>VXBW01000265.1:978843-1004276 GCA_013400375.1 Thinocorus orbignyianus | reverse complement strand
AAAAAAAAAACCACCAAAAAAAACAAAAAAACCAACCACAAGTGCTACAACATTTGGTGACTCTGCTCTTAAAACCCATTAGCAGAAGAAAAAAACCCTACTTTCACAAAATTTTGGTTGTATTTGAATTCTGTGAAAGTTTTTAGGTGATCAAAACCAATGAATATGCTGTTCTTGGCTCTCAGCAGTTGCTGAGTTTATTTCGGGATTATTCTCACTTCAGAGTCAGCTAGTATTTTCTATCAATTTCCAGTCACATAGCCAAAATTGTGACAGGGAGCAATTTAATCAAGTTCTCCATCCAACTATTTATCTTTAATGAGATATACTGTAGAATTCTCCCCAGAGTTTATGAAGAGGGTGGATAGGATGGATGAAAACACCAATTTTTGAAAATAAAAGGTTATTTCTGGGATTCCTACTAAGTTTTAATGTCCTTTTCTACAGGTTTATAAGTGCGGGTAAACTTCTTCTGTGTAAGCAGGTGTCAACACTGTCAAAATGTGTTATTGGTATGAATATTGCTCCATCGTTTAGGCCTTAAAGGGTGATAGTCATACTTGATTTAACACCACTGAGCTCTAGTAAACACTGAATATTTCTGGAGGCTTGTGCAGAATGTAAAGAACCAAAAGCTGTTTATGTCACCCTAAAATGAACTGAAACAACAAACAGATTGAGGATTTTTATTTATTTATTTATTTTCTCTGAGAAGTGACTGTAAGGGGAGAAAAATTCAGACAGTGTGTGCTGTGAATTGCTAGTCTCCTTTCCTAGCATTTAGGCCTTTGTTTTCAGTCTCAAACCTACTGTATGCAGTGACTGGACTATCCTGGTGAACAGAGACAAAATATTTTTTAAGAATGTGGTACTTCACCTGTAACAGTGAATGGATAATGCAACTATTGACAGCTATTTGGCTACTGAGTAGCTAAACACTGAGGAACTATCTACATCCAGATGAGAAGACCGTATATTTCTGGTAAACAGTGGCCTGACAGGGAGTATGAACCTGCACTAGTGAACTAAGAAAATACACACCTTAAATCCATTTCAGGATAGTGGTTAAGTCTCTGTATACTTTCTCTGCAACTCTTCATCCTTCTGTAAAATGGGTATTAAAATAGCAAGTTGGTAGTGTTGTAGTGTCTGTAATTTGGTTTAGAAAAAGACATAAGTGTTTTCACATGTGAATTATTTTGATAGTATTGCTCCTCCTTTAAGACCAGCCTCTGGTGTTTTGAGTTTTGATGGATGGTAATATTTAGAGGCAGTCCACTGCAAAGCTTTGGGTAGGGAGTCATGGCAGATGGACAATTTGCTATGGAAAGAAGGAAGAGAAAGGAGGAAGACAAGACATGAAAAGAGAAAGACAGAGAACAAAGATACCAATGTTTTGGTCAGTTAACTTCCACACTCATGACTTGCCGGAATCATGGAGGTCGTATCTCATATAAAAAATCCTAGATAAACACAAAGTAGATTAAAGCCACTTTATTATTATTAAACTCAAGTGAAAGTAAAGAGCAAGATTGTCTGGTGATGCACTGGAGTAATGAATCTATTCATTCACACCATCTGAAGCTTCGATGGAGAATAGTGGATGATCAAGACTTGTAATATCTGTTACTAGTATCTCCTAGGCAAGGAGGAGGTCAGCTTCAGTGAGCTCGCTCCAATGAAGATGAATAGGATTTCACACCCCTGTGTAACTAAAACACTCTGCAAGACCTTTTCTTGCTCTATTCTTTGTGTCATGGAGAATTAAAAAAAAAATAACATCAAAAAGAGTATTCTGTTAACACAGAAGGCTACTTTTGTGGCTACTTTGCTCACATGTTAGGTAGAAACAGTTCTTGAGTTCTTGAAAACTGGTTTTGCGATGATACCTCACATTCCTGCCACAGGCACATTAGCAGAAGCTTTTTAAAAATCACTGATAAGCAAGGCAAAAATACAGCTCAACCTGATACTGAATTGCAACTTCCTGCTGTATGGCTTACTGGCAGTGGAAATGCAATATCCAGTATGTGTGTGAAAACAGTTTGGGAGAAACATTGAGTAGCCTCTAGCCACTCAGCTGGGTGATGCTGTCAGCAGATTTCCTTAGCGTAACCAAGCTTGAGGAATTAGTGTCTTGTCATTTTTTAGGCTTTGGTGCCCTTTGATTTCCTCCTAACTATTCCTAACTTTTTTTTTTTTTAACTGAAGTGAGTGAGATTTAGATTAGGCATGAGGAAACTCTTTCCAGCTGTCAGGACGGTTGCGTGCTGGAAGAGATTGCCTTAGGAGA
The DNA here is from genome assembly GCA_013400375.1 of Thinocorus orbignyianus. Taxonomy (NCBI): domain Eukaryota; kingdom Metazoa; phylum Chordata; class Aves; order Ciconiiformes; family Thinocoridae; genus Thinocorus; species Thinocorus orbignyianus. The sequence goes on along the minus strand of VXBW01000265.1, from coordinate 1,001,983 downwards.
CTGTGGAATCTCCACTGCTGGAGCATTGTGAAAAGAGTTTAGACAAAAATCTGTCAGGGAAGCTTAAGTTATAGCTGCTTTTGCCTTTGGGGAGGAAGATGGACTGGCTGACCTCTTGAAGTCTTTATCAGCCGTATGTTCTATAATTTTCTGAATCTTCCTTTTTCCACATCTTGAGCTCTAATAGTTCCTAGACTAGTTTGTTTTACTTGAGAAAGAAAACCGAAGATGTTTGGAATTCCATTTTCTCCACTCTATGGTCATTGCTTATTGATTGTTTTTCTAGGCAGTTAACCCATTTACGTGTAAGTTCCAGCACAGAAATATCTGTATTTGTCCACTGACAAGGCTACAAGTTAGAGGTGTTAGTGAGTCTTTTGGGAAAGAAGTTTTCTGAAGAAGAAAGTGATCACACCGATAAAAGCATGGTAATCAGAAATTTGCAAGGCAGAACTGGGAGGGAGAGGAGGTGTTCTAGACTAAGAATAAAGGAAGAAGTTTAGCTGTTAGCCATGGACTTATGCCTGCATCAAGTAAAAAGAATAAAAATCTATTTGCTTTCTTTCAGAACAGCATCGGAATGATTGAGGCTTGATCTAAAGTAGACTGTTTAATGAAGAGCTTGTGTTTTGGACACCATGGGTTTTGGGACAGATGCTGCTGGTCTGATCAAGAACCATAAGCCTGTTTTCTTCCTTTGAAGGCAATGTGAACTGAGGTGCTTAGTTCCTTCAATGCCGGAGCATACTCCTTCATAAATCCTGAAAGCCATGCTCATGGCTTCGAGCTGGAGTTACACGGCATTTGATATTCAGAATGCTGTACTGACATTAGGTGATTCATCTTCACAACACCTCTGTGTAAAAATTATCTTCAGTTTAGAGACAAAAAGATAAAATGACTTTCTGAAGATTCAGGTTGGGAACTATTTCTAATTGCCAAACAGCTCACTTCTCTCTCTTTCAGACCACATGGCATAGTCAGATTAAACAGTGAAGATGAACCAAAGGCAGAGATCCATAATGTTTTCAAGGTGATAATACCAAATTCCCACAGCTTAAGTCTTCTAACATGCACTAACAGCAGAACCTGGAGCTTTATTATGTGAAGGAGCATATATGATTCTAGGTTATTACCTCTATTATTATTACATGTCTTCTGTCAAAGGCCCTTTAGGGTTTTTAGGTATTTGGTTTCTATGGATTTTTACTGAAAATCCTTGACTGGATCTGGATAAAGGCCACATAAAATATCCCCCTCCCTGGTAACAGATGCTAGTAAGGATGCTTGCTGGAAATGCAGAACTCATCAGTAAGAATCCTTGCTGCTTCTCAGTTGAACTAAGAGGTTACTGTGGACTTGCAACAGATGTTTGCTGTGTGTAGCAGGCCTAGTCATCTCTTTTTGGCTTGTGGGTATTTTTGAGTGAAGCCATAGACTACTAAAATTTAACATATGTAGCTCACTGCGATGAAGATTGATTTGAATTTGTTGCTTTCTTTGGATTATAGTCCATGAAATCTAATTCAAATGAAAATGTATGGATAGAGTCCTTCTCTCAGGTTACCTGTACCCTACCAGGTGTCTGCTTGATTGATTGTTGATTAGCTTCAACTAACATTGATATTGGTGGTGATGTACCTATAGCAGTTTCTTTGATTAAAGTGAGAGGGTCGATGGATTAGGGAATATTAGGCAAAATAACCCCAGGAGTTAAGGCCTGATCCAAAGTCTGTTGTAAATAAAGTTGCAATAATGTTGTAGGAGAATATTTTGAGTCACACGAGTTTTACATCAGGCTATTTATTTGGCGTGAATTCTACAATGCAAGGAGCTCTATTCTATAGCAAACTGGAAACATGGTTGGAAAATATCTGTAACAGCAGTTTTCAGATTTATTTATTTATTAATAATGAAACAAACAGAGTTTGTGGAGTTAGAGCATATGTTGACTTTGGCATTGATACTGATCTTTATTTGTTTTTAATTGAAAGTGAAAGGATAAACTACATGCCTACTTCATACCTTAAACTTGGAGCGAAGAGTCTTGAGAAAGAATGTTGATGCTTTTTATTCTGTTTATTTGTTTTGGTGCTGATTTGTGTTTGTTTGTTTTTTTTTTTTTGCTTCCAGACAGTTAATGGTGTCTTCTAATCCAATCTCTTCTGATCCACTTGGGAAACATTTTGGTGGCTTTGGTTTTTTTTGTTTGTTTGCTTTGGAAAGTGTATTGCACACTTCTTTTCTGTTCTTTTGGGGAGAACTCTTAAATTCTTAGAAGTTTTTTTTTTTTTTTTGAAAATTTAAGCGACCATTTCTTTTAATATCTGGCCAATTGCCACAAGAGGCTTGCGCAGTTGTCAGCTCGTTAAAGGGTTCAGTGTCCTTTTTAACTGCTTTCATTATGGCGATGATTAGGACATGTCAATGAAAGACATATCTCTATTAGGGACACATATTTGTTAGTTGTTAGGATGATTAGGAGGGAATAGACTCTATTGTCCTTTCAATTCCTTGCACTAGCAAGAAAGAAGAGCTTCAGAGAAAAGCAGGCAAGTAGTGGGGTTAGAAGATTTCTGATGGGAGGCTGGTTGTCTCCTTGCTCCCCATCACAGAAGAGGATCACTCCCTTTGGTAGCTGTGGGAGCCTTCTCTGAGAAATTTCACAGAGAGCTTTAGGGCACAGACTGATGAATGAAACGTGCAGGAGCTCTCTCTAATTGCATAGTGGGGGAGATTATCTACACAGAAATGTTCATAGACTCCCAGTTTAGGGAAATTCTTGACATATTAAAGGGAAGGGAGAAATAAAAGAGATCTACTCGCAAGGCAATTGGCACTGTCGGCAATTTCCACTTTATGCTACTGGTAACTCATTAAAGAGATGTTTTTGGGTGCATATGGAATATTTTATTTATTCCACCCTCTTTTCTTTTGATGTCCTATAGAGAGGATGTCCTCCTCTTATGTTTAAACACCATAGACCATTGCTACAGGAACCGTATCAGAAATTAACTGTCACAGCAAACTTGTGACCACCTGGAGTTTTGAGTTGTCACTTTGCTGCATTTCACACCCATCTGGAACTTTTCAGGACCAGACACAGTAGGAAAAGGCATTGAATGTTCCTGTTTCAGAGGTCTAGGCCTCGATTACTTGAACAAGTGAACAGTTACAGTTAGAATCATAGAATCATTTAGCTTGGAAAAGACCTTTAAGATCACTGAGTACAGATGTTAGCTGTTAACAGATTGAACTGTATGGTGAAATGGGTCTGACCACCGAGTGAAAATGGCATTATAGACAGTAAAAAACTTCAAAAATCTTCAGTTTGGTACTTTGGTTAACTTTGCTTTGGAAACTTGGGGACCTGAAATAAAATGAAATCCAGCAGCAGTATGTGGAGCCCTGAACATCAGGCCCTGCATGCAGGCTGTGTTGTATAAATATACTGCATCTGGAATGTTTTAAAATGGTTCATGAAACTCACCATTAAGATCTTGCATCAGAAGAACACCTCATGCCTTCAGAGGTGACTTGGAGTCTCAGTGCTCCCCCTTCATTTTGCTGGTCTTCAGGAACTTCTTGGGCTTGCAGAGGTAAACCAGGAATTCTAGAAGAATTCCTTCCAGGATAAAGCACATAGTATTTTCTGCTGAGGACTAAAAACAGTAAAGATGTGCCCTTTCAGCATTATTCAGGATTGTTACATTTACTAGGCTGTCAAAAAAAAATGGATTGCTTTAGACTGATGAAGAGGAAGAAAGCATGTTTTGGGATGTGGAAGGGCGGAGACCAATGTTTGGGGAGTGAGAGTCTCTCCCAGCATTTGAAAGAATCTACCCACCATCACTCCTGTTGTGGTTTTGCCTGGGATGGAGTTTACTTTCTTACTAGTAGCTGATACAGAGCTATGTTTTGGGTTTGGGGTGGGAATACTGTTGACAGTGCACTCATGTTTTTTGGTACTGCTAAGCAGTCAAGGCCTTTTCTGCTTCTCACACCACCCTGCCATGAGTAGGGCAGGAGTGCACAAAAAGATGAGGGGACACACCTGACCCCAACTGACCAAAGGGATTTTTCATGACATATGATGCCATGCTCAGTATATAAAGCTGGGTGAAAAAGAAGGAAGCAGGGGATGTTCAGAGTTATGGTGTTTGTCTTCCCAAGTAACAGTTAAGCATGATGGAGTCCTGCTTTCCTGAGGGTGGCTGAACGCCTGTCTGCCCATGGGAAGTGGTGAGTTAATTCCTTGTTTTGCTTTGCTTCCATGTGTGCCTTTTGCTTTACTTATTAAACTGTCCTCATCTCAACCCACGAGTTTTCTCACTTTATCTCTTCTGATTCTTTTCCTCATCCCGCTATGGAGGAAGCAAGCAAGCAGATGCGTGGTGCTTGGTTGCCAGCTGGGGTTAAACCATGACAACTCCAGCACATCATCCATAAAAGTCCTTGATCTAGTGTTTGTTTGCTCCCAGACACAGAATATAATTTACCGTTACAGTCTTTTTTTTTTTTTTCCTTTTTTTTTTCCTTTCCTTTTCTTTTCAATATTACTTAGGTGTGTTAGAAACGAGATAAAGCTAATTCTAGGCAACTGATAGTTTAAACAGCAACACTGGATCTGTGCCATCGGAAGCACCTGGAAATCCCAGTGATTTGACCTGAATTACTTCAGTTGACCTTTAAACTCCTATATTAAGAATTCAGTGATCTTCTCAAAGTCTTTCCTTCAGAGTTTCTCCTCTTCTTTGCTGTTTTATGTGGGAATGAGCATCCCAAGAAGAGGAAGAAGATGGTAGTTGTTCAGTCTTTACTGATGCTCTATCAGCTTTTGCATTTTTTTTCTGGTATTTTTGTCTGACAAACAAATAAATGATCAGTCTTCTGGCAGCGAAGGCTTAAGCTCATGATTTGCTCTTAAAACATATCCTGCCTAGTAGTAAAAGGCCTGTTATTTAAAGGGCACTTTTCAAAACAATTAGGGCTTTAGTAACAATGTGTTTGCCTTAATGAGTGCACTCTGCCAATAAGAGGAAACAACATAAACTGATACGTACGTGCAGAAGTGGGCCAACAGAAGCAAATTAGCAGTGTTACAAGTCAGTTCATGAATGTACTACACATCCAGAAGTTTTATTTTAATGCTTGAGAAGCACTAGGTATGATTCAGATTCAGAATGGCTTCAATTTTGTTTTCTTCCCAAATATCGACCCCCAATTATATTTTCATTTAGAAGTCTTTGTCTTGTGTGGCTTGCATTCAGCTCTGGTTTGACTTGTTGGACTGGCACCAGAGATAATTTTTCATAAAATCTCAGTCTTACTATGTTGCTGTTGTTTTATGACATTGGAAGTCAATGCCCTTACAACATAGGTAGGTCAGCTGCTGGCTTTTTGGTATGACACAGATTCCTTTTTTAGAGGTTTTAAGAGGTTTTTCTTTTCTTAAGTTGGGCTACAGTAAAGGCTGGTGGTACTAAAGAGGCAGATGTATGTGGTGCTGAAGAGGTAGATGTGGCTCTGAGCATCTAGCAACAGTTATCACAATGGAAGTTGCCGGCTTTTGAGCATATGTGGTTCTGATTTGGATGACTGGCTGAAATCTGACTGCAGATTGGGTGATGAGCAGTTAAAAAAACATTTCCATAATCTCTTTGAAAAGAATCCAGTCTGGGGAGCTTTTCAAATCTGATCAAAACCACGGTCTGTTCCTGAAGAACTTGAGTGTAGTACAGTGAATAAGAAAAACTGTTAAACAACAGCAAGGAAGAGTCAGAGTGGCCACAGAGAAATAGTCTTTCTAGCAGTGCTACTGGAGAAACACTGAAAGATATTGCCTGGGGAGGCTGTGGGCTCTTTTTTGCTAGGTCTTGAAGAACTGGATAGACAAGCATCTGTCAAGAATGACCTATGCAAACTGTTCTGCCTTGTGGCAAGGTATGGACTAGCCTCCTCCTGCCTTATTTTTAATGGTTCTGTAAACACACAGGCTGTTTGAAGTTTGTCTTGGATCTTGCTTGGGATCTATTTAAGTTTATCTTGTCCTTTTTTTTGCTGAAGGTTCCTAGTTCCCTGAGGGATTATCAGTGCATCCTAAAATTTTGTTTCCAGCTGAATATCTGGATAAGAATCAAACTTCTTCTCTAAGCAGCAACTGTTCACTGTCAGCAGTGTCACCAGTTTTTTATGGCTGCTGTTTGAACAGCTCTACCAGCGGCTGTTGCAGGGAAAAACAAACACACTGCCTATCTTTAAAAAAGGGACAGGAGAGAACATGGGGAGTTAATGCTCCGTCAACCTAAATTTGATACTCAGAAAGATATTTGACCAAGCTGTTAAACAATCAGTGTAAAAGTACCTAGAGGATAACAAGGAACAGGCTGGAACAAATGCAAGTTTTTCTTGAGTAACTCACATCAGACTTCTCTGGGTTAGTTTTGATTGTTTGTTTTATTTTTTATTTTTAATTTTTTTTTTAGTTTCCCCCCCCCCCAATAAAGTAGCTTGTGTAATTGATAGGAGGGAACAGAAGATCTTGACATTTATTACATATGTGGCATTATAATAGCATTGAGTTCTCATAATTATAGTAGAAAAACATAGACTGGATGGAATTGCTGCAGGTGGGTGCAAGGTCTGGATGCATACACACTGTGGACTAGAGGTTGCACTGTGGCTGGACTTATCACATGGATGAAAAGCACACACATTGTGCAGGTGGCTGTAAATCATAGAATCATTAAAGATCATTGAGTTCCAACCCTGCTGTCATGGGCAGGAACACCTCCCACTAGTGCAGGTTGCTCAAAGCCCCATCTAGCCTGGCCTTGAACACTTCCATGGATGGGGCATCCACAGCTTCTCTGGGCAACCCGTTCCAGTGTCTCATCCCCCTTACAAGAAAGAATTTCTTCCTAGTATCTAATCTAAATCTCCCCTCTTCCAATTTAAAATCATTACCTCTTGTCCTGTCACTAGACTTCCTGACAAAAAGTCCCTCTCCAGCTCTTCTGTAGGCTCCCTTCAGATACTGGAAGCGATCAGACAGAAAATACAAACCCTTGCTACATGTGCCACCATATAGTTTCACAACAGGATATAAAAAAGGCAAAAATATTTGTCAGTAGTTTTCTGTCAAATTGGATGGTCTTAACATGTACAGTCTTACAAGAGTCTGTTTTGTGGTTGATACTATTACATTTTTCAATTAATGGTTTGGCTGATAGGACAATGAGTACAGATGTTAATTGTGAGAGAGGGATCTAGCACTTTGGAGGGTGGGAGCAGAATGCAAAATGGTTTTGATAAATTGTAGAAATGCTCTGAAATCAATATGATGAAATTCAATAAAGACATGTGAAGTATTACACTGCAGAAGGAAACATCAAATGGACACATGGAAGAATGATGTGAACTGACTAGATGCAAGTACTGCAACATCACGTTGATAAAGTGGATTGCTGTCTAAATATGAGTCTACGGTGTGAGATGTTCAAGACAAGCAAGTGTTGGAAATATATCACTGAAGGCAGATAATCTGGGGCTTTTTTTTGGTATAGGTAAGGCTTCACCTTGAAAAACTAGGTCCAGTTTTGGGCACACTGCTTTGAGAAAGGAAAAGAAAAATCAAAATACTTGAGAAAACCTGGCCTGTATTCAATGTGAAGTGGACAGAGATTGTTTAGTCTGGAAAAGAAATATATGAAGGGAGGAATCATAACAGTCTTCAGTTATGTGAAAAGTTATTGTAAAGAGGATAGAGATAAGTTTTTTCTACGTATTTGCCAAAGGTGTACTCCTCAGCACAGTAGATGTAGGTTCATTGTCAGCTGTGAAAATAGCTCTAATGGTAAGCTCCAAAATGCCAGTAATAGGATATTTATCTGAATGGATTAAACAGTTGTCCAACATGCATGGTATACTTTAGCCTGTCTCAGATCTGAAGGGACTAGGTTACCTTCTGATGTCTCTCCAATGCAGGTGTTCCTAGGAGTTGGGTGGGTGATTGGTAGTTGCTCTACAGGAGCTTACTGATGACTTCAGTAGCCCAAGTGATGGACTGGACTGAAGATCTAAGCATGATGAAACTGGTCAAATAGTTTCTCAAGTTTTCTCCCAGCCTGTAGCTTCTGGGATTATACACTCTATAGATGTTTCTGAGTACTGTGCTAAATGTACAGCAACATTTGCTATCTGGCAGTCACTATCATTATGGTCAAGGCTGAACTTGCCTTTAAGACAGCTGTTCTGCTAGAATGGGCATCAATATGCATCTTGCAACCCTTGCTCATTTTGCATTTTGGGTTACAAATTCTGTCATGCTTAAACAAAGAGGTTTCTCCTCTTTCCCTAAATCCCATGCATACAAACCAGCAATTTCCATAACACAATCATCCAATCTGTTATCTTGGCAGACACCAATGCCTTTCTATTTTGGAGGAAGGAAATCTATCCCATAATACACCTGTGCAATATATGGCAATGGTGATTTCATTGCTAACCCCCGCAGCAATCAGTTTATGCCCTCAAGCATGGGATTTGATTATCCTTGTCATTATCTTAGCTACAAATGTTATTAGCAGCCATAAAATTGTCCATTAAAGTGAGAGGAATTACTTGCCTGCACCAAGGGGAGAACAGATAATTTATTACATAGATTTTAAGCCCAAATGCACTTTTTTTTTTTTGTTTTTTGTTTTCTAGAAGAGCCCTCTAAGTTGCTGTACAAGCCTCCATTTTTGTATTTCAAAATCTCCTTTCCCCTGTGTGAGCTTCAAGTCTGGGTCTTTGTACTGTAAGAGTTAGATAGATACATGTTGTTTTTGAAAATTGAGATCATGACCATAAAGTTTTTCACCTTCCATGGCTTTGATGAATTCTTCCCTAATTTAGGAAGTGAAGATACCAAAACTTTGCCTAGGTTCCCTAATTTCTAGACTTCAGTGCTGGTCTGGGCTTCATTTACACATAAAAAATTCCGGATGCCTTGGGCTGATGTTGCAGCCACAGACTGACTGTACATCGCTGATTGAGTGTAGGAGCAGTTGATCTGCTCCTGGCAGGGTCATTTTTACAGGTTTACTTGATACTGCAATACTAGTTTTTTTTATGAGAGGAAGAGATGCTGTATCACAGGGGCCAAGAAAAGATGCTGTATCTGAGTGGGTGAGATCCAGGGTAGCGTCTGAAATATTTCTTTGTCTTCACTGGGACTGGCTGATTCATTCTCTTCCCACCACCCTGTTAATTCCTGTTCATATATCAGTTCACCTTAAAGCTGCATATTATTCCCATGTGGTACTGTGTTCCTGCCCCCTTCCATCAACAGGGAGTGGGAGAGACCGCCTACGTCTTTTCCAACAGACAAAAATGGTGGGTCCTGACAGACTGAGACAGATTCTAATCACAGTTGCTCTCTGTAAATCTGGTGGAACCTGGTTGTTTTGGTGTATTTGTTGGCTTTAAACTGAGATGAATGTGTGCAGAATCTGGTCTGGAGAGCCTGTATTTTAAAGGAAGCATCCCCTCCTACTCACCCAACAAATTCACACACACACACCATGTAGCATCAATATTATCTCTTGCAGCAAATGGAAAATGTGGCAGTGGCCTGAAAGGAAGAGAAAATGTTCTCAAACAGGACTTTAAAAAGTAAATAAATGCCACATAACCAACAAAATCAATACAGCTCCCTATTAGCTATTACAGATACTTCTGTCTTTGTCTCCATCATACTGCACACACGTCAGTGCTGTGGAAAATGTATACCCCATTTCAGAACTTGGAGATGGTCTGGGATAGAAGGCCTTTCAGAGATTGATGTTAAATAACAGAAGAGGTTTTCCCTTTTCATCCCCAAAAGAACATTAAATGAACTAAAGAAGTACAAATATATATCCAAAACAGCTATATATTAATGGGTGTCACAACGTTGTTAGAAACAACTCCTCAAAAGCTCGCTCTTTCTGAGTCATCTCCACTGACTTAAAAAATGATTTTGTAAAAACAAGCATTAGGTTCAGGATGTCCAAGAGGGGACAGCCTTTCAGCTTTCTGCATTCTAAAAGCTTTATATTCCTCAGCTGCTCTTCTGCTTGGAGAGAATCCTAGACGGAGGAATGTCCTTACACTTTCCAGTCTATGCCTCATGGCTCTCTTCCTTTGTTCTTCATGTCTTCCAACACAATCAGTAACACTCAAGCTATTCTTTCAAGCTTCTCTATTGAATTTTTTTCAAGTAAAGCTGTCCTTTGCTGCTAAAGGCATTTCCTCTTCTTTTCCTTTGAGAACCTGATGTTTCTATTGATCCAGGAAGGAAGAGACAGGACTGTGGGCTAAGGAGGTGGTTCATGATCTTCCTAACCAGAAGACTGTGTCATCAACTGTCTTGGTGGAAGTCCTGTTAGATTTAAAAGGAGGAAATGCTCCTGTGACCCAGAGCCATTCTTTGCTTACTTGCCTAATACTCATAATATTGGGGGAACATCCTGTGTGTTTTGGATGGTGACTTTTACTTCCATTCACAGTGCAGAGCTCTTTGCTGAGGAGAGGCTGGCAAGTTTTCCTGCACAGAACGTTGGTAGGGACTTTGAAGAAGAGGAAGAAGCTGGAAATGTCTATTAGGACAAAATGGACCATTGCTTGGAATCCTTTGTGCAGATGATTTCATGAAACAGAAATGTCTGGTTTTGGTGCTCTTAAGTCTCCTAGTGTTTTAGTTCTGTATATCAGAAAAGGTATATCATGATCACTGAGGCTGCTGGAGAGTCACAGGAGCTGTACTGCACTGTGTTTTCTTTTATATTAGAATGATGATATAACCTAAAAAGCAGATTGACTGATAGATAGATGGGCAATTTTTTTTTCTTTTTCTTTTGGTATGTAACCTTTTAATGTGATGTGCTCCAACTCTTTTACAAGTGTCCGTAGGCCCTCTGGGAGGTCCAAAGCCTTTTATCTTGAAGGAGAGACAGAAGTCTTTTGTCTCTCCTCTGGCTTCTCCTTCACCTCCCAACTGCAGTGCTTGATGTCGATCTTGCTGCTCAGAGTGCCTGCAGCGTGTGTGAGACCTGGGGGCCTGGGTTTCTTGTCTCTTTAATGGCATTCTGTGAGCTTGTGTTCAGAGAGAGACAGAAAGATCAATGGCTGTGCAAGTGCGCCGCACTTGATTTTGCTTACACCAATATGAATCGATTGACTTCACTGAGTTATGAGGGATTTACAGCTGGGGGGAGAACAGATTCTGACCTAATGGCTCCAAAAGAGGCTTTTCTTGGATGAGCAATGTAATTAGAGCACTGGAACAGACAGATTTCGTGACTCATCTGTGGGTCTGCAGTCTTTTCTTTGCTTCTAGTAGGGTGTTTGCTAATGTCACCACACTTTCATTTCACCCGTGGGCTGATCTAATGACGGACCAACCTTTGCTTCAACACAGATCCCTATTCAGCTGCAAAGCATCCTCCAATCTTCATGTCACTTCACTGTACAGTACCCTAGGAAGGGGCCAGAAACGTCAGGGACAGATGCTTGGGTAGTGGGAAGTTTCCACTTCCTTCCTTTGTTGCAGTAAAGCAGAGGGTTAAAAAAATAGAAGTAGTGAGGCAGGGAGAACAGACTGATGTCTGGGTCCACTTACTAATCCCAAATATATGTCCTAGCAAGGGGCAAAAAGGTGGAACATGTGCCAACATGAACTTCCAGTGTATATCTAGCTGGAAAGCAACACATGAATTTTGAGATCAGTAAAGTTCCTTTTCAGAGCTGATTGGAGATCTGAGGATGAAATATTTTTGTCAGAAAAATTTTGGGAAACTTTGTGGACAATGTTCCCCAAGTCTGGGGAAGAGAAGGTCATGGTCAGTGTAAAAGGGACTGGGCCTGTGTTTGGAATGAGCAGAGCTGAGCATAGTCACAAGGCTCAGGCTTGTCTTCTCCAGGAGTCTGGAGGTTATGATGGTCAAAAGAGCCTGATGGAGAGGTGGTGGCACTCAAGAGGTGGAGGTGGTGAAGCTTTGACTGCCAGTTCTCCTTCATTTGCAGTGCAACAGGAATTGGAGTTGAGGGCCAGGTGTTGCAGTGTGGCTGGTGGCCATCACCATGACGGTAACAGTAGCAGGATTGTGTGAGAGTTTCAGGAAAGGGTGAGGACGCAGTGATGCAGCAGAATTGAGTTCAGCATGGTGTGGGAGAGGTGAGGCATAGACACCACATTTAACATCATTGAGGATTCCTCCAAAAAGATTGGCGGCAGCTGATATGGGGAACTCAACGGAGGAGCCTACCTTACATACAACCCTATCGTTTGTGCCTGCATACTGTCTTCTGGGGCCTTCAAGAAGCCAGTGTGCATCTGCTCCAAAATCACAACCTACTGCAGCTATACCTCTGCTAGATTTAGCCTTCCTAAGTGGGTTGCCGCTACTGTGGTACTTGGCTCAGATTGAGAGACCCACCTGGGAAGAAGGTGAATTACTGCGTGCTGAATTGTGTGTCTTGCCACTTGGCAGTGACAACAGCACAGCTATATCTGCAGTTGGATTGATGTTGGTTTTCTTCTGATTTGCCACTCACTGAAACTTAGAGCCAGTCATGATGATTGGTCCTGCCCTTGGATTTGAGCCCTGATGCACCGGGCTCTGTACCAGCATGAAATTCAAGGTAATTTCAAAAAAGTGTCTAGAAGACCACAGAACTAAAGCTCCATTTTCAAAAGTAGCTTTTGCACTTAGGAGACTATTTTCCAAGCCAAGTAAGTTTGTACCTGCCAAATATGGGTTTAGAAAACAGGTTGGTTGGGGTGTGAAGTCATTGAAGAACGTGAAAAATATGCTTTTCAGGATAGTTATAAAAAAAGGGTTACAGGTGCCTGGTAACTCTGAGTCTTCTGGTAATCCACCTCCTCAGCTACCAGTCACACAAACTTCCCTTGGAAGATTTTCCTCTCCTGTTACTCCTGAGGGACTAAGTCACCACATGAAGTATTAATGAAAGGTGCAGTAGGTGCTCATCTGCTTGTACACAGAAGTTAAAACTGCTCTTTCTGCACGTTGGCAGGTACTGACTCCTGTTGATATTCACAGGAGCTTGATGAATACCTGTGAAACACAGGAGTAAGTCACTGCCTTGGAGAAATTTTTGTAGCTTTGAAACAAGACACAACTGAGTGCAACAAGTAATAGGATGGAAGGAGAAGAAATAATCAAAGTAGTAACAGTTATGTTCTACTAATTGCTCTCAGTTGCCACCATCACTCACTAGCTGAAGAATTTATCCCAAGAAAGATACTGACCTTGTGGGTTAATCCAGGACATCTTTTGTGTCCAAGATGCTGTGAGGAACAATGCCTGGAGATGTTTTTTGAAGAAGCCAAAAAATGCTAGTCACAGCTGGCACAAATGGCATTGCAGATGGGGAAGTGGGTGAGGAGAAATGGGAGGTGGAAAAGATGGAGCAGGGAGGGCTGTGTGGTCACGAAGAGCTTGAAGATGTGGGAAAAAGAGAAGTCAATAGAGAGGAAAGGGTGAAGTTCTTGAGGTATTGAGCTTCTCAGAATAGAAGTGTTGATCTTGGTTTCCTTTGATGTTTTTTTTCGAGATTGGTGAGGATGTCCTGCCTGAACGGGTAGCCTACAGGTATAGAACATCACAGTTTATGCGAGTGCTGTTTAGAAAAGTTCTGACTCTATTGACTTTATTGACCTTTCCTGGGATGCTGGTGCTAATTGGACTTGGCTGAGGGCTTGCTTTATGCCTCGCATCGTTGTGGAGATCTGGATGTGGCATGCACTGTTCTTTCCTAAAGAGTCTGAAGCTACCTATTTTATTTTTTTAAGCCTCCAGAGAGAAGCACTACAGTATGTTCCCAGGCTATTTGAACTGCACGGCTGTCTGCAATATGGTCTAACACAGCATACGAGGTTCACACAGGTCACAAAGCTGCGATATAGGCAGGGCTGAAGCATCCCAGTATGGTGTTGCCTGAACCTATGGGATTTGTGTGCTCTCAGCGCACATTCTAAGCATCAGTCTCATTAGTAGCACAGCTCTAACAGTCACCAAACATTTTCAGGAGACTTTGGGGTTAAAACACTCATGGGAGAGCTGTAAAACTCTTCCTACTGTTCTGACCTGTGGAGGTATTTGGCTGTGGAAACAGTCATACCTCAGCAGGATTAGATAATGTCCAAGCAGAAATGATAGATTTACGGCATTGAAGCCAGGTTGTCGATCAATAATCTGCAATCCCAATTTTTCAAGTCCGGGTACTTCTTAATGACTTCAAATAGATTTGTGGACACCTTCCAGCTCTGGGTGTCTTGAAACAGAACTCTAAGGAGGGAAGCCTCTATTGTAAACGTGTGACAGACATGCTGATGCTTCTGTTTCCAGTCTTGGGGCAGGGTCATGTAAACCTTCCTGGAGGTGTTCTCTAGGTTAAACCACCGTCGGAGAGTACTATATACTGTCATTACTTGTGTGACTGCACAGGGCAAAATTACCTCGGGGAAGAAGGAACCGGCCAAATCCACTCTCCTGGCTGCATCGCCCCAAAGAAGAATTTTGATTGTGAGCAGCACAACTCCAAGCTGCCGTGATGCTCAGCTGCCGTCACTGTAATGCTGAGGCAGGCGTGCTGCTTCCTCTCTGGATTGTGTATTTTGAGCACGTTTCAGTAGTGCTCCGAGTTAACATTTTTTTCTCTTCCTCTACAGTGCCAGTCATTGCCTTTTCTTCATTTTAGTGATTAATTGCTCTAAATACTCCTGCTCCTGGACTGCGGGAGTACAATTTCTGAGCTGTATTTCATTTGAACTTGCGATGCAAGTACAAGCGAACTTGGGGGAGTGCACACACCCACGTATTGCTAGGTAGAGATGGTTGCCAAAAGGACACCAAGTAAAAGAACAGTTAGTTCTTAAACAAGGGTATAATCTAATAAGCCAAAAAAGAGAAAATTACATACTGGAATCTAAAGTGCATTCCCCCTTCCCCCCCCCTCCCCAGTTTAAAAATTTGCAGCTAGTACAACCCCTGAGCAGTGATTTAAATATATATAGGCATCTGTGCTTCTAAGAAAAGGAAGTGTGTCTGTTTGGGGAGCTGTGTGGAATGAGTTGGTGGATCTCAGTCCAACTTCTGGCAGCCAGGTTTTCACATCACTCAAAGCCACCCTCTCTCCCAGCCCCCTTCCAGGGCTCCTGCCAAGCTCTTCATCTCTTCCCCGTATGATGCCACCTGCCTTAGCACCTTCTGCAGAGATGGAGGGTTTCTCATTTTTGGTTGTGGTCCTTCTGGGCTGGCACTGAGACGTACTGCGGGCCTGTCAGCCCTGCACGTGGAGGGTAGTGTTGGCTGTCTTCTTGCTCTCTCCCCACATGGGGCTGTTCTTTTGCACATCGCTTCCCGCGATCCCCATGTGTTAGACGCTTTTAGCCATCCCTGTGACTGCTTTTGCCTGGCATGTGGCATCATCTTTTCAGCATGCTGAAAAGAGGCCAAGAAGAAGGCATGGTGCTGTCTTGTGTTAGGACCACGGCACGTCTCCCTTCATTGGGTGGACATGTACCTCTCCTAGGTCCAGTGTACCAGACATATGAGGAGCACAGGTATTGTCAAGGATGTGGTAGGATCATACTTCTTTCCCTTTTCTACTCTGTGGCTCTGTTCTGTTACAGGTAAAAAGCTTCAGGACTCGCAACAAATTTAGCAGCTCAGAAACAGCAGGTTATTTTGTGCTACCTGGAGGTTACAATTTCCTCCCCAGCTCTTAGATGGAAAATCCATGGCTTGCTGCTCCCCTCCTTCATCTGTTCTTAGGATGTCCATTGCCAGGACCCTCAATCTGGTCTTGTTTATGTACTGCCTTCCAAACCTGACTGTGCGAGTTATTTCTTCCAAAGCTGTTGCTATGCCTGGGTGTATTTAGCTGTTTAATGATACTTCTGTGCCCCTTGAAAAGCACAACAGCCCTTTCTGATGAAAGCGGCGCTCTGCAGGCTGAGTGCTTTTACCTTGACTCAAAAACTTAAAAGGAAATGTTAATTGCTTTAGTGGTGTTATTGTTGAAAAAGGCATGCTGGGCAGACTAGCTCGGAAAGATGAGTCCCGGTGCTGATAAGGGAGAGAGCAATCTATGTGAGTCTGAAAAGTCAGTAGTGCCCAGGGCAAATTCAAAAGTGGAGTGGAAATATCTCATTGATTCGCTTTCCTTGCTGCTTTTGTCTGGAGATGGCAGAACTGACTGGTATCTCAGGGCTGTGTTAACTTCTGCACTGCTTTATCACAGGCTCTGGGCTTCTTCTGTGTGCTGTCTGTGCTGCTTTTCTCTGTCATGGCAAGTGGCCAGCTGCTATGGAAATGTGAAGGGGAGAGGGAAAAGAGACTCTTTAGGGAATGCATTAGTTACCGGAGTCATGAAGGATGTGGGAAAGGTGCTCTTCTCCTAGATGTAGAGATGCTGCAGGTGGAACAATACAATCAAATTCAATATTCATTCAATCTGGGGGGATTGAACAGATAAGGAAAAGGTAAGACAGCTCTTCAGGAACCAGGGCAAATGACTCCGGACAGGGGAAGATGTCCCTGCAAGTTCTCTTTCCCTTCTCCCATCTACCGTAAAGTAAAATCAACATGGCTTAGAGTTGCTGGTGGTTGGAAATTTAGACAATATGTCTCCATGTCTCAGGCTTGCTCTCTTTGGTGCACAGTTGACCTAACATACACTGTTCTAATGCCTCTCCTGTTTTGTTTATTTTTCCCTTTGATTTTTGAGCTGTTCCAGTTAACAACAGTTGCTGTTTTGCACGTGTGCAGAAACACTCCTCTCTTATCTCAACACCAAACATGTATTTAGGCATCAGGATTGTAAGCAGACGTTAAGAGAAACAAGAGAAGGTAGGGAATGAGCACTTTCTACCTGTGCTGTTAAAAATGAGCCAGTCTATAGAAAAGGATCCAGCAACAGAAAGTACAAGGAGGGAGCATGTGATGCTGTAGCATGGTGATGAGATGAGGAGGAAGTCGTTGAATCTGCTTTTTGTCGGTACTGATTCTGGATTTTTTATTTCATTAAGTACTTTACCAGTCACAACAACATCTCCCAAGCCCCTGAGACAAGGTTTTCAATTTTACTCTGTGAACTTGACGCACAAAACATAGGCATCGCTACACCTCTGTTCTAGATGCCCGAGTATCTTACTGCTTCTAGCCCTTATTCTGACTATGCCTCAGTTCTCTACAAACGAAATAGGTATAACAGTGCTTCATTTTCCCCTGCATGTGCAGTCTACACTAGGAAAAAAAATCCTTCCCTTGTCTCCTACTATATCTGTTCAGTACCTAATATATAGGTGATTTGCTGAAGTTTTAAAAACCCAGCTCAAATCTAATGTGTTATTTCAATTTCTCTATGCACCTGTTATCACCCTCCAAATCCCCAGATTTACTTTTTTTTTTTTTTTTTTGACAAATTCATGCTCATTCTCCCCCAAGAGGTTTTAATGGCCAGAGAGAATTAAGGTAGACAGCCTGTAAAAATCTTGACACTTAAGAAAAAGCAGCAACCTAAATTACCACCTCGAGTTATCACTGTACTGTGTTACTGCTTACCCTACAAAGTGCTGTGAGTGGTGAGGCAGAGGCTGCCTTGTAATAGTGGAGCTGATTGGCATCATGTAAAATCAGAAATGCCCCATTCCATGCTGTAAGGTGGTCTTCTGCATAAGAGCATGGTGGAAGGTCTCCTGTATCAGAGAAATGTCTACTGTCTTATCGAGCCACAAACTGGCTATAAATGGCATCTATTTAACAGTATCTCCAACTCATACTACAGAATGCTCACAAAGATAGCCTGTAGTCAGTTAATCTTAGTGCTGCCCGGTGGGTCAAGGATAAGACAGCATAAAAAGCATCCTGCCAGACAAACGGGAATGGAAAGAATTCGTAGTCTGTAGAATGGGAAATAAATTGGCCTGAGCCAGTCTTGGAAAAAAAGGTAGCCTTATGGTCTGCAGACTTCCAGGCAGCCAACTCATCATCTGCTTGGTTTTTCTTGCTCTGTCATTCACTAGTAGATTCATTCCCTTTGCTTTACCCTTTGTTCTTTCTTACCATATCTCAAGCTATCCCTACCCCCATTTTTTCTCTTTGATACTTAGCCCTTGTTATGTCTACTTCATGGAATTTCTACCCAGGGTCTGACACTAAAGGGTTATACAGCAGGCAGCTGTTATCTGTCAGAACCATTGCTGGTAGTCAAACAGTGATGGCTAAAATTAAAAAATGCCAATTAATGCTTGTTTGAACTATTCAGTAGCCTACAAACCTGGGTGTTAGCCCAAGACATTCATAACATTCTCAGAAAGACCTTGGCTCAGGCTTCACAGGCAACTGAGAGTATTTAATCCTAGCACAAGATCGTATTTTCCCACCCTTCGGATTTTTATTCACGATTAAAGGAGGACCACAGCAGTGTGGTACAAGCAGTGTGGCAGAACATAGCTGCTTGGGTTTATCACCACAGCTGTGACGGTGTCTGTGTGGGTTTCCCCTTGGCTTTCAAATTAGTCTGTTTTTCTGGGATGATCCTTCTTTGTCCTTGTCATTGCTCCAGAGAGAACAAACATTAAAGAAGTAGATGGACTAGTCTGGTAGTAAAGATACTGACTTGGGTGAGATTCATGTTATTGCTTTGGTAATGGCTCAGTAAGATCCATAAAGAAGATTAGGTTCAAGGGAGAGAGAAGGAAATAATTTTATTGGAAGCTTGGTGGTGGGATGCCAGGATTCAAGTCCTTCGTGCATGGAGTTCTGTCACTCTAATAACAATTCTTTTCTGCCTGAAATTCCATCCTGCTCCTAAGAATAGTGCTTTGTGACAGAAATGGTGTGTTCCCAAGCAGGGAGACAAGGGTTGAAGTGACACTTTTAATCAAAAATACCGAAAAATTACTGTCTATTCAGTATCTGTCCTCATTGCTGCAGGGGAATCCAGCAGGGTGTCCCATACGGCTCAGGAAAAGCAGCAACCCTCTCTCCAGTGCTTCAGTTGAGCACAAACTCAGTGTCAACAGTTCTGCTCCTAAAGCGAGTGGGGGCTCCTTATTATGTCCCTGCAAATGCAATGGGAACTTCAGAAGTGTGCCCTGAGGTCTGCATCCCTCAGTGAAATCTAAGCAGGCAGAGAAGAACAGAGAAGAGTGAATGTCTTGTTCAGCTCAAGTGAGAGAGACAGCTCTGTTCTCATGAATTCGCTTCAGGTGTGTGTTGTAGGCAGGAGAGTGGCTGGTCCTCATGCTCTGGAAGAGTTTTTACCACTGGACATCCCTAGAGGGTAATCCAAATATCTGTTATGTATGGCTGCTTGAGAAAGTTCATTTTGTTTTGGCCACTTGTGAGCCAAGTAACTGTGAAAGGAATCTAAGAAAACTGTACTGGGTATTTTAAAAGCTGTGGGTGCAATCACAGAAATCCTGGGTGTTGGGGAAGGCAGCAGGTAGGTAGGACCTGTTGAGCAGACGAGGGCTCCCTCTGAACATACCCTGGGCTGCTGCTGAAGTAAGAACTTCATTACGAAAAACTTCAGGGAAGTCAGTATTGTGCTTCAGCCAATTCGAAGTCATCTAATATGTTTTCCAATATCCTGTGAGCAGGAATAATGTAACTGTAGTGCTTTTTCTTTTATCCCTGACATTCATCACAAAGACGAAAGCAAAGATGTTGTGACTCAGCCAACCTGAACGAGCCTGACAGTTCGTCTCTCTGATGGGTTGGGACTGGGTTATGATACGGAGTCATTTACTCTTAGCTGGCTTTCAAGCAGCAAGGACTTCAGAAGTGTCCCTGGTGGGCTAGGGATGAGGGCACTTAGCAAAAGCCAGTTCTTATCTAACGGTCAAAAAAAAAGCTGTAAGAACCTCCTTATTCCTGCTAGAAACGTAGCACCGACACAAAGAAGACCAAGTTGGAAAAATGCCTCTTTCCAAAGTGTGTTTATCCATGGTAAAGTGCTTCTATAAGAGGCATCTTGGGACTCCATGTTTATTCCCCCTCAATGACTTCTAGACTGGATTTACTTGATTTTCAAGTCAGCAGTGTTGGGGGTGGGTTGGGTGTTTTTTAAAATTTTTTTAAAAATTTCTTTTATTTTTTTTTTTCCTACTGCCAACCGTATAAACTCAGCTGGGTTCTAGAAATCAAACAGTGCTTTCTCCCTCACGACTGTTGCCTCCAGTAATATCCTGCAATCAGCACATGGGAAGCAGCTTTATTGGCAATATGTGAGCCAGTTTAGATACCGGTTCATTCTCCACCGCAGTGACCCTATTGTACTAAGAATAGGAAAAACCAGTCTCTCCAAACAAAATTGGAAGACCTAATCTGGTGGCACGCCACCTTGGGGAAGAAGGGGCTGCTTTTACTTTGACATGGTGGTAACTGTGAACTTCTACTTTTTTTTTTTTTCCTGGTTCCCACACTCGTGTTTAAAGTTCACTAATGCTTCTGTACCTGCTTTGTGGTGCAGAAGAAGAAAAACACATGTATGTACATATTTTCACTCTTTTCAGAGGGTCATGTGGCTTCCCCATATATTCTGTAGGTTGGGATGTGTGGTGTCCTGAAGGTAGCAGCTCAGAGATTGATTACTGAAGAGGAGCATGCAAAGGTGGTGTTAGATTTCCATTTGTATCTTTGGAATTTTGGGTGGATGTCTGGATCAGTTTGGGTCTTCAACACTGCTATGGAGGGGCGAGGGAGAATGGTTTCTGTGAGTTGTTTCTGATGCAGCTCTAAATTCATTTTGTGCTTCTGAGGGCTCTTGTTCCTGATCTTGCTCCCAATTTTGGTTCAAGTGAGCTCCTTGCGTGAAATCACAGAATGGCTTAGATTGGAAGGGAACTCTGTTGGTCATCAGTTCGACCCTCTCCTCAAAGCAGGCCCAGTTCTGAGTTAGTTTAAAGCCATGTCCAGTTGTCCTTTGTTGTCACCATTCCTGGTGATTTTCAGGCACTGACTGTTTCCAACACTTGCACTTCCAGAAGATCACAGGGGCGAGATCAAGAGACCAGGAATCCATCTAGGTGAATATTAGAAAATAAAAAAGGAGTGGAAAAACTTCGGTGCAGGGTCTGTCACCAAGGAGCGGAGCAGAGCTGCTCTCTTTTGTAGCTGGAGTGATGGTTTTTTTTCCTCCTGTAGTGTAGAGCTGCTAAAAAATTACACAATATCAGTTGTAAGAGTAGTGTTATGATCTGCAAACAAGCTGTGTTAAGCAGTTAGTGTGAGGCTGCGCTCTGGAGCCTGCCGGCTCCTTTGCTGGTTTTGTCTGAATCCTCATCGATGTCAGACAGTTCTGAGAGACTACATCCGCATTAAATAAAGTCTTCACTTTTTCTGGGAAAGATCACTTTCCTCGATGGTCTGTTCTGCTGATATATGGACCTGGCGTTTTGAATGGGCTCCTAATTTTTAGTCTGAATTTTGTGTTTCATAAATTCCTTAAATTCTTGCTTGTTTTTCTGCCTCAAGTAAAGTGTTCACGTCCTTCCAGTATTCTCAGGCTGTTATAAAGTCCTCATCATACGTTATATTTTAAGTCAAACTGTGTATCTATTTGACTGTTTTAATCTCCCTTGTTACTCAGTTCTTTCCAGCATCGAAATGATTTCTCATGCCTTTCTTTGGATTTCCTTATCTTGTACAATTAACTTTCCCCCAGTTCTGGGCCAGGGAGTACTATGGAGAAACAATCACAGAGGCAAGCTTTTCTCCTCTTGTTTTTTTTTTTTTTTTCCCCTCCGAATTATTCACATAAATTATTTCTCAGCAGTGATTTTAGTTTTTAATTCTGCCTTCCCTGACGGAAGTGTGAATGTAAGAGTGGTGCAAGTACGTCAGCAAGCACCGCGTTGAACCAGGGACTTCTGGAAGCGAGGGCCACATCTATAATTTCAGCTGAAATGGAGGAACAACACAATGACCCACTGCCTTTGTATTTCCATCTTGCCCTTGGAAACATGGCTTTTCCCAAACTCAGCTGAGATAATAACATTGAGGACCGTCACAGCTACAAGCCCATGTTCAGACTGACAAAGGGGATGGGGAAAAGGAGGCTCACAAGATTCTCATCCCTCATGGAGTAAGGGATTGCTTAACATATATTCCCTGTAGACTTTTCTAAGCAAGAGGTGTTCAAGGAGCTGTGTTTCATTGAGGGATATGAACGGCACATCCTGATCCTCAGTGATAATGCTGATGAAGATAGCTGGGACGGGTGCTGAGCGACAGAGATAGAAGATGTTGAGATTAATTAACTCCGAAGTTGTTTAAAATGCCCGAGGCTCTGAGTGATCCCACAGGAGCTGGTGGAAAAAAAGTACCACCAACCTCAGGGCAGTGCCTGGGATGCCTTGGCTGGGGATCAAGCCCTCATGTGCCTGATCCCGTGTGCAGGTACAACAGGTAGCACCCCAAAGAGATGCTGTTGCTGAGAGCAGCGTTGCAGGACCTGATATGGGTTTACTCAGTCCTCTTCTTCCTATTTGTTTTCACGTTAGCTGACAAAAAGATGTGGGGAAATAGGTACCTGCGTTTCCAAAGTGATTTTTTCCAAAGGGGAAGAGGATGCTTCTTTCTCAAATGAGAGACAAAGGGGAGAGAAGGCTGTTTTACACACACACACACACACACATATACACGCCCCCTAAATTCACAGCAGAGAGAAAGATAGAGAAAGCCCGATTTGGGGGGGGACAACCGTGGTTCCCGAGCTCCCCCCAGAGGCACGCTGGCATTCCGCTCCCTCCAGCCTCCGCCGGGCTTCAAACCCTTGTTTTATTCTTATTTTCTCCTCTCTTTTCCTTTTATTTCTTTCCCAAAGAAAGCCGTGTGTGAGTAACGCGTTTCTGACCCTCAGCACGAATGTGCCCACGACCTCCGTTTCTCTTCCCTGTGGGTGAATTTTGTGTGTGTGATAGGTGTGCATCACCCTCCGGGAGGAATAAAAGCCACCACCGGGTGCCCTCTGATGGGTCAGTCATTAAGCTTGTTGTGGACACAAGGATAAGAAGGGAAAAGAAATAAAAGAAAAAAAGAAAATAAAAGAAGGAAAGGGAAGAAAAGGAAAGAGGAGAGGA
>VXBW01000265.1:862171-978729 GCA_013400375.1 Thinocorus orbignyianus | reverse complement strand
AAGAGAAGAGAAGAGAAGAGAAGAGAAGAGAAGAGAAGAGAAGAGAAGAGAAGAGAAGAGAAGAGAAGAGAAGAGAAGAGAAGAGAAGAGAAAAAGAGAAGAGAAAAGAGACAAGACCTCTCATTTTCAACTGCTTTGTTTTTAGAGTTAGGAGAGTTTTAGGAGAGACTTCAAGTTAGAAGAGATTTGCTGGGATGTGTACCAAACGCTTCTCATTTAGGCTGTCTGTTTTCATTCAAGGCATCACTGGAGAGAGGATACAGAAGGTAGGACAGATGTTTGCCCATAGTCCTCTGAGGGCTGTGGTTGTTCTTGGTTTTTGCCTCATGTGGTGTTTGGACATCCTCATATTGGATGTTCCTATTGACTCTGGATTCCTGGCCAAACAAAACTCCCACTTTTTAGGAGTGCAGTCTCATGTCTCTAGGTAACGCTTGTTTCTGGCTGAGTTGCTAGGACTTCTGGAGGTTTGAGGGATGTGCTTTGTGAAGGTTTTGTTTTTCTTCTGATTTTGCTGGGGGATTTTGGATTGATTCCTCCTCACGTCCCACTCCTCTTTCTTTCCTCCCCAAGGGGTGGTTTATGGCAATAAAGAAAAATGAGCCAGAGAGAACAGCAACGTTGGTTAGAGTGCAGCGTGGGGACTATTTGGTTAGCCTTCTGAGTGGGTGCTGTGGAGGCGAAAGATGACACGGTGGAATGACACAGCATTAAACTGCTGTTTTGTTGGGGCTCTTCAAATTACATGTGTTTCATGCAGGAGATTACAAGGGGAGATGGTAATGCCTTATCAGTATTCATCTCCCAGGACCATGTTACAATGTTTGGTTAACATTATGGTGACATTCGGATGGTCTCATCAGTGTTACCAAGATCAAGAAGGAGGAGAAGACAGGAATCTTTGCACTGTCAGCAAGGCCTTGGCCAAGTCCTGGTGAGTCAATGAACTGAAAGCAACCTGCAGTTGGGGAACCATAGGGATGCCAATTTATTTGTAGAGAGTTCCCATTTCAGGGTGGTGGCTTTTTGAATATCTTTTTTTTCAGCTTCTATTTGTTTCGCTTGACACTTTGTAGACACAGTCTTTCCACCTTTTAAATTTATTATGTGTTCAGCTGGGACATACACAGAGTGATGGATTCCTTATTGGATTTCTTTTTGGCACCTGGGCTGGATTTTTACAATGGGCTGTGTACTTACTAAGGATTATTTTCTGCTATTTCCCTCTTCATTTTATACAGTGTGACTGTATCTGTCCTGCTTGATCACAAGCTTGAAATCACTCAGCCAATGTGATTCAAGTGGCTTAACTGCTTGTAATGGGTGGGGAGTAACATTTGAGGTTGTTTCTTGTTGTGCAGTTTCTTCACTTGATAGCAAACCTTTTTATTCCAAATTTGAGGCAGAGTGGGAACCAATGTGAGAACATTTGGGAAATTTGAGCTCGAGTCCTGAGTAACACTGTAATGAGAAAATGTAGACCAAAGTACTTCTTGCAGGTATAGAGTCAAAACCATGTTCAGGATGACCAAAGAATTCCATAGGAATTACGTAGAATTAAGTCTCTGTTGATATTTTGTTAAGGTAGTTTTTTTTTTTTGTTTGTTTTGTGGTTTTTTTTTTAAACTTTCCAGACCATAAGGTTTCAATAAAAGAAAGTGAAATTGAAGAACAACAGTGACATTCACATTCTGATGGAATTGACTCAAATAATCAATTCCCTTGTCTGAATCATTCAACTTTTCATCAACAGATTCATTTCTCTTCTTTTTTGCCTTGATTTGACTATTCAGAAGTGCTACTACTTTATCATCATCATAACAGATCATTTTTAGTATCTTCAGCAAAATGATATTTGGTGGGAAGAGGAAATGAAACAGTGAATCCTAGCAAAGACAAATAAAGATTTTTTGTCGTTGGTTTTTTATTTTATTTTACTTTATTTTATTTTATTTTATTTTATTTTATGGTAAAGGTGCTACTAACACGTCAGGTGAAAATTATGAGATGTTTAAAATGGAAACGATACGTGCTGTTTGCTCTTTCAATTAGGAGTGTGAGTCAGTCATGACCTAACTTCCACATCAAACCCTCAGTATTTGGCATCTCTTGGGCCTTGTGGTTCTCCTCTACCACAGTGACCTCTGAGCTCTCACAGCTTTACGACAGAAGGAAGTCCGCCAACTAAAATCCACATGACTCTCATTTAGTCCTCATTTGTTGTTCTTTCAGGCTTTCCTGTGCTGGAGCATCTATTAAACATCATCTATTGACAATTTTCCAGCAGGAGGGAGGGTGAATTTGTATTTACAGTGTTCTTAGAAGGATTTAGGGTTCCTGCTACACCTCAGACTGTGGGACTCGGTTCTGGACGTGAGAAAGGAAGGATATACCCACCCTTATGTGTGCCATGAACTGGTCACAAACAGGATTGGCAGCCCTAGAAGAGCCTGTAATGACATCAGTGCATGTGATACGAATGTGTCATTAAGTCATTGCTACTTTATAGTCTTCATTTGTTGTCACCATCTATCTGCTTAGCTCAGGAAGCATCCCAGGTTCCTGCATCCCACTGAGTCCACTCTTTGGTCTGCACGACAAGAGAAGGGACCTGGAGGTAGCTAGAGCTGCTCTGTACTCCAAGAAATCTGCCTCTGCCTATAACAAGAGCTCTTTTTATCTGCAAAAAAAAAATGAGATTAGTGCTCAAAAACTGGAAGGAAAAGGTTTCTCCTGGAAGCCATGTAAGAAGTCAGAACTACCAGATTAGCCACACTGGTGTTGTCCTGACTTTATCTTTCTAGGAACATTTAGAGGGACAGACAAACCTCCCTGAGAGATCAGTTAATCTGGTTCAGTGGGCAGATTTGGGGCAGAGATCCTCTTAGTTTTACTCCTTCTGTCCTTTGCTTGATTTGAGGAAGTGGCTTAAATTTGCTGCCTTGGTTTCCTCCTCTAGCTGCCACGGTACCTACCACTGCCTGCTTTCTTGGTTTTTTGCTGAGCATTATTTACTTAATGTTGGTGCAGTTCTGGGGGAGTGAAGAAATACCTCCAAAAGTGCTAATTGTTAACCCAAGTGATGAAATGCTGTTGTGCACAATAATTCTTTTTTTTTTTTTCTTTTCCGGATGAATTGGCCAGTAGTGGCAAATTAGCTAATGTTTAGAACAGTTCATGCCAAGGTCCTGCTCAGCTGGGTTTATCAGCCATTGAATTATTAGCCCAGCATATTGTTACGTATTACACAGTGAAGCCATCAAATATGCATCAGCGGAGCCTCTATTAGCAAGACAGGAAGGGTGTAAAGCTGTAAGTTGCAGCCAAGCCCAATTACCACGCGAGAACGCCTCTCCTGTTTGGTGGCTGCTGACCACTTCAATCGCATATTAATGGCATTTACTTCATTTAAGTGGCTTTGCCATCCCCTCCCAGGCTCCCATTTGTCCTATTTGTGCTTCACGGCACATTCAGAGGTTGTTTCAGCTTCAAGGTGGGATTAATTGTCCTTTGAAGACAGGGCTTGGGCTGGGGATTGACCATGCTCAGTAGCACTAGTTGCTGCCCCTACCACCTCTATCACTTGCATGGGGTAGGAGTAGCCCTCTGCTCCCAAAATGTCCCTTCTATACCCCCATCTTCCCTCAGCTTTCAGTTTGGCGTTCACTCTAAAGAGCTCCCACTTGGATTCTGAACAGAGAAGCCCACACAGTCAGGTTTGTTGGTACCAGCTTTTTCAAGCCAATGTGAGATGACCCATATGATGGGTCTTCCTCAGCCTCAACCCTCCGGCTGCTGGTACAAAAGAGGGATTAGGCCCATGTCTGATCCTCCCTGGTAATCTGAGGCCAGACACGGTCTTTTCTTTCAAGAACAGTTGCTGGAAAGATTTTAAGGATGTTGTCACAGCTACACTCACGGGCAAATGGAGCAGTTCGGCTGCTTCAGGCTGTGAGGATTTAATTGAGCTCCAAGGGAAGGCTGGAAGCTGAATTGAATCTTTTTCTGATAGAGAGGAAGGTCTGCTGTGAAGAAATTCTCCTGATGTTTGCCTTTTCTGTGTCCTGGCCGTACCGACCCACAAAGTGCTCCTGACCTAGTCCAGGACAGAATTTGTGCTCTTTGCCCTGCTGGACTTACTTCCTGCAAGCAAATGAAGGACTTTATTCTCTGTTCAGGGTGTGAAAAAGACGCTCAGAGCAACTGAACTACTATTTTTTAATTGCTGTAGCTACTGCTCATGAGACGATTCTCTGATTCTGTGATTTGCAGGCTCTCAGTCGAAATGCCATTGCAAGATCGTTCCTGATAATCGTGTAAGAAGAAACAGAGTATGTAGGAGAGATGGGCCAAGAGAGAGTAGTTTATTTGTTTTCCTTAGTAATACAGGGATGACACGTGTATTAATTTCAGAGCAGACTGTGGAGATTTGTCATAGGACCTCACAGGTTTTACTCCTGAATTTTACCCGTGAATAAACAAATAACTCAAATTCTCACACGTTTTGAGTCTTGGGCCGATTTTTCAGCCTCTTACTACCAAAGGTACCTGGCTGGTCTGTCCCTGCAAGGATTGCATTTGGAGATCCTCTGGGACTAATCTTATGCTGGTTACTTGAAATCCATTCCCCTGGATTTCTGAACAGTAAGCACCTCTTAAAATGGCTTTTTAAATGTAACTTCAGCCCCGTATTGCTGTTAGTAGGTTTGGCAGAGACATCCTCAGCAGCCAGCAGTCTGCTGGTGGAACATGGGTTTGTGGGATCTTCTGGAGACGGATAAAGGTCTTACACCTGAACCACAGAGAGCCCCTGACATCTTTAGGGATCTGTCAAAAAATGTTTCCATGAAACGAGATCTTTATGCACCAGCTGGGCTTGTCTGTGCTTTGTGAACTGGAGAATTTAGGTTGTTCTACAAAATTCTATGGTTTTTTTTTAAGGATCTGTTTGAGTTCTTTGACATCTTTTTGGGTTTGTTTTTAAATTTATTGTTGTTGTTTTTGTGTTTTTTGAATGAAGTACCGAAAATCTCTTCAAACCCCCACTTCTCTCTTTAGAGCACTTTGGCAAAAACAAGAGGGCCAGATGTCTGGGTGAGAAGGATCAGAACTGCAGGGTATTGGTGTGAATAAAACTTTTGGGAATGTGTAAGGTACCGCTTTTTGTTACTTACTATAGAAAAATACTTGCTGAAAAAATATTTTTTTTTATGATCCCACAAACTTTTCATGGATTCAACAAGAATTCGGAGAGATCTCCTGGTATCAGATCAGCTCACTAACATACCCCTCAAATTTCAAGTCTCCTAAAGACTTTAATTTATTTTTTTTACCCTAGAGATCCTCCCTTCTTGTAATGTGTCTGCAAACATTTTCATTCAGATGTAATTGACCTGAGACCAACATTAGGGTGTCAGAAGTATTTAAACTGGAAAAGAGTTATTACAGAATTCAACCTTGAACTACCTGTTGTTACAGCAAAGCACAGAAGTAGGCATGAATTACAGGCAAATAGACATGAGGTGAGTGATAGGTAATATGCTTGAAGGCTTTATGATTCCAGGAAAGAGGAAAATGTGAAATGGAAGGTGAGCCAAAATTAGAGACCCTTCAGAGACACTAATAAATCCGGGGGGTGCGGGTTAGTGCAAGGTTTGTGAGCAGCTTCCCATAGTTTGTGCAATAGAGGGAGAATTCTTCATAAAGCAGTGCATGCTCACCTGGTTCTCGCCTTGTACCATCATTTACACAGGCATGAAAGGTGACATAAATCACAGAGGTGTTCTGTTTTGGTAGCATTTTGCCAACCTTCTGGACAGAAAGAAATGAAAGAAAACATCACAGTGACCATACTGGATTTTGGCCTGTGACTGTGAGATTTCATTTTGAGTTCTGGGTCTTAATTCTTTTGTTTCTGTCTGACATCACAAAATGAAAGGAGTCTAAACCAGACGTAGCCTCATCCATACCAAAACTTGAACAAAATCTAGCGCAAAAATGAACAGGCTGATGCCTGTGACTGAAGCATGTGGATGTCTCACAACTTCTTATGCTGAAATGGTACTGGGAAGGGATTACCCTTCCTAAATCCAGGGTCCTGTTGTGCTGCAGTTCTTCCTGGTGGTTTAGGTACTGCATCAAATAATGCTTTCTGTGGAGCTAAGGCTCTCTGTGACCTTGGTAAGATTAATCCTCATGTGCACTAATATGAAAACAGAATCCAGTCCATATGTTCCTCCTTGCATGTGGCTCCGGGAAGTGCCACGGATGGGTTCAGTATTAGAGTACGACTGTCTCCTTGGGTAGATGGAAACTTGCCAGGGCTGGAAGTGAATATGTTAGCTAATATTCACGAAAACAAGGACATTAGTGTCTTTTCTTTCTCTCACCTAGGTTAGGCACCTGGGGAACCTGAGGACTTTTCTGTTATATGAGTGAACAGGGGGAAAGATTGGTTTTGATTTAAATGTCAGATGACAAAATTATAGCCTTACCAACGCCCTGGGTGCCCTTTTATTTAGAAGAAGCATCTGCACGAGAGTCGGTACCGACAACAGAGCCAAAGTCTCAGACAGCAAAATTAAAGTGACTCTAACCAACCCGTAAATGCAGAGCATGAGTATGTCTGAATCTGCCTCAGAAACTTCAGCTACTCTGCAAGCTGCAGGATAGGGATGACAGATTTTCCTAATCCTCTGACTCACATACCAAACAGTTCTGCAAAGCCTGTGAGCTATGGGATGTGTCATTGTCCCTGGAAGATGAAGGGATGGGAATAGTCAGGAATAGTCTACAGTGGGAGATGATGGTGGTTCCTCAAGGGCAAGGGCTGGTCACCCATTAGGCTCTGCTAGGTAACCTGATAGAGGTCCTAGTCTGAGGGGTCCTGCTAGTCTCAGGAGTCCTGTGTCCAGTTCTGTACTCACCAGTACAAGAGTACAAGTATGTCCAATGATGGATATACTGGAGAGACTCCAGTAAAGAACCACAAAGGTGATTAAGGGTGATGGAGCGTATCTCTTATGAAGAAAGGCTAAAAAAGCTGTAATAGTTTAGGAAGTGGTTCAGGGGGGACCTCATCAATGTGTATAAATACCTGAAGAGAAGGTGTAAAGAGGATGAAGACAGGTTCTTTTCAGTAGTGCCCAGTGATAGGACCACAGGAGGATCCATCTCAACATCAGGAAACACATTTTTACTGTGATGGTGACCAGGCACTGGCACAGGTTGCCCAGGGTGGCTGTGGAGTCTCTATTCCTGGAGATGTTCAAAAGCCATCTGGATATGGTCCTGGGCAACTGGCTCTAGGTGACCCTGCAGGGAAGTAGGGCAGGATGACCTTCAGTGGTCCCTTCCCACCTCACCCACTCTGTGATTCTTTGTAAAATTAAGGGTTCAGTTTACAGGATGCTGTCACTCACCTGGCCTTGTTCCTGAAATGTGAGTTGCTCTTGAATTCTTCAGTCTGTGCGCTACTCAAAAGCCAAAGGCTGGCCTTGCTTTTCTTGGGTTAGAAGTAGATGTCACCAAAACCCAGTTCTTAGCTATTCCAAATGGGAAGGAGAGCACCTTTCACACCTGGCAGCCCTTGCAAGGATAGACTTCACCCACTGTAGAAAAGGAACTGCATCCATCTAACCACAGCTGTAAGACCACATAGCTTAGAGAAATTTCTAGTAGAGGGTGTCTCTCAGTTCCTAGGGATCCACTGGGAAACATGAAGCTAGCCCAGATTAAGGATGTGCAGGCTGGTGTTTGAGGTACAGGCTCTGTGAAGCTGCTTCTCACTGTGCTTTGCTCCTGTAAATGGGATTTGTCAGAGGGAGTTTCCTGTGCCGGGAACCCAGCAGCACCTCAGGTCTGGGTAGCAGCAGTGTCCTCATCTAAGGGGTGAAGCTAAAAACTTTCAATCTCTTTCCCAGTTGGGCTTGCTGGGAGCTTTGCAGCTTACCCAAAATAGCAGTGTAACGTGACTGACTCACCTCATGCACCACTGAAACACCATGCAGCATTGCATGGTGACCCAGTAGGGGTTAAATAATATCTACAAGTCTACTGATGTCTCCTGGAGAGATCTGAACTACTGGCACATTGTAGTGCAGTGGAAAAATGGGAAATGAGTTTTGGTGGGAGGGAAGGTAACAGTAAAGACAAAAATCCTTTCTAGATCAGGAGGTTAATATGGGCCAGGTCAGTGAAGCGTAGATGATAGAGGTGCGAATAGGCCATGAAAAATTCACAAGCTAACATCTCGAGGCCCTGTCAGACTGCAAATTGTTGGCCTTAGTCCCCTGAGCTTGTGATGCCATTGCCAGGCAGTAGATGCCGAGCCTTTGCAGGAGAGTGAGATCAGGTGCCGATGGTCAGTCTGCTCTACCTGCAGCGTTTTAATATGATCTGTGGATCTCTGCATCTCACATGGTGTCATCCTGAATATGACTGGATACCTGATCTGTTTTCTCTGAAAACTCAGAGCCAAGGCTCTGTTGGCGGGAAGGTGTGAGCTAACTGGTCTCTGTTCTGGATCTGCTGAACTGAGGGCTTCACTGCAAACACAAACAACACTTCTCATCCCAAAGGGTCCTGAAAAAGCCTCACATTCCACGCAAGGCAGAGGTCTCTCTGGCATAGCAGTAGATTGTAATTTCTTAACATTTTTTTTTAATTCATTGATGCTTTTGTTTCTTTGTAGAAGTGCTGAGCGCACTTCTCTTTATCTCAAGGAAGGGAAGACCCACTAACTCTACTTGATAATAAGAATATTAACCTAAAGTGTTCGAAAGCTGTTGTTCTGAGAATATGGATTGAAAACCATGTGCCTCATCTAAGTCCTGATGTGGGCTATGGAAAAGCGTGGCATGGCCTATGGAAAACTGAGGAATCTCCCAACACCTCAGTCCCAAAGGGGAGAGCGGCTCGAGGACCAGGCTAAACATTAACTCAGCTGTGTCTTCCTCTCAGTTCTGATCCTGACTTATTGTGAAGGTTGTGTAAGGACTCTCCTCCCCCTCCAGAGCAGAATGCTCACTGTCTCACCAGTGTCAGAAGGTCTGATTGCCTAGTGTTTATAACATGTTGGAAATCCTCCAGTGCAAGGCTGAGTGCTATTTCACTCCTTTAACAATCCACCATCTTGCGTGAGCTGTAACCCCAGTGACAATGGTATGTCATTCTTATTTTAAGCCTAATCTGATTTATACTTATATAAAAGCAGAGAGAGAGAGAGAAAGACGATGAAGAGAGTCTGTGCCTACCTACTTAGAATTCTAGTTTAAAGACACTGCAAATAAAGAGTAAAATCTGAGCAGGATCTTCAGAACTTGGCCTCTAGGGAGCCCTTTTTTCCTCCCATAAAACATATGTGGTGGTAATGGGAGTCCCTTGCATCTCATCCGTGGGCTCTCCCCTTCATGTCTTCTTGGAGAAACAGGTTGTTTCCACCTCTCTGAGATGCAGCACTCGACCATGCTTTCACCTGTGCATCATGGAGACATGACAGAAAAAGCCATATCCAGGTGATGTCATAGAACCATAGAATGGTTAGAGTTAGAGGGGACCTTGAAGATCATCTAGATCTAACTCCCCTGCCATGTCCAGGGCCTCCTCCCTCTAGACCAGCTTGCTCAAAGCCCTGTCCAACCTGGCCTTGAACACCTCCATCCGTAACCTTCCTTGGCAGCCTGTTCCAGTGTCTTTCCACCCTCACAGTAAATATCTTCTTCCTAATATCTAATCTAAATCTCCCTTCTTTCAGTTTAAAACCATTATTCTTTATCCTATAGCTACATTCCCAGATAAAGAATCTCTTCTCATCTTTCCTGTAGCCCCTTTAGGTACTGGAAGGGGCTATAAGGTCTTCCCAGAGCCTTCTCCAGACTGAACGACCACAAATCTCTCAGCCTGTCTTCATAAGAGACATGTTCCATCCCTCTGATCATCTTTGTGACCCTCCTCTGGACCTGCTCCAATGGGTGTCTGTCATCAACACTGAAAATGTGGTGGTCTCCAACTGGTGTTCAAGGCACTTCAGATTTTGGCCATGGTGCTTGGCAGAGAGGTAAATAGATGCAAAGGATACAGCTCACGCCAGCTGAGGTTTTATTATCGGTCTCTAGCCCTGGTAGCGGTCAGACAGTTGTTTGTCTTGTGAAAGATGGAGTGTCTACTTGCAGGTTAAATCAAACAGATAGATGTGAGGCATCCAGCTGAAAAGTCTCCTAACACATATTGATTGAGTATTGGCTAATAAAAGCATAGATTGCATGGCTTCAATTGAACTATGTGACTGCAGACCTCAAAGATTTTACTGCTAGTTGTCAGGGGAAAACTTGGGTGCATAAAATGGTGATAAATCAGAGCCTGAAAGGTTTTTGGATTTAGCGGGGCAGTGAACAGCATGGAAACAAGATCAAGTATATCCTCTTCTTCCATATCCCTCTTTCCTCCTCTCTTTCTTCAGCTTCTGTGAAGTACTGAGAGCGGCTGCACAACATCACTTTTCCTAAGATGAAGTCTCCGACTGTTGGTATTTTTTCTCCCATTCTGCAGACACAAAATTTAGTATGACAATAAATCGATGGTGCCAATATGGTATCCAATTTATTGTTGAATTCATGTATAAAAATGAATGTGAAATACAGCATTCCCACTGCTGACCTATAGTTGTGCAGAAAGGCAGCCAGAAACTGTAGCTTACTTTTCCCTAAAGGTGGGGACCTTTCCTACTGGCTTCATTCATGTGGAGGTGATTAGGCTTCTCATAAAGTTTTGTAGGCTTCCTAGTGACACATCATTTTCAAATTAATTTCCTGCTTGGGTTAATAAACAGTTGATTTGTCTCCTTCATCCTAGTTACAAGTTAGTTGCAATGACTCTGAATACTATACCATCAAGGGGAAAGGGAGGCGATCATGGGCAATAAACAGACTGCAAAGCAGTTCCATTACTTGTCTGCATCAATCTTCACTCCAAAGCTGTGTTGATATTGAATTGGAAAGGGTTTAGGCGGCAGGGTGAGAAGTGATATGTGGGAGGGAATCCCTTTCCTCTTCTGAGGTTTAATTTCTGAGTACCATTGAACTATTCCCACAAAGCTCTGTGTGCCAGAGTATTTCTGACACAATGTCTCCCCTGTGAGTGCATCATATCAAAGCGGCTAAAAGACTGTCCTGACACCGGGGTTGCAGGTAATCCAGGATCCCGTTTCAGACAGTTTTTTCTTTCTTTGCTCCTTTGCCAATAGGCTAATTTGGAGCAGGAGGGCAACACAGGGGCTGAGAGAGGGAGCCAAAATCAACATGGCATTGGAACAAATGGGGATTGCAAGGCTGCAGCATGGTAAGGCGCATGGCGTGGGCACATCTCTGTTGTACCCCACTGAAGCTGACTTTGTGCAGGATGTTGTTCCTGGAGACAAGGTCCCAGAAGAGAGGAACAGATCAGGACAGCAGGGAAAATGTGGGTAAGAGAATCTTTTGAGAGAGCTTAGCAATTCAGTGTTACATGGGAAATGTATAGCCTTGCTGTTTAGCATCACACCCACCTAGAGAAAGGGAATAATAAGGCAATTAAAACAGAGGGGATTCTTTTTTTTTGTGCCTGGGTTTTTGACTTCACTACACTTTCATTAGTTCACTTCATGGTGTTAGCAAGTATACCAAGAATCCCAAAGAATTTGGGAAAGCATCTTCCATTCCCCAAAGTCCAGTGATGGTAAATCAACTTGTCATTGATCAATGATTTTCCAGTGCAGCATGTGGCTACTTGGCTTCTTTACTAAAGCAGTTGAAAAAGATCATGGACATGGGGAACCAAGTAGGAACCAGTCATTAAAAGTGAAGTCAAAGAAAATTGTTTGCAAATAACTTAAGGTCTGTTTGCCAAGTGCATATAAACAATCAATACATTTAAAGAAAATCAGGATGGTTCCCAAACATTCTGCTAACCAAAATGGGGCTTTATTCATAATAAATACTATTTATGATGAATAATTTGACTAGGGAGGACTGGAGAGAGGCCAATGTATCCATCTATTTAATAGGAACTATGGGTGATCCAAAGAATTATAGACTTCTCAGTCTTATTTCAGTTGCTGAAAGAATAACTGAGAAATTAATTAAAGAACAGGCAATAAAACACCAGGATAAATGTAAGTTGAAAGTAACAAAACTCCATGGATTTTAAGGGTAAAATTCTGCATGCTTTCATTCACATTTTCTAGTGTTAATGTAAGAACTGTTCCTTTCTCTGGCATTTCAGCATCTGCTGAGATTGTGGACAAACAGGGAAAGGGAGTTTCACTCGCTATAGACAGAGCTTAGTATGTTGCCACCTAATCTTTGCTGATGTCTTTGAATACTGCAGCACTTGAATGCAAATAATAAGTTATGTCTCTAATGTTAATAACCCCTCAGCTTTTTTGGAAAGATTAAGAGCAGAGAAGTTAAAGGATGACTGGTAAATACAGTTGATTTAGATTTTCAAGATGTTTTTGAAGAAGCACCTTACAAGAAGTTATTAATGGGATCTGGTGACTATAGAGGGAAAAAGAAGGCATAGGCATAGCTGCAGCATTGGTGAAGAGGAGGGACAGAAAGTGGAGGGTTAAGAGTTCAATTCTCAGCATGGGAAGAGGTTAACAACAAGGTTCACCCAGAATTGGGTTCTTGAAGACTAGCGAGGAATAAAAACAGCTCCATAAAGGCCTAATAAACCTCAAAAATTGCCAACATGAATTTCAATATAGCTAGCACAAGGAAATGCTGCTTGAAAGGACTGACTGAAATTCTCTGTAAATGCTGATGGTTTCTGCATTTGCTTTAACCCTCCAGACATCATTGCCAACATCTGAAAGAAGGGATTCACACTGCACGCAGTGGGGCTTGCAGCAGTGAAAGGACCGCTCAGCTGAGTTAAGGAATGGGTGGAGGAAACTGTGTCTAATAATAATGATGCAGCTAATAATAATCCGATGAACTAAAGCTTCGTCTGTACCACCTGCTGTATTCAGTCCCCATCGTCCTTTTGTCGAGAAGAGGAATGGTAGTGCAAATAGGAAAAAAACGTGAGTGGTCAACAGCATGTGATTCCTTTGGACGGTGAGAAGGGAAGGTGATGGAGCTTAATCTGCAGGGAAAGAAAACGACATATTTTACAGGGTTAATACTCACAGGGAAGAACTTGTCTGCCACTCTCTGGTTTTGCTTTTTGTCTTTTACTCCTTTTTATGCAGTGATGAGTGCAGAAAAGAACAAAGAAAACTAAAGGCAGTTTGTTTCAGAGAGGAGAACTGTTCAGAGGCTGCACGACAACTGCTTTCAGGCTTTCTGAACATGTACTTTCCGTTCTCCTTTTTCCTGAAGCCACTAGTTAAGATATGACCACCTGAGGTACCTGATACATCTGTTTCACCCATAATGGTGTCTTCTGTCCCAGCCTTATGCTAACTGGAGTCCTCCAACTGGTGCTGAGAAGTCATCTGCTCTCCTTCTGCCTCACCTTTCTCTGCAGCACTGTTGCTATGCTGTTAACTGCAAAGGTAGCAAAAAGGACAAGGAAAGTTTAGCTAGATGCTAGACAAGCACTTAAGACACTGATCAAATGTGACAGAGGGATCACGTCTCCCCTTTGCTTGAGAAGGCAGGGAAGTTCTCCATCCTTTAATTATCACAGAAGAGCTGAGGCACAAAAATGTCCTGGCCATACCATTAAGGGATTCAACGCCAGCAACTGACTCTGGCTTTCCTGGATCCCAGCCCCAGGTGTAAAGCAGAAGCTTCATCCTTCATCAAGGCTGTCTTCTCCCCTCCTGCCTGGTTGTCACTGTGCCTCATTGCATCATGCTATGGACAGGTCAGGTCTTTCTGGGGTGCTCTGTGGAGAATGAGCCTCACTTCAGGGCTGTTGCGCAAATTCATAACAATAATAATCCAGAAATAGTAACCCTTAATCATGGGTAATTTCTAAAATGAATCAAACATATCCTTTCCTTTCAAATGAATAATTCCCTTAGTGCTGAGCATTAGTAATGATAAGGACTTTCTAATGTCCCTACAATATGTTTTAAAAAGTCATTGGTCTCTCCTTTTAATAAATCCCCTTTGGAAATGTTCTGTTTAATTTGAAAACCTTAGGAAAACAGAAGGGTCTGGTTGAAAGCAGTCACTGCTGTTAAGCCTTAATCACATCAAGATGGTTTTCCTCTGCAGCTTTAATGCATCCGTGTGGCTGTGTGGCTCAGACCTTTCCTTAGGCATGCACTGACTTGATAAGCCTTAATGGCCACGTCAGTGATCCACAGATGATAGGTCACTGGGAGATGAGGCATTTTGAAACTGCACCTTTCAATCCATGCTGCTGCGCCTTTGGGGGGTTCCTGAGGCAGTCACAGGAACCAGCCGAGCAGCAGTGATTTTGTATTCGTCAATGGAACACCCTAGAAACACCTTGGGCAGTGACTTTCATCATACCCCTGGCCTTTGAACAGCTCTGAAGAGCAACTCTAAACTGCTGGAAGTTGAACAAAATCAGAAAGCTGGGGGAGGTAGTATTGAACCACATTGCCCTGCACTGGTGTTGCTTTACTAACTGGGGATAAAGCCGCTACGGGCTTCCTGAATAAGCCTGGAAGTAAATGCATGAGCATAGTCTGTCCTGGAGGCACTACGTAGAGTCAGTAGTGGGATGCCAGGAGGCATCTGGCTGGAGGTGGTTGCCTTAAAGTATTTGGACTCTAAGAGCGGGTGTAACTGAGGAGGGCTGGAGAGACATGGCCAGTCACACACATGCACATGCCCTCACTGTCAAGAGTGTAATGCTTTCAACTAATATTGATCTTTCCTTACTGCCCTTTTTAATCTTTCCTCCTGCCAGTCTAGACAACAGAAAAGAAAAAAAAAAAAAAAGCACAGATAGTTTCCTTAGAGCTGAGACAAGGAGAGACCAAGGGAGAAAAGTTTAACAGATATCACCAGGGCTCAAAATGCAGAAGAGCTGTCAAAGAACGACACAGATGCTTATGGCTCTGCAGATGATATGGTAACTGTGTGTTCAAAATGCCTGTGCCCATCAACATGCCAGCTGTCCTGCTGCATGGGGAGATAGGATTTCATGGGCAGATCCCCACTGATGTGCCCACAGGACAAGCTTGTGAGTGCTATGGTTGTGAACACTCAGTCCCATCTTCAGAAAGACAGAGTTACACCCAGGAGTTCCCGGTGCTTTTATTCATAATTTTTCCATAGGATGACCTGACCACCTGGCACAGTAGTTATTTTACCAACTTATTTTTGGTAAGTCAGAAGTAAGAAGGTTTGGAATTAACAATAATAGACCTTTGTCCCTTTCAGGAATGCGTTTCACCAAGAACTGAGAGCTTGTCCCAACATACAGTGCCTGAGTGCCAGAAGTCCCTTGCCAAAGATACAAAGCTGCCTGCTCCTGCAGTGTGGTTGCACTAAATACCCAGCATGAGCAGCTGATCTTGGTTTTTCCCTCTGTTTCCAAGGCTGTCCCACAGACAGGAGCGAGATCTCTACATGGAGATGCAGCATTAGATTTGAACGTTTAGTCTCCCATGAAGAGTATGTAGATGGGGAGAATATGGTCTTATGTTACAGATCCACAAATGTGAGTTTGAGCTCCCCTTTCTGCCCCTATTGAAGGTGAAGCATGTTTTCAGAGTGGTGTGAAGGAAAAGACCCACATCTGAAGAGCTAATGATCGAGATGGACAGCATTCAAAAGCAAGGGGAGCAAGGGAAGTGAATATCCAAGCCAAGAGCTGAATAGAGAAACTAACAGCCCTTTCTAGCCTGTCCAGTATTACTTGGACATTGGCCTCAATGATTGGGTCACTGGAACTGGTAGCATTTGATAAATACACTAAAGGAAAGTGGTAACTATCTTAAAAAAGTCGTATCACTGTGTTTAAAGGTGAGGAAAAGGTAAGTAGCTTACTGTGAAGTCTCTTGGTGTGATTGACTTGTTTTTTTAACATATTTGTTTACTAACCTTTCTAAAACCGAGAGTGTTGGATGGATGAACTGGCACATACAGCAGCAGGAAAAGAGATGGAGGAAGGCAGGCAGGCAGAAATGTATGGCTGGGGGCATGGGAAACTGCATTTGCCACTGGAGATGTTGTCATATGAAGCTGCCCCCTTCAGCATCAGTGTATCAGGCTGGCCATCCTCCTTCCCCATACCCTTTGCAATAACCCAGCTGATTTTGCAGTAGGTTGCTGCAGTTAAACAGCAGCTGCTTCTTGGATTTTCATTTGCTGCTTTGTGCTGCACAGATCATAGGACAGACCATTCCTGAGCAGTACTCTGATCTTCTCTCATCCCTCTTGCAGCTCTGT
The DNA here is from genome assembly GCA_013400375.1 of Thinocorus orbignyianus. NCBI lineage: Eukaryota > Metazoa > Chordata > Aves > Ciconiiformes > Thinocoridae > Thinocorus > Thinocorus orbignyianus. Next base: position 962,371 of record VXBW01000265.1, on the reverse strand, counting down.
TCTTCTTGCCTGGGATTGTAGTCCCTGGGATTCATGTGGGTTTTCTGCCTCAGTCTGCTTCCTTCCTGCTCTCACCCTGTCCATGAGGAAGAGAACTTCTAACTATGCAGAGTTAGTGGGATAATTTGACTGAAAATGATCCTCTACCTGGTTTGGAAGTCATGCAAAACACAAAATGACCCTGTAGGATGCAAGAGACAATTACACTTATTTGTGGGAATCGTTGGTTAAGTAATGCATGGGGGCTTAGAATTGCAGAAGGCAAACATCTACTGATAAATTCTTCCTACCCCATCCACTAATATTTGTTCTGTACATGCTCTCTTACAGAGAAACTGTTCTGCAAACATTATAGAGAGCTGTAATGTATTAAAATTAGGTTTAGATTAGCATCTTCCCACCTGGAAACCCAGGTGCTTTACTTATCATGAGTTGAGCTCTCCAGAGCTTGGAGGCAACCATAAAGCTTCTGTGACCATCCTTAAATAGCTGTTCAATACATATAAATGCTGCTCCTTTGAAATCAACTACCTAATTTCCAGAGCAAGTGGTATGTACTGCTGTGTGTAGCTCTTTCCTTCCCTGGGTATGAATTGCCCTATTCTTCTGCTGAAGAGCATGGACCAGGTCCCAGCGTGGCAGTTTTTGTATTACATACTTCTGTCTGGTTGAATTTTCCTTCTCTATTTAGTGGAGGGCGCAAGCGGGCAAGGGAGGAGAAATGCTGTGTTGGAGGGAAAAAAAAAAGAAGAAAACGTGAAAGATTTAAAAAACAATAAGCAGTGGTAGTCATTTGGAGGTGTCCAGATGAGATGGTGGAAGGATAATCTAACAATTTTGAAGCTCATCACAGAGGTATCATTTCCCCAGTGGATTGTATCAGTTATTTTTAAGGGCACCCTGAAATCTAAGCTGTGTCTTCAGCTGGCACGGGGTGGCATAACTACATGATGAACTCTGTGGATTTATTCCAGCTGAAGATCTGGTTTATTGTCCAATTGCCATGAAATGCCCCACACGTGGGTATGGGGTGGTGTGTAAAGAGTGCTGCATCCAAGGGAAACTTTAGGGGAAGAAGAAATAACACAAAACTTGCTGGTGTTATGCCAGGATGTGAGGATTAAGCTGATGAATGCTTACAAAGAGAGCGGCTGGCCCTGGTTGTAGCTTTTCCCTTAATCTTCATGGCACGGTTCCCCCTGAGCCTGGGGGTCGATACTGCTCCTGGGTAAGAAAAGCTTGCAACGAGGGGGTTGGCTGCTTGGTGTCCCCTTCTTCTGGGTTATGTGTTGGGAGGTTAATTGCAGAAAGTGCCCAGCCTTGGGGAAAAAAAAAGGTGGAAAAGACAAATGGGGGAAGGATGATTGGATTTTGCTCTCAGCCTGAGGAGGTGAATAGTTAGAACGTGGAGTTTATTGTGAAATGGAGCCCTAACCCAGCAGCCTTTGAAATCAATTGAAAGATTCCAACTGGCTTCAGTGTCTCTTTGTTCTAAGTGAGGGGAAGATCATGGAAACAGGAAAGCAAAATGATAACAGGCTTTAGACCTAGCCTTGTCCTTGGCTCTACGGAGATACAGTTACTTGTCCAGGCTCACATAGAGACAAAATAGTGATGTTTGCCTTAAGAAAAATGATTTAAAGCCAAACCAAAGCAAATAATGTGTTCAGGGGAATTGGATGGAGGTGTCTGCAAAGGACAAGGCTTAAAGGTTTGGTTCTACCTGTTGTGTTCCTGCTCAAACCTAAGTTTAGCAGCAATGAAATATAGTACAAGGAGCAGAGGAGCCAGTTCCAGTTCTGCAAGGAGTTGGTGGCTATGCTTAGCCAGAATATAAAGGAGAGTAAATAAAAAACAACAAATAGCTTCCTATTGTAGACTCAAAGAACTGAAAAGATCTGTTAGAGAGTATAGAGGAGGGAGAAAACCCAAGGTGGCAACAAACTGAGGATAGGCAGGTTGTTCTGGGAGTCTTCAATCTGCTTGGTTGTCTGTGCATGTATCATCCATCTTTTACATGGGGCATCCTATAACTACAGTAGGAAAACAGAATAATCCATGACATACACTGAGGGTGTTGCTTTGCATACATATACCTGAACAATGCCTGGTTACTATGGCAATGGGCACTATAGAAAGCATCTACACGGCTTCCTTTACAACTTTTAGTCCACTGGGGAGAGAGAACGATCTGAAATGGGGGTCTTTGCCAGAAAGAGAGCCTCTAGAGAAAACCTCTATAGGGACTAATGGGTCTTCAGTGGAGATCTTTGATTCATATGTTGAATTTATATTTTTTAAGAGAAATAAAATGAGCTGTGAACACCTGACCTCTGTAGCTATGGTCTTTGGTGGTACGTGGCTAGACATTGGCTCAGAAACTTACAGGCAACTGAGTAAATACCCTGGATTTTACATTTAACGAGGCCCATCAGGTATTTAAATGTGTATCTGCTTTTAAACAGCTAAATCCATTATGTAGGTGATACTAATATCCTTGAATAGTCAATGAACTGGGGTGAGACTCATGGAATCTCAGAATCTTGGTGGTTTGAAGGGACCTCTTGAAGGTCAGCTAAAGCTGGCTTGCTGAGAGCCACAACCAACTGGGGGTTGAATATCTCCAAGGAAGGACACTCCACTACCTCCCTGAGTAACCCGTTCTTGTGTTTGTCCACTCTCACAGTAAGTAAGTTCATTGTGTTTAGATGGCATTTCCTGTATGCCACTGTGTGCTCATTGTCCTGTCAGTGGGTACCACAGAGAAGAGTCTGGCTAAATCTTCTTTACATTCTCCTGTCAGATATTTATACACATCGATAAGATCCCCCCTGAGCCTTCTCTTCTCCAGGCTGAACAGTCCCAGCGCTCTCTGCCTCTTCTTGTGTGAACAGGTGTTCCCGTCCCCTAGTCATCTTCATGTCCCTTTGTTGGACTCACTCCAGGATGTCCATGTCTTTCTGATACTGGGGAACCCAGCACTGAATGCCTTGGTTGCAAGCACTGTCCTTTGGAGAGCTTCCACATTGCCCATCAGGAAATGATCAAGGGAGGCAGGATCTGGACCTGTGTGTCCCAACTCCTCACCCTGACAGTGAGGCCATGTTTTCTAGCCAGGCTAGGAGATTGTTCTCTTCTCTTGGGCTTCTCTTCGTTGCTGTAATGAAAACCTGGTTGGACTGATTATCAAAAGTGGAGAAGGTGATGAGTCACTGTCTTGTTGAGCAGCGCAATTTTGTGTGGAGTTCTGCACCAATCTGCCTACCTATCTCAGGCAAAGATTTATTTATGGCCCTCTCCGGAGTGATACTGTAATATTCTTTTCTAGTCCACATTCCCTTGGTGCCTCCTCACTACGAGACTTCTTTCTTCTTTCCCCCCACCCCCTGCAATGTGTTAAATAAGATTATAGCATATTGAGGTTGAAGGGAGCAGGATATTGTTAGGATTTTTATCATTAAATTACTACTTTAAGCAAGCTGGAAATCTCTGATCAATCATGTAGAGCACAGTGTACTGGTCCTGGCCTTGACGTCTTCTGTCCTCTGAAAGCCCCAGCAACATTCAGCGATGATCCAGAGGTTACCTGAGGTAAAGGTGGAAAACATATTGGTGTGAACAGCTGCTCCCGGTGCTGGCTCCTTCACTCTCAGAGAGAGTTCAGAGGCAATAGATTTGTCTCAGTGAAACATTTCTCCTGCTTGGTAAGTCGTGCTTCACTAATGTACTCATCTACCAGGAGGCTATTTTCAGTTTATGCCCATTCCAACACAGAGAGCACATCTCTCCACTCCTCCCCAGCCTCCTTGTTCTGCCCTGGGAAGGCTTGAGGGGCTGGTGGAGGCATCTGTTACCTGCAGGGAAATGTGGGTTTCTTCTTCAGTGCAGTGTGAGAAAAGTGATATCCTGAAGGTGTCCGGGGCAGGCAGAGCTGGCCAGCCACTAGTTTCTTCTCAACAGTTGCAAGCATAAAGGTGGTCCAGTCACATTTAATTTTGATATAAAACTAGGATGTGTTTAGAGGCAATTTCAGCGTGTTTCCTGGCAAGGAATCTGCATTGCCCTTGGCACTGCTAAGTTTAAATTGCTAAGTGCAAGTGATAAAGTATCTTCCCTGCTTCAGAAGAAGTCCAACGTCTCTGTTTCTACAGTGGGCTGGCGGATGCATGGTGATGATGTTCCTTTCACCTCTTGAAATATCAAATTTGTCTTATTTTGACTCATGCTATCCTTCAGTCAGTATACAGACTTTTTGGGTATTCAGTCTAATACCCGAAAAGTTAACCTAGACGAGCAGCAGTGAAATGGTTAACAGAAAGGGCAGGGAAGCACTGAGAGATGGAGATGAAACTGAGATGAAACGGGATTATCCAGGACAAGTTGTTTCGCTTTGCTGCAGGGGGATGAGTCACTGGTGATGGTGGCTAATGTAGATTGTGAGAGATGTGCGTCTTTTCTTCTGAGTGAGATTTTTCAATGGAAAATGCGGTTTAAATGTGGACTAATGTCAAACGATGTAACGGGGACAGTAAAGTGCATATGTTAAACAGAACAGCTCCGCAGCCGGCCACCCGGTGAAAGGCTTGATGGGTTATTTATTGCAGATTATATGACAGGGGAAGAAATCTGGCTCATCAGGGACTAGGGAAATTAAATGTTATTCTCCTGTCATGGTAGGTGCTGAAATCAGTCTGTTACCTTCTGTTACCTCTTTTGATGAGCGTGTGAAGCAGCCTGTTGCTCAGTGGATGAGGCCAGTTTTTTAAGAGTCGTAGGTACCTAATTTTGAGGGCAGCCATAACATTTCTGGTTATGAATTTCAGAGCATAAAATGTTTTCTGCATAGATCAAGAAAGATGACATCCCTGCCAGGTAAAATATTGATTACCCATTATGGAAGTGTTTTTACATAAAGAGAGCTTCTTTCAACTGACAAATAATGGTGCTACTAGAAGTGTGATACTGAAGCAGACCTGATTTTTTTCCCCTGTTTTGTGCAAAATTTTGACTTCTGTAGGTTTCAGAAGAGATCACCCAGCTTAGACCCCTATAGGGCTTGCCCCTATTTCCGTGTCATGTAAATCTGTGCAATTATCTGAATATTGTGTCTCTACTTACCTATGAACATGTTCAAAAACATGTGTTGGGAATGTGTTAGCCAGGTGAAAATTAGTGCTGTGCTCATCATCCAGTCAGTGATACTGCCCCCCAAACCCTTCTTAGATCTTTAAGCCTAACTGTGTTAAGGGTTCTGCACACCTTGGTGACTGATTTTGTTGGCCCAACTTCTCCTAAAGCAGGAGAAGGTATTTTCTGCTTTGAAAACAATAATCACATCACTTCTTTGCTCATCTGCCAACATCTGTTGGTGTGTGCCAAGTACAATTTACGTGTCTTAATCCAAAGTATACCATACTCTAACACCTTCCAAACCCCAGGCTTAAAGGGACTTGGCTTGTGCCCATGGGCTTTGGGGACTATTGCTATACAAATGGTTAACAGTGATAGCATATATGCTGTGGCCCTCCATGGCTGTTAATACCAATGACTGGCAGAGTGTTGAGCACTGAGAGTTGCATTATGGCCATCCCTGATGCATTATGTGGTGCAGAGAAGTGCTAAAAAGTACATAGTAGTGCTGGAGAGATGAGACTTATGCTTTTCCAGTGCAGGGACAGACTACAAATCCAAATCTGCCCTATGCTAACATACAGCCCAGTTTTTACGGGACTGTCTGTGCAAGACTGATTGCTTTTTACTGGAGACACATTTCTTCTACTATAAAAAACCTGGTGGCTAGTACCTGACAATAGGGTTCATTGTGTTAGGCTTATAAAAGTATTATTTATATACCAGCAAAGATTAAGGACCGGAGTCTGTTCCTACTGAGATGGCTGCGAGGTTAGCGAGCGCTTAGCATTACGAAGCAATTTGGTACATCTGAATGACATCAGCAGTCGTTGTTGAGAGCAACCTGAAAAACACCACAGACGAGGCAATCTAAATGCAAGCTGAATAGATAGGACATGCTGCTTTATGCAAGAGACAGTGGTATGGAGTCAGGACATGGGCAGAAAGCAAGGCTAACCAGCTTAGGAGACAATTAGGCTGTGGCTGAGCGGAAGGCTAGTCGTGTGATTTAAATACTGACAGAGCTGTCGGATCAGGGTTCTGCTCCTAACTCTGCTGCAGGCTTGCAGGCTCCTTCACTTGCTATTGATACTCTCCCCTGCACAACTGCCCAGGTACAGAGGTTGCCATATGGGGAACAAAATGTTTTGCTAAAAACTTTGAGCTCATTGCACAAATAGTCAGGTCTCAGTTGAGAGAGGGATGCTGGTGGCCAGGCTGGTTCCTAGAATATCTGTAGCTATAGATATTGTAGGAGTATGTATGTGTAGCTGTAAGGCTGTCATTCCTGCCTCTGCCTGTTTTTCAGAGGTGGCAAGGGTAGTAGGAGCGTAGCTGTACTCTCGCCTTTTCCACCCTGATCTCTTCTGATATCTCTGGCTGGCCACGGAGAGAAGGTGAGGGGAACTGCGCCAAGCAGTCTAGAGCAAAAGCTGAGACTCAGTCTGCTTTATAGCAAAAAGTATTGTAAAACAAGGAGTTTGTGACCTCTTGGGTAGAGCATTATTCTCCCTGTGATCATCTAGCAGAATGGTGACCCCTGGTATGTGGCAGACCCGTAGTGGGAAAATAGATCAATCACCTGCTCAAAAAGTGATATTTGCCCGCAGGTTTTATGCTAAAGTGTCTGAATCAGTTCTGTGCACGGGGAACTTCTGGGTTTTCTGATGCAGCCTTGGTGGCCAGTAAAGCCCAGCAGTGCAGAAACCAGCACTGGTCTTTGGAAGTGACCAGTCTTCTTGCCACTGCTCACCAGCACCATGGAGGGGTTGGAACCTTTCACACAATGACCGCAGGACATTCAAAGTCACTCATGCGTATCTCGTGCATACAGAAAGCTATCTAGGAGCACAGAGTTTGCTGTGGAAAGGGAAAGGGAAAGGGAGAGACAGATGGGAAAGAAAGTGGCAGGTGGGAGAAGAGAAATTGGGCAAGTGCAGGACAGACTTGAAACCAATGTTGGCCAAACCTGCTAGCCAGAACATGCCAGGAGAAAGCACAGATCATGATCAGCCATCAAAATACCCCTGGTATCTCTTGCCAGTCATTTCTCCCTGGAAAGACAAAGTGAATAGGAGGCTAAATGACTTTATGTCATCCCAGGAGCCTCCAGCACGGCGTCATCAGCCATAGCATGCTATAGGCTGACCTTCTCTACTCTGAGTCAGACTTTGTCCTCTCTTGGTTTGGAGCCCTTCTCTCCGACAGGCCAGAGAAGATCAGACTGCCAGGAGCCAGAGTGTGAAGGGCTCGACAGGCCGTGATGGCCACGTCCCACATGGCCAGGAGCAAAAATGAATTTGACATGCCTCTCCAGCTGAAACATGAGAAAAATGCAAGGAGCACTGTCCCTAATTCGTGTGCCAGGCAGAGCTCTAGTGATGTGAAGAGTGGAAGTTGACACCTCATGGCACAGCCACAATTAGGGAGGAGGATGGTCTGTGTGTGTGCGCAGCCCTGTTCCACATCAGTGGGGCAGTTATTTCCCACCAATTCCCCCTTCCGCAAATGTACCAGAAAAGACCTGCTGAATAAGCTGAATTACCTGTTTGACTGCAAAAGCCAGTGAAATAGAAATTTTGGCAAACCACAAGTTTTCTGAAAGTTAATTACCTAAAATTCAACCTCCGGCTGGGTAAGGTCCTGCAGATTCTAGTATAGCATTTGCATTGCCTGATGGATTTCTTGTGTTGGGGATTGTTCTCCTTTTTTTTTTGTTACAGCTACTTTCAACAAATGCAGCAAGGAACAGCCTTTGGAAGCAAATCAGGCAGCTCTTCCCCACACACCTTTCAAATACGGGCAATAAGGCCGTTGATCTTGCCATCTTGTTACATCCAGAGATCATAAAATGAGGCTTGTGCTTAAGTGGATTATGTAGTTTTGCTCATGGGCTTCACGGGGAGAGCAGAGACTGTGAGCCAAGATTTCTGGTTCCCTGCGTTGCCTGTTGGCAATGGCTGGGCTCTTCCGCAGCATGGGACATGGCCACCTGTTTCATTATTTGGTAAAAAGCGGGGGCTTCCTTCAAATACACCTTCCTGAATCCCTCCCACAGAGCTGGATTTCTTCCCTGTTTATTCTTTTCCTGTTTTCTTTATATGCCTCAGCCTAACTCTGCAGAATGCAACTGGAAAGTCACTACACAGATGAACTTAGAGATTGCAGCTTGTGTGTGAATCCTCCTGAACTCTTGGTATGACCTCCAGATATGCTGTAGGTGCTAGGACGTGAGTAGATGGCTTCATGCCACGATGTAGAAGCCTACAAGCACAAGCATAGTGGGGAGATACAATCACCACCACAGCCACTTGGAAGAAAAAAGGAAGAAACTGAAGGTGTTGTACCCTATTAAGAGAAGTCCCCCACTCATATATTCAGTAAAGGTAGATATTTGGACCTTGTTATGCTATTACTGAAAAAAAACCCCAAAAAACAAAACCCAAAAAAGTGGATTACCAGGAAATGCATAAAAAGCAGTGGGAAGGTAATGTAAAATACTAGTGGAGGGTTAAATCTGGAGAGCTTGTCCAAAGGATGAGTAAAAGGGCTTGTTCTACCTAGCTACAAAAATTTAACGGATGTAAAAACTGAAGAATGAGGGAAATGATTTGGCTTAGTCAAAGGGCATAGCATTTAGCAGTAATGGGGAGAAATTATGGAAGGTTAAAATCCAGGTTGAGCACAGTACAAATTTACAGTCAGATGTATTAGTTTAGAGAATAACCTCCCATGGAGATGTGTGGCACTTAGTTGGCATTTTGTAACTAGGTAAGTGCACAGAAGGGATAAGGGCACCTGGAGAAAGCAATGGTGTATGAGCAGTTCTGTTGAGATATGAATGCATGTGAAGCTGTGCTGTGAGAACCCACGGATGTTTTACCCATAAATAATATGGATAGAAGAGCTGGGAGAAACCAGTGTGATGGCTTCCCATGCAGCTGTCCCAAGGAAGATTCTTATAGGAAAAATGACACGTCAGCAGGGTTTATTGGAGCTTTTTTTTGTGTCCAGGGCTTGCTTTTCAGAGATGCTGCAAGCATTTTTGCATATTGGTAGACAGGCACCCCTATTCCCAGTCTGAAAAAGCAGTAAAGGGAAGACTTGGAAGTCCAAGACTCTCTATAGAGAGATGTTTGAGGTTCTTTCAGGAATCACACTGGCAATTTCATCCAGGAAACAGCAGCTTTTTGACTTCCTGTTGTACCTGCCCAGTGTGAAGGAGCTGCTATATTCAAAATTTACAGGAAGCCACAAAGTGCAAATGTTCATTCATTCGGTTTATATCCATGCACTGAGCAGAAGGCTACTAACAGCTTTGCACCAGGATTCAGGGAAGGAGGGAACAGCAGCAAACCAGGGGTTAAAAATAAGTTGCTCCTCTGGTTGGAAGTGTAGTAGAACTACAAGGAAAACAAGTCAGAGACAGAGACATCTGTAATTGATAAGGAGCTGGTCCCTAGCTAGGAACTTGGCCTAGTGAAGAATCAGTCTGGAGCTCTGAAGAAATGTCCAAAGAACCAGAACCCTTTTAATTCTGCAAATTTTGGAGCAACTGCGAATTTATCTTGAAACAGAAAAGTCCTGTGATGACAAGAAACATTACCTTTTTTTTTTCTTTCCTTGCTCATTTAATTTTCCTGTTTATTCTTAGCATCATATACAAGATGCCATCATTTCCCCAATCTCTTTAAAGCCCTAGGATCCACTTCTGCTTATTCTTCATTCTGTATTTATTTAATATGTGCAAGCAGAAGCTCTTTGATAAAACATGCTACTGAACTGAATGAGGCCATCACAGGAGAAAATGGGTTTATTTTTCTCCTTAATGGCAATTCGGATAAGTCAGCAAAGACTCCTGGAGGGTTTTGCATTGAGGATTTGGAGTTCCCCTCAAAACACCCCACAGTTCCCCTCAAAACCTCAGCTTTAGTCCAAAATACTGTGTTCATATGCTTTGACCTTTTGGTACTCATGATGTTACACGGTGAGGTGCCTTTGGGACTTGGAACAGAGCAGCCAGGAAGGACTTGGTGTTCAAAGGTCCCATGTTGATTATCAGATCCACAAATGACAGTAAAATAGTACTAGCCAAGACCCATGCCTCTAAACCTGAACAAAACCATGGAACCATGCCCTTCTTAATCTGTGTGCAGCACTGATTGATGACAATAAAGGGGATGGTATCTCTCTTAGGCAAGGCCCATGTTTGAGCACAGTGGTCTCCAGATTATTGTCAGGAGAGGCAGTTTCTCCAAGTCCATGAGCATACAAAGGCACTAGAGTAATGCTGGTGCAAACACAGGCTTCGACATCCGTACAGACAGCAGCCCAGGTACCTGCTGTAGCATGATGGTTGGTGGTTGATGTCATGGCTAACACTCCAGAAGTTTAACCAGCTACACAAGATTAGGTTAAAGAAAAGCTATGCGATGGTAAGACTTCCAGTCCTGGCCATTGAAGAGGATATATAGCAAACAGTGGTATGTCCCCAGATCTGTATATGACTATATCTGATACCCTTTACTGCTTAATTTAACTTACACTCTTTGTAGGAGCAAATATTTTAGGCATGCAAACAGCAAGATCTCCTTCCTGTCTGAGATGGGATTTTTTTTCTAAATTGGTTAATGCCAATTGCCTGTGCTCCCTGATAAGCTAAATAACAGCAGTTGGGATCATCTTCATGGAAATTTCCATATGCCCCTTGCAGAGAAGCCAATAACCAGCTGTCAGGCAATGAACCTCAGCCCAAACACCCGAGCAGGACGGCTGCTAAATGGGTACGGAGGGAGCGATGACTCCACATCCACATCTGACTCCTGCCTCTGTGTGATGACAGGTTTACATGACTGCTTGCACAGTGGGCTTGGCCTGCAGTGGAGTGGCTGTCCCAGGTATGCAAGAACCTCCCAAGTGGAGATGCGGGAATTGCTGCTGTCAGACTGCTCATAAATTCAGCCTGGTTAGGGATGGAGAGGCTGTCTTCTTCTTTTGGTTCCCGTCCCTTTTTCAGTGCAGGAGTAAAATGGAATGTTGTCATCATCAGTGCTGGGTTGTTGTAGCTCTTCCTTCCCAGCAGTCTTTAAAGATGGTCTTACCTCCTTCAGCCCCTACGGACCTCCCACCATTAATAGAAGGGTGAACTTTGCTTCTGTCACTTGTCAGCTCCACAGCAATAATAATAAAAAAAAAAAATTATTGTAGCCTTGTTCTTTGTTTCCTCGAAAGGTAAGCTAGTATCTCCTATTTCCCTTGTGCTACTCAAGGAGTAGTAAAGATGGTGTATTTGGAGTATTTAGAGTAGAAGTTTACAGTTATCTAATCTGCAGCTTGAGAGAAGTAATGTATGTCATTCAGGAGTATAGAGAATTGTTTTGTTATTATTTTATTAAAAATGCAGTTTTTGGTAAAGGGGATCCTTAGCCAATAATCAAATAAGAGAAGCTGCAGATCATTAGGAAAACAATAAAGGATCAGACTAATGACTCTTAGGGCCTCATTTGCTCTCCAGTTAATTAAACAGACAACACAGATGCTGCTGCTGTTAATAATATCATTCAATTACTGTGCTGCTAAGTATTATGGTCCCCAGGAAACCATTACCCAGTGCTGATTGAGAAGGGGAACTGTGAAGGGCTACTTAGGGGACAATAAACCATGTCTCTGTTGAGAAGGGGGCTGAAAGCAGTGTTTACTGGAGACACTGGGTGCTCTAGTACAAGTAGGTGCAAGGTTGTTTGTGGTGATGGAGGAGCTGAAGGGCTAATCCAAAAAGTGATGCTCCTACCCCAAGTGTGCTAATGAAGCTCAGAGCAGCTGGTCAGGGGTCAACAGGAGGCATTTTTTGTGAAGAAGGGGCTGGAGAGGAAGGATGTTTGCTTGTGAAAAGAAGAGAGTGCGTGCTTACAGCAGCCAGGAGATGGATGGTGAATAAAAAGGAATTGGAAATGAATGTATCTCAGCACCCAGGAGTATACTAAGTATCTCTCTGAGGAGGACAGGAAATATCATAAAAGCCCCAATGAGCAATGCAGGTGATAGATTCACTTGTCTGATATTTCCATTTTCCTAGTTTGAGGGCGAGTGTAAAATCCAAGGCTGGCAGCAGCAGACCTCATCTCAACCCTTGCGACTTTATCAAACTCAGCTTTGTCATCCAGGTGTCACAGCTACAGGGACTATCGAGCCGAAGGAGCACAGCACAGAGCGGTTTCGGGTGGCTCCTCTTCATGGCAAAACCCACTTCCCCCAGCACCCCAGGAGTGTGACACACAAGGTTATGAGAGGGCAGCGGATAGGTGTTGAAAGGAAACCTGGATCTTCCCCACACTCCTAATGTCTCCTTGCACCCTCTCCTCTGTCCCAGTCCATTGAGTATCTCTCATTTTGCCCACAAGGGCCAGAGAGTGCTTTTTCTTTTATTTTTTCTCTCCTTCTCTGTGTTTGCTTGTGCAAAAGGAGCTTTTGTAGTATTTATCTATGCTGTGGTAGCAGCTGGAGACCCTGACCAGGAATGTAGGGGGACTTATACACCACAATGCTTAAGCTGGCAGTTAACAACAGTCTGGGGTTAATGGTCTGTGTGCCTGGTACTTTCAGCTGTTCTCTGGTCCTCAGGATATGCCTTGGGTCATGGTCCTAATAGCTTAAGTAATATGAAGAAATGTGTTGGAAAAAGCTTGACAGTAGAAGAAAATGGCTCCTGCTCGGCTGCACTGATATTTCAAGCACAAGCTAAAGAGTTTGCCTCTGTATCAGGCTACCTCTTTGTGGGTTCTCGGCGTAAGTGAGTGAATATGGAGGATCTGGGATGCTGACACTTGCATCCCTACAGAGGTATTGCAGTATCAAGGGCTGCACTGCTGTCTGATAGCACCAAGCTGCATTATAACTGGTTTTGCTAGTAGCAGAGGGATCCTTTACTGGCCTCTCCTGGAGCCCTGTGCCCAGATCAGGGTTTCAGGTTGCATGTTAGAGGGCTAAAAAGATGTGATTCTGTGTGGATTTCCCTGTGATACAAAATGATTCAACTCCAAAGCAGAAAGAAGGGAATTATGTTCAGTGCTGAAAGATGCTCTGGGGAAAGTGGTCCATTTTCTTTAAAACTGAATTTTAAAAAGAACCAAACCTGTATGTTGGGATGTTTTTTTCTACCCAAACTTGCATTTATTCATTCAGGTTCTCCTTTGTCACTATCTTAATATACTCCGCCAAAAAAAAATTCAAATGGCTTTAACCCCACAGATAGCTGTGCCCCCACTGAATTTTTCTCTAAGCACCTCAAATCCAGAATGCAGGGACTGTTCTGGCCCCTCTGGGATTTGTAGGGTGACCTCACAATTAGCATCTCTTTGCTCTTAGGCCATGAGCAAGGTATGGTCTTGGGAACACGTTGGGATCTGAGACCTGGGGATGCATCAGCATCTCACCAACCCTCGGACTGGAAGGAGGCCATGAAAGACCAAAGCCAACACAGCTGTGGTGGTGTTGCCTGGGGATGGACCTAGCATCACGACAAACTTGAGCAGGGAAAGGTTTAAGTAGGAGGATACAGTGAAGCAGTAGCAAAGGAAATTTGGACTCAGCTCTCTGCTTACACCACGGTAAGTTGGGACTAACATCAATCAGGGGAATTAAATATGAGAACAGCTCATCCTGCTGTGATTGCCACTGCTGAGAAAGGAGTTTTATTGTGAACGAAATCATTCTCTGAAGTGCTTCGGTATAAGCAAAGCGTTTCCTCGTTTCCATACAATTTGTCTCTGCTGGCACTGACCTGTTGAAAGGCAGCTCCGAATCTCTTTTGTATCAGCAAGATGGGGATTGGCCTTGCAAGGAATACACTGCTACCCTTGCCTGGTCCTCAGGTTATCGGAGAGGTGTGAAGGGGCTGGGGTGGTGTGGTTAAGTGGGGCTAGGTCCCTGCTCTGTGGCTGGGGAGGTGGAAACCTTTCCAGGATACCATTTTCCTTGCATTTCAGTTCTTTCCCAGACCTCCTGGAAAAGGGCTGACAGCCTGTCTTGCCAAAGGCATTTGCCTCCTAATTTATCAGGGATGTTCTGTGACTGTGCAAATCTTCCCAATTGTTGGTATCAGCTAAAGACCTGTCCTTTATTATGCACGTAATGGGGACAGACTTTTTAGCAGGGCCTGTTATGATAGCATTAAAGGGTAAATGGTTTTAAACTAAAAGAGCAGAGATTCAGGCTAGATATAAGGAAGAAATGTTTTATGATGAGGGTGGTGAAACACTGGACCAGGTTGCCCAGAGAGGTGGTAGATGCCCCATCCCTGGAAATGTTCAAGGTAAGGCTGGATAGGGCTCTGAGCAACTTAATCTTATTGAAGATGTCCCTGCTCATTGCTGGGTGGTTGGATTAGATGACCTTTAAAGGTCCCTTCCAACCAAACCATTCTATGATTCTGTGTGTTTGTGATTTGCTAGCTGGCTTATGTCATCACTGGCATCCTGCTTCTGTACCAGGAATGGAGATACTAATTAAGATCAACCCCATCATAAGGAGCTCCACATGTGCTTGTAGGGATAGGATCTCTCTCTGGTAAGGCTTCATCGCCTGTGCTAATTGCTGAGCCACCATCTCATTTTTGCAGTCTGCTGAGATCTGTGGATCTCTGTCCCTGCCTCAGCTGCTCCTTCCTTGGACATTTTTTCACTTTCCCATCACTGTACTAAAGCTGCTGCAGACCTCTCTTTAACCACAGTGATAAAACACAGCCATTAAGTCTTAGACTGATTGTCTCCCACCCCACACAACATGCTAACATTTCTTACTTGATCTTTCGGCATTCTTCATTTTCAGGACGGATTCCCTGTGGGGCATATTAATTAATCCCACTGGGGTGCAACAAGAAACACACCTGCATCTTTTTTTTTTTTTTTTTTTACATCATTATTTATGTATTCTGATATAGCAATACTTAGTTTCTACTTTTAAGGATGTGGGGAGTTGTTCAGGACTTCTGACAAGTTCTCTATCCCAGTTACTGGTCTCCACTTGGATTTTGCCTGAGCATAAAGTAACCTCTTTTCTGATGAAAACAAAAGCAACGTATTCTTGTAATGTATGGCTCATCCTCCCTTTATTCCCTAGAAGCCTTCTTTCCTTACGCATCCAAAGAACCCTCTTCTGTTTGTTTTAATGTTCGTTAGGTGGTTTTCATCCTACCCCTGCACGTAGAAACGTAGCAGATGTAGATTTGTTGATTTGTTCTTTTCCCACACCTTTTAACTGTCCCTGTCAATTGCAAATTCCTTGCAGTAAGTATTGCTTGCAATAAGTTGCAAGATCTATTGCAACAAACCTTATTGTAATCTAATCCTGTTATTCTTTGCTCGTTCGTCGTGGAGAAATCTCAATCTGCTTTTTATCATCCCTGTGTTCTTTGTACCCTGAGATTTGGTTGCTAACCCTTTTAATTTTTCATCATTGCACTTAGGAAATTAAGGACTTGGATACCTGCTTTTGCTTACCTTTCTTTTTAATGTCAAGAGTAGTAGTGATGAAATACTTTTGCATAGTGTTCTCCCTGTTGGTCTGATGCTATTTTGGGCTTGTGTGTGAGATCTATTGCCTCTTTCATCCAGGAAGGACTGAGCTGAAATATCACTAGTAACAGTAATTCTCCACTTGCCATCTAGAAAATTGCAAAATGACACATTTTCCAGTATTATTTATCTTTCTATTAATTTCCCAGAGATCTCTTGTTGTGTCTGGATCCAATAGCTGAGATCTGTAACAGCTTCCCAGAAAATGAATTGTATTCAGATGGATCCTGTTATATGCATGATCTCGTTTTTTAAATCCTTACAAGCTACTGTGATATTCACCTGCACTGCAGTTTTGCTGTTACAGCTTTTCTCTCTCTCTTAGATCATACCCCCCCGTACTGTGTACCGATCATATCATGTTCCTGTTATCACAGAAATACTCTTTTTTGCAGCTGGCACCAGGAGTTCTTGTTCTTCCAAGCGTTCACATTGCGTATGTACCACTTTTCATGAGTAAGTTTTCCTCATCTTTTTATTTCCTTCTCCCTTTCTCTTTTTCTCTCTCCTTTCTCTTTCTTAATATCCTCCTTTCTCTTTTTCACCTCTTTGTTCTGCTTATTTCATGTCTTCTTTTTTTTCATACCCTTTCCCATCTCATCTTGTTTTGCTCTTTCTTTTTTTTTTCTCCTTTCTCTTTTTCTGTTCTCACTGTGGAATAGTTCCCGTGTCCTTATAAATCCATTTGCGCTTCTCTCCCTGCTTCAAGTCTGCCTGCAAAAGAGTCACAGGGAACCACACTTCAAAGGCATTTAAGATACACTTAGTCAATAAAATATGGAGCACGTTCAAACTGAGTGAATCTGTCTCAGCTAATGTCCTGATTCGTCAGTGAGAGTTAAACGATGAAGGTCAGTGCAGTTCAGGGTTTGTGTGCACACTGCATTACTCAAAGACCCTTGTTACTTCTGATGGTCACGTTGAACTATTTTGCTTTTTTTTTTTCTCTTCTTTTTCCATATCCTGATGAATTTTACACCAAACTGCACACTCTAGGCTACAAGTGGAGAAAGGAGAGGATGGGTCCAGTTTGAGAAATGGGGAGAGGATGTAAGTGCTGAGGAATGAAGGGAACATGAGAAGAGGCTGGAAGGTATTGAGGGTGGAGAGGGCTAATGATGGGGGAAAGCTGAGGAGGTTTGGGGGGAACTGTGGTAGTCAGGAAGGTTAAGAAGGGCACCTGAATGTTGCTGGAGATGGTACACTGGCCAACACGAGCTCCAGATCTGTGCTGTACTGCATTTCTGCACACAAGGGGAGGGAAGGAAAAGGGACCACGAAGTAAAGAGGAGCAGGTATATGAGAGAAAGGCATGGAAAGGAGCTGAGAGTTATAACATGGACAGAGTGGGCTGGAGGTGAAGAGGGGAACCCCTGATCCCCCATGCGTGTGTCTCTCATAGTAGGAAGGCACTGTTCTCCTCTCCAGTCCCACTTGGTCTCCGGGGGATGCCAGCACCTCCTGGATGTTGTCTCCCTGCTGCACCCAACGAGCACTGCCTGGGCAGGGCTTCAGTGGTCCCTCCTTGGGTCAGCATCGGCAGTGCTGGCAACAGCAGCAAAGTGGTGCAGTCAGCTGCTGGCAAGCTGTTACAGTTAAAAAACAAAACAACAACAACAAAAAATTATATACATAAGAAGAGGAAAATGAAGCAATGATGGGTTGGGCAATTAAGCTAAAAGCATTTGAGAGTGTAATCCAGCTCTCTCTATCAATAATTCAGGAGTCCAAGATCAGTCTAATTGATTGAACACCTTCCACAGTAGTCAGCCACTAATAAGACAAATGAAATGTCTTTTTTATTGTCAAATCTCCATCTCACATTCATGCAGGCAAAATCCTGCAGGGCTTTTCATTTAAGGAGCTCGGGTATTTTTTCTCCTGATGGAGATAAATTGAGGGCCAGTGTCTGTTTTTAAACAGCAGTAAATTAAGCCAGTCTGCTCCTTTGGCTGCGGGAGGGTGGAGAAAAAACGCTGTGCTGAACAGGATTCACAGGTAAAACTTGTGTGGGTCATCAAAAGTTGAATCCAGTTCCCAGAGGACGTGCTGTCACTCTGTAATGAGTTGAGTGCCTGGGACACTTGGTTTTGACAGACTCCAAGGGACTACAGATCTTACCCAGTGTTTCTTGCTTCCATTCCTCTAAACAACACTAGGATCTTTAGTTTCCTGATGCTGGTATGGAAGCTTACATCTTGACAAGGCATAGATGTTTAAAAGAGGCTGGAGAAATTTACATGAGCGAACCACATCATCCAGAATCATGCCAAGTTCAGTGACTTGGAGGACTTTGATAACAAAGTAGGGCATGCTCAGCAAATTTGCTTGATTTTATTTCCCTTGGGCTGTATCCCTGAGTGGCGAGCAGATAATCCCAGCAGGATAAAGCTTGTGGACACCAAATCCTCAGCATTGCCCACCACTAATCGAAAGCCAATATGGAGAAGAGGTGGGGCTTGAGTTGCTACTGATGTGTATGCAACTGCCTACCTGCATGGTGTAAATCTGTGTGAGCAAGGCTTCTTTAAGCCCAGACACTCACCAGTATGCTAGTGTCATTTGGTAGGAGGAGGCTCTGGGACTGGAGTTTTAGCCAACATAAATCGAAGTAGCTTCTTTGGGGCATTCTGCTGACTTCTATGAGACAAAGATCCATCCCTGGGGTGAGAGACCAGCCCTGATTATGATGTGTGTTTATGTGTTTAATTAGGAAGGACCGCAAGCTGTGTGCATGCTCAGGTGTTCCCACCGAATTAAACTGTTTGCTGATGTGACGCAAGTCACGCTCTGAGCAAACCCAAAATCTGGAGATCTGGTAGAAACTTTCCTCATTTGCTATTATTCCGTCTGCTTCCCTGTGGCTTGCCGGGGTCGGAGAGAAGACAGGAAAGTGCCCAAGAGCAGTTTAATTTTGATTATATTACCCCAGAAACATTATATAATGTGTTTGAATGCTTGATCTAATCAAAGAATAGTTGGTTTACTTCCTAATCTAACAACTTCATGATGCCTGTCTCGTCTTAGCTTTCTTCTAGCTTGACTGTGCAAATGTCATTTAATTGTGTTCTTGTGAAAGCTAAAGGCCGGTAGCTTTGCCAAGGATGGCTAATTTTATAATGTGCCACGCCAGAATTAATCTTGACTGCAAAGATAAGGCTGACAGTTTATAGTTGGTAATTATGGTCATAGAGCAACTGTTGTAGGCTATGAAGTTCTTTTAACTATTGTGCATTGTCTAAGGAGGCAAGTGTTTGCCATATTCAAGTCAGAGGAGAATGAAGAAGGGGTAGGTGGGAATGAAAGTGGACAAGAGAGAGGAGGGAAGTAGGAGAAAAAAGAAAGGGGACAACAGCAAATGAAAACAAGTAGGGTGAAGGCATGAAAATGGCATGGGAGTAAGATGTAGGTGGATCTAGGGAAGAAGAGGAATAGCTATGGCCAACAAGAAGGGAAAAGGTATGTATGGAAAAGAAGTAGAATTAAACTGATGGGAGAAATAGGGCAGTGAGTATAGAAGTCTCTTTGCAATGCAGTGCAGCCAAAGAAGGTTTTTTGTTTATTTGTTTGGAAGGATATTTTCAGATTCTCTCTATTTAGGCTGTGTACCACCTATCTGCCTAGCAAGAAAAGCAACTTCATTACCCTGTAGATCTGTTGATATTTACTGGAGTCTTTTGCCTGGGACAGGTTCTTTCAAGCTAAGAGCTAGTCCTGTGCAAAGATAAATAAAATATTGCCAGGTTTACAATTCTGTTACTGCTGTGTATCCAGGAAGTTAGGACGTCTTTAGGACTCGGAAACTGCACAGTGTGATCATTTGAAGACCCATCAAACCACTTATGGTTTCGCAAAGCAAATGAGACCCAGCAGAAAATGAAGTAGCAGGTTTGGAAGTGGAGGTGTTACTTCCAAGACTTACAAGCAACCAAGCAAGCAAATAAAAAAGAACTATTGATCTGTACTGGGTTTAGGTAGCAAGGTTTTCATGGCCAGGGGCTGCAGGGGTGGCTTCTGTGAGAAGACACCAGAAGCTGCCCCCATATTGGACAGAGCCAGCTCTAGCTGGCTCCAAGGTAGATCCAACAGTGGCCAAAGCTGAGCCCACCAGTGATGGTAGTGATATCTCTGCGATATATTTAAGAAAGGGTAAAAATGGCACACAGCAGCTGTGAGAGAGGAGCGAGAAAATGTGAAACAGTCCTGCAGACACCAAAGCCAGTGAAGAAGGAGGGGAAGGTGGTGGTACTCTGGGTGCCAGAGCAGAGGTTCCCCTGCAGCCCTGAGTGAAGGCCATGTTGAAGCAGGTTGTCCCCCTGCTGCCTATGGAGGACCATGCCAAAGTAAATATCCACACTGAAGCCCATGGAGGATCCCATGCCAGAGCAGGTGGATGTGCCCTGAAGGAAGCTGCAGCCCTTGGAAAGTCCACATAGGAGCAGGCTTCTGGCAGCAGCTGCAGTCTGTGAAGGTGAGCGCACACAGAAGCAAGTTTTCTGGCAGGACCTGTGGCCCCTCAGGGGACCCATGCTGGGGCAGCCTGTTCCTGAATGAATATACCCCATGGCTGGAGCAGTTCTCGACGAGCTGCAGCCTGTAGGAAGGACCTATGTTGGAGCAGTTCATGAAGGACTGTATCCCTTGGGAGTAACCTCATGGTGGAGCAGGGGAAGAGCATAAGGAGGAAGGAGTGGCACACACGCAAAACCTGCATTCCCTGTCCTCCTGCGCTGAATGGGGAGGGGAGGAGGAGATAGAAGAGTTGGGAATGAAGGAGTGAAATTGAGCCTGGGAAGAAGGGAGGAGTTGGGGAAAGGGATTTTTAGTTTTGATTTAGTTTCTCCCTATACTACTCTATTATTAATTGGCAATAAATTACTCTTCCCCACGTTGAATCTGTTTTGTCCATGATGGTAACTGGTGAGTGATCTCCCTATTCTCATCTTAAGCCACAAGTTTTTTTATCCTGTTTCCTTCTCCTGTCCATCTGAGAGGGGTGAGTAATAGAATGTCTTGGTGGGCACCTGGTGGCCAGCCAAGGTCAATCCACCACATAATTATATATATTGATTCCCTGAAGTGTGCAGTGCAGGAAACTTGACTTCCATAAAACTGTGCTAAGATTCTTACTGACATTCCAAATTTTTAGCATTTGTCTACAACCCCAGTTCCAAACTAAGGATTATAAAATGATATCGCACTGGAAGCACAGGGAATGCATGGGAGGGGTAGTGCAAAGAAGGGTCATTATGTCTTATAGACAAGAACTCCAGTGGACCCTCAGCAGTGCTGCTTCTTATTTATGTAAGCTTCAGAGCTTGAAAGTGAAACTTAAACTGAGACTTAAATCACTACATGAATAGTTCTGGATAATGGTACCCAGTGTTTTGTCCAAAACAATTTCAAATAATCCTCCCAGAGAACTTTCTCTTTCGCTGATCAGACTAAAAAGTTTTCTCATGATGTGGCTTTTGTTGGGGGGTATCACATTCTTAGTCTCACCTGTATTCTACGTAATTATGCCCATGGTAGTTACCAGTGTCAGGGGAGAATTCTAAATAGTCAGGGACTGTGGGTCTTGGAGCACAATGGAGGTTCTCTGGTACAAAAACTATGCAAATGATGATTATGACTTCTCAGAAATCTCACATGAAGTATTTTGTCAGTCTGATTTCTTGAGCTACCTTGAGTTGAGTTACGAAATAAAATAAAACCCCCTTGATTATGATATTAAAATAACATAGTAGGACACTGTTTTCTACCCAGCAAAAGAGAAATGGTGACGAGAAGAGGTTTGAAGAAGTTTTGGTAAGTGGCTTCCCACTCAGTTTGACTGTTCCTGCTGGCTGGGAGTAGAAAACTGAAGTGATGGATTACTCTGATTATGCCTAGTCAGGTGCATTAAAGGGTGTCTCACTACTGCCTTCTGCAATCTTGCTGCTCGGTGTGCTTATCAGGGCTGACGTGGTAAAGGTAGATGTCTGTAAACAATGAAGAAATAAAAAGGGATGTGAAAGATCTCAGATTGGTCTCAGCAAAAGGATTTGTTGGGAACTGGAAGTGTGTTGAGGAGATTAAACTCAGCCACATTCAGAATAACTAATTGGGCTATGCCTGTCAGCTTCAAGACCCAGTAGTGCACACGAACCCTATCCTGCTTTTCATGGGTCATTTGTTGGAGAGATGCTTGCAGTATATGGAAAGTTTCTATTTAGCATCCATCTGTTTAATGCTAACATGGAGCTTATTTCAAGTGCTTGTCTCTAGTTAAACCATGAACTCCTGTACTTGAGTTATAGCGCTTTGAGTTCAGTCACCAAAAAAGATTATTCTGTTTTCATCAGTGTGAGACAAAATAAAATCCCATGGATTTTTTAGTACTGCAAAACAAAGACAGGTAGGTTTGAGATGCAGTACTTAATTCCAAGTTTTGTGTCAGCGCTGTCTACAAGATCTGTCTAAAATTGTATGAAATACTATTCAAAGACAGTACAAATGGAGCATTGAATTTCTGCGTTTATGAAAGTGAAACTCTCTGATGCAATAGACTAGCAGTAGCTGGATTATTCACCCTAGGGAAAAAAAAAATAAAAATACCAGGCTGGTGATACATGCCTGATCTTTATTAATCTATGGGAGCAGGGAAGACAATCGGGGAGGATTGCTGTTTGAGCTAAGGTCTTCACTTTTACAGAACAAACAGACCATGAAGACATTTGGATTGAAAATAGGAAGACTTCTAGCTGTGAGAGCAGCAAATTTAAGGACTGCCTTACAGCTTGATTAGTAGAGATGAAAGGCCTAACAGAGATGGAGCTCTGTTTTTTGCAAAGGGAACATTCACTGCACGTGAAAACAAGTTCTGAGTTTAATATCTGTTTAGGTTCAAGTTCCTAAAACACCTGATTTCCATGGACAATTTCTGCTGGCTGGAATAGGATCCCATAAGAAATGCCACTGGTTTTGTCTTGGTGGGGAAAGGTACTGGCAGTGTCTATGCTCCTAGTGCATGCTTGCTTCTTTGAGATAGAAGTTACTGTCAGAAAAGAAAAAGGTGAGGTGGCTTCAGATGAAAGTGTCAACCCAATGAATTAGACCAGTCTAGCTCCAGCGATGTAATTACCCTGATACAGCAGCTCCAGCAAATCTTCCCAAGGACAGCCCTGAATACTGTTGCAAAACTTTGACCTTCACATTTTAGCTCCGCTCTTCTATTTTCAAAGTGCAAGGATAAATGTACCACAGAACTAGCATTGGCTCAATGGTATACAGAACTGGGCAGTAGAGTTGGGCAATGTATTTCCATTACCTTTCTTGATTTCAACTTCCAAAAGTGCTTTCCCAATCAGAATTGAACTTCCTCCTTCACAGAACTTTTGATTGAATTATTTCAGTTTTTGAAAGACAATTGACAGAACAAGTGGACAATTTGTAAAGGAAAATTGAGAAATCTTTTTTTTTGCTTGTATTTTCAAGCATAAGTCTGTGTTGGGAATAAAAGCAACAGAAATAAAAAATTGTACATTGGGAAGATAAGCTCAAGCCAAAGCATTTGAACAAAATGTTTTTCTTTTTCTCTTTTTTAATGAAATACATGTACCTCTGATGAAATCTATCTATAAATCCAATTGAATCACTACTCGGTCTATAGGTGATGTAATGGAGGAAATTATGATGGACTCCCCTGGCTTTGGCTGTTAGATCACTGAAGCCAGGTTTCAGCTAATAAAGCTGCTGGAAAATTAGAGTGTCTGCAGGGAAAAATGCCTTGGCCAAAACTGCAGCCAGATTCAGAAGATGTGTTTGGGAGTGCTTTTTATCAGAGAAGGATACAATAAATGCTGTAACTGATGTAAAGAAGCCTATGATTGGAAAGATCTGAAAACAGGAAAACTTGTTTCCATCTTGCAACCTCCTTATTGTGGTCACGGAGGGACAGAGATTGAGAAGCAATTGAGGAGAGGGAATAGGAACTCCTCCACACTTGGCTGTTCACCTGCTAGAGACAGACACTATGCTGGAAGAAACACTTTTGTATCTGTATAAATTTGTACCACTTTATTTGTATTACTAAAAGATGTGTCTCCCATTTGACTCTCCGGCATGTTTTTGGCACCCAAGATGAACACAGTAGGGATTGCTACTCCTTTCTTTATCTGCCCTTTTGCATGGGGGAAGCCTTTGTTTCTCGAACAGCAGAGGCGAATCTGTGCAAAATACCACCTGGCTGGGCAGCTTTTCTAAAAGTTTGAAAAATATTTTTTTTCTTTTCTTTTTTTTTTTTTTCTTCCACGTGGGAGCAATCTGCAGTAGATACAGCACAAAATAAAAACAGCTAGATGAGCAAACTCATGGCAAGTTGTCTGGGCCCTTCTAAGTCTCAGTTGCATAGAGAGGAGAGTCATAGGGGCAAAATTCAATTGCTTCTGTGAAAGTACAGCTGAACTGCTTCCCTAAATGTCACCTTTACTTGGGTGACAGCCTTTGATGTCACACTGATTTGTAAAAAGAGCCCTGTGGACTGCAGCAGCTAATGACATCACAGGTTGGGAGGACGTGATTGCTACATCAGGAATGATGTGTCCCTGACGTTTCCAGCCACTCTGCTGCTTGCCAGCCTTTGGTAACATGTAGCAGGGTTCTGTTGAGATGGAGCTCCTCAAACCCCAGCAGCGTCAGACTGAGAGCAGTCTTCAGGCATTCAAGCAGATCTGAGAGAAGAATCTTGTTAACCCTGCAAAGACTCAGACTTGGTTGTTTTTACTTTGAAAAGAGCTAATCCTCTGAACAACGAGAGATCAGAAATTTCTCACTCCCCTCTTCCTGTCAGCACAGCATAGTAAAGGAAGAAGAAACCCATTCATTTTTGACCTCTGCTTAAGTCCCTATGCTTCTTCCTGAAGTGCCCTGGAGTGCCATTTGGGTCATCCTGCCAGCCCTGCAAGGCGGTGAGTCCCTCATCTTCCCTCCTCGTGGAGAGGTTTCAGATCATTGCCAATAAACTAGGAGCAACCAAAATCTGTTACAGAAAACTGTTAAAACTGCCCAAGAAGGCCATTTATATAGGAGTTTGAGGAAAAATAATGCTTATTTCAATTGCATGCATGCAGTGGAAGGATCCTTGGAACATAAAGCATCATGAAAAGTTTGCTATACAATGAGCACATGATATTATAGTGATGACCAGTCAGACCTACATACCCAAAGAAGATATTTTGCAGTCCAGGGAACTGACAACCCCCCTGCTGAGGTCCTGCATCTACAAGGAGTGTGCACAATTGCAAAGATCTTTAGAGTTTCTGAAGGGCGAGAGGGATCTCAAACAAGTGTAATAAAAGTGATCACATGAGGATCTGCTTCTTAAAAGACATTTAAATTCTGTAGGTATGTGTTGTAAAATATCTATTGTCTTCCTTGCTGCAGGACTCTGCCCCAAAGAGCTGTGTTTAAAGCTAATGTTGACTAGGGGATGAAGCTGTAACTATCTCCAAGAAGTGTAAAGATGGAGAGAAACGGGATTGCTTGGATTGAGGGCTATAAAAGAATACTATGATAAAAGATAGCATAGAAAAACACAGGCTGTGTATCAGAAAAACCTTCCTAATAGCCGGATCTGCTAGACAGGGGAATAATTTCCCCAGGGAGAGAGAAGAAACCCTGTTATTTCAATCATTTAAACAAAACTGGACAAAGCCCTGGAGAACATACGGTAGGGAACAATCACATGCCGGCCTCTGGGAATGGATAACACGGCCTGATAAGTCTTTTCCTAGTGGTTGCTACAATTCTTTTTAGATTGAGAACTTGTTCTGGGCATGATTTGTCTTGGGACTAGATGTGATGTGAGCCTGAGGTCAATCCTCTGACTGTTTCAGAGAACAAAACAGACAGGAGAAAGGTGGGCAAAGGCAGTCAGAAATAGAGAGCATGGGAGAACATTGACTCCCACAATGTATGAACCCAAAGGGTCACTGTCAACCTGCTTATCCTTGGCCTTTGGAGGTTTGTTTTTCTTGCTGTTACAAGAATCCAGCTTGTTGGCTGATCTGTCTTGCTACACCCCTGTGATGCACACATGGTCTCCTGGTGGTGTGCCTGGCTGCCAATTTGTACTGCTGTTGATTTCTTCAGAAAGGTGGCCAGGCTCAGCTGCAGGCCAGGCAACTGTCAACTACTGCCCAGCTGGAAATCCAGAACAGGGCTGCTGTTGGTTTTGGGAAGAGCTGGGAAATGGTATATCAGAAACATGGCTCAAATCACTGCTGTTTTCAGGGCTTGTCTCGTGACAGAGCTGGAGAGGAACCTCTTACCTCTAGACAGTTCTTTTCTGAAGCAGAGGAAGTTGCAGAGGTGAGTAAAGATAATGTTGTCATGTCTGGACAAAATTAACTGGCAAGTGTTGGCATCCTTGATTTCCTGGGAGGTGGTACACCAGGTGGCAATTACCTTGGATGCTCTGTCATCTTATTTAAAAGAATTGCCAGTGAGTCCAGACATCTCATCTCAGCAGTAAAAGTAAAGGCTGCCTAAATTCAACAAGAGGATATTTGAGATATCTTCCATATCATATAAATGAGGAGCAAGATTGTCAGTGGTTTCATGTGGCCACTTGAAAATTTCCACTTTCCCTCATTCACTTTTTTACTAAAACCCTTTACAGTAAATTTTACATAGAAAAAATGGAAGAGGTTCATGCAGAAAAGAAAAAAAAAAACCACAAAACTCACGATTTTTTTTTAATTTTATTTTTAAAGCAATATTTCTCAAGTTTTGTCTTTTGCTAGAAGCAAGTAGTTTCTTGAGCAGCAGCAGTAGTCAAGCTGGTTTCTTGTGAACTCCAAAACATCCCCCAGTTCTCTTGAACCCCTATCTGTATCCTTGTCCTTGCAGACAGATAGGTATTCCATCACAGGTTGTCTTATAAGCTGATGAAGAAGTCCTATTCCTGCTGTTATCTCACAAGCCTTACATCTCACCCCACCTTTCAGGACCCCCAGCTCCTATTTCTTCCCTGACCAGAGAAAGAGCGGGTCACATTGCAAATGAGTCTACACTATATGCATCTTGATTTTGTGGCCCTTTTATATGTATTCACAGATTGGCCAGATGGCTGGCCCAGCAGAACAGATTACTATCAAGTTCACATTGCAGCTTCTTCTAAGTGGTGGAAATTGGTGAGCAACTTCAAAGCTACTGGGGAGGAAAGACAGATGGGCAAAGATATAGATATAAGTGGCTCATCCTTATAACCAGAACTAATTAGAAAAAGAAAAGTTTTTTAGGGCTTGGTTTGAACTTGTAAACCTGTTCCTCCATGCAGTACCCCAGTGGGTATCTGAAAAGGCCAAGTATTGTGACCAGTGAGCTTCCCTGCTAGGCAGAAGCAATATCTCTCAACACTGGGGAGCTGTGTCCCATTGGGGTATAAGTTCAAGAGGAATACAAGATCTTTCCTAGGGGAAGCAGAGGAGCCTTCAGGTCTCTCCAGCTGTAGGGAGAGTGGAAACTACCTGGGCACACACCTCTGGCAGGCACACAACTGAACGAGAAGCACTTCCAACTGCTCTACCCCAATGTACTGAATAGATTTGTCCCCTCAGCACCCCAGGTAGGGGTCCAGAAGGACAGAGGAGAGGCCACCCCTTGTGCATGATGGTGGTGGTGGAGTCCAGGCAGGAAAGGAGGAAAACCCAATCTAAGCAATCCGAGAACCTCTGAAACACAGTTCTACAACATGTCCCTACTGAGACCCTTACTGGGACTGGGACACATTATTTGACTTGATCCTCTAAGAATCCAAAGGAAGTCTTTGACTGTGGTGGATCACTAAGAGAAACCATTTCTTCTCCTTGTCTCCTTGCTGTGTGTGTATGTGAGTGCCTGCTTATATGGTCAGAGCTGTTTTTGAAGCTGTTTTCCCTGAACATCTTCAAAGTTTGGTTCCAGGATCAACAAGAAAAAAGTGTCTGTGTTCATAGTGGGGAGAATAAAATGATGGGAGTCTCCAGTGTCCCTGCTGCCCAGAACAAGAGGTCTTCTGCAGGTCTTGATACAATGCAAAGTGATGAGTGTAATTTCCAAGGTGGCATGGTCTTACCTCTGCAGTCAGGACATGGAAGCAGTCATAATGGACCAGGGGTGAGAGGCTGCACTGACCTCGTCAAGGAATTTTGGATTTTGGGTTGCACCTGGGGGTTTGTGCATCCTTCCTTCTCTCACAGGATGTCCACGTCTTCACGACATGGGATGATATCAGCCTGTGTTGTTGTATGTGTCAGTGGGGAGCCATGTGCCATGCTTTGAGACTGTCTTTTGAGCATGGAAGGGGAGGATGTCTTTGCAGATGGAAGGGAAAAAGCTGTGTAAAGTAAGAGAGGTAATACAGCTGATGTCCTATTGTGAGATCAACTGACATCCTGAAGATTTTTGAAGAGAAAGGCAGCAGGGTTCAGGGAGACCCCAGATGTGGGAGAGAGAAGAGGGAGCAGTCAGTGGTGCTTGTGTGCCGGGAGGCTGGTGCAGTTGCACGGCAACTTTCATCCAGGTACAGCAGGATCCATGCTGTGCCCTCAGTTGCCTTACAGGAGAATGCCTTTGTCTTGGTAAATGAATTACTACCAAGTAGTTAGATAAACTATCTCCCTGATCTGTTCTGAAACCTCTTTCATCTGCACTGCAAAGATGTTTCTTCTCTCCACTGAAAGCATGAGCAGCAAATGCAGTGGAGAGCTAGCCTGTTCTTTGCAGCAGTTTCTCTGACGTAGATGAACCTCTGAAGTGAAGTGTGTGACATCAGGAAGATGTTTTAATCTGAGTTATGCTTGCCCATCTGAGTAACAGGTGCCGTTATCCTCTTTTCATTATCTTGTGGACAGGGCTGCTGCCAGCATGAGTAAGAAAGGTTTGAGTCACAGGGATGGAGTAGTTCATTTCTTTCCAGAGGCCGTTGTCACAGACGACCAGGCCCAAGTGTCCATCATGGGGATGAATGATGTGTGGATGAATGAGGGGAGAAACCTGCTCCTGAGAGAAATAAAGCATCCCTCATGAATAACACAGAGCGTTGCTTTGAGATTTAAGACATCTAAAACCTGTTGTACATTGAATGTGAATGTGAATGGGTCTTAGCCTCTCTGCAGCTACACACTGGCCCGAATGCAAGCTATAAATAACTTACCGCTGCCACCTTTAATTTTATTTTTTTAACAGTGACCATGTATTTGGCCTGGTACCAATGCACATCTAGAGACAAACTTCTTCCAATGTCTGACAGAGCCCAGTGTAGACACTCTGCTTTGTACCACACAGGCTTCATCTATGCTGCTAACTAGAGCAGGACCTGTGGTTTGTAAGACACAAAGACCAGCAGAGATAGCATGGAGAATGCCAGTTAACGGCTAAACACATGTAATGCCCCAGAGTGGTTCTTAGCTGCAGGGGTCCCTGGCCAGTGTTGACCTCCATGGGTGGGTGCGGACTTTTCCTGGGACAACGCTGGTTGGTCCAGGGTAAAGCCATGGTGGGAACTGTGCTAATGATTTAACAGTGTGGACAATCATGAGTTGGTGGTGGAACCCATTCCATCGCTTGCCTCAGTTTAGTTTGCTGGTGTAGACATGCCTTGCAGTATTAGAGGTGGTTACTATGAAGCTGCAACACACAGGAAGTACTCAGGATTTTTTCCTGTAATGTTTTATTTTTGTTATGGATTTACTTACTCTGGGCAGTCCATATCATTGTGATAGCATAAAATTTTTTATTGAGAACCTTTTAGCCCTGGAAGTTAAGTGTTATTCAAGAGAATTTGTGGTGGAGGACAAGACAGAAGTTATGGGCCTGTCTATACCCTGCAGCTGAGCTAAGATCACTGATGTAGATCTCATCAGTATGGTCTGTCCATATGAGGCAATACAGTGGGAGAGTCTGGATGAATGCAGGCATGGCATTTTTGTTGATAAAATGTCTATAAAATCATGTGTGACACAAAGAAGAAAAGCAGAGAACACTTGATTCTGGTCTTTTCCATAGAGGAGGTGGGGATATCAGAAGTAAAGAAGCAATGGTGATTTTTTTTAAAGAACTCACAATTGATCTGTGGACCTTCTTGCCACAGAATGTTACAGATACTAAAATTTTATGCATACTCAAGGGACAATGCCTAAGCTCATGGAAGAGAAATCCATGTTTTTTACTGAATCCAGAGAAATCATATCTGGCTTGGGAAATCACGGCACTTCAAATGGTGAAGCTGGGTACATGAATACTTGGGGAAATGTCACATATAATTGTACCATTCCCATATTCTTCTCCAGCCATCTGCTTCTGGTCACTGTTGGATTCATGGTAGCTGTGCACTGCGTTCCACTGCACGCTATGGTTGTGGCCTGGTACCCCAGCACAATGTCCCTCTAGAAGTGGGAAAAAGCTGTTTGGGTTGTCCTCCCAGATGGACCTCAAATAAATTGTAATGAGTGCTTCTTATCTGAAAAGCTCAATTGAAAATAAGCTTTGAAAGATTATGAGTGGGTTTTCCCCAGACTTTCACAGTATTCCCTTTTTTTCTGGAACTAGATGCTTGTGGTCTTTTCCACTGGAGAACAGACATGGCCGGGAAAACTGAAAGGCAGGGAAGAGCTCAACAGAGTACTCATTTGGTGTCAGCCCTTATGGACTAACCCTTTGCCTCCCTTGTCTCCACCTTCCCTCAGTTCTGCTTGATGTCTTTAACCCAGCCCTTCCGTAACTTGGAGGAGTTGCTTTTTTGCAGTACATTGGTGCTCTGCAGTCCAGAATTGGAATAACACTCTGAAACATCACATTTTTTCATGCCAAACTACTCTTCTCAGTGCCAACCCAGAGGAAGTCTGTCTTGAAAGCCTAAGCAGCTGGGAGGGATTGTAAAAAAGAGAGAGAATACTAATGACTTTGCTTCCAATCAAGGTGAAAGTTATTTAGGCTGTCCTCGATCATTCAAATTATATCTAATGAAATATCAGACAAACCTGACTGCTGGGGTCATACTGCTGTATTGTGGGACCTCAGCAAACTGGTTAGTGTACTAGAGTAGTATAGGTAGTATTTACCTAGATGTGGTCCAATGTAAAGCTCCATGTATACCTTTTTCACTGTTATCCTAGCCCTGTGGCTTGTTAGGAGATGCATTTGCTATACCTAATTTTAAGGGCTTCTTTTTGATGTTTCTTCTTCATCACAGAAGGGTGAGAAATACCAACACCACGTTTAACCTCTCTTTTTGTGTTGAAGCCTTGTGTTTCTTACAGTTCACATGGGGCCATCTATTTACACTCTGGCAAGGGGCTTTGGCATTCATGTAGAGGAACTTTGGCTGAATTTTGGTAGCTGAAATATGCTACCAAAGCAGATCCTTCTTCTTCTGCCTTTACTTGACACAAGTAAAACCCAACTACTTGGAGACTAACCTTATGCACTGGAGAGGTCTCTTTCCCAGGGTTAATGATCCTCAGTGACCCTCTTCCTCTGGCAATGACTGACCTTCTCATTTTTCCCAGAGGCAGTCTCTGATGCTAAGAAGACAGTGATTTGTTTTAAATCTGAGATATACTGAATTTCAGAGAACGTGCACTGCTGGAGTTTGCTTTTCACGTGTTGCTCTGTGTATGGCTGGATAGATTCTGTAATGCTAAAGTAACAGAGAGTTAAGTCTTTCTTTGGTGTATTTTGAAACCTCTCATTTCAGAGAGCTGAAGGCAATGACTAGGGTGCCTATTCCTTAAAGTCACGCTGTACTGAAGAAATATGACTCTGATCCCCTATATATGAATCTATTTGTAAAGTCTTATTCCAGCTTCATGAATAAAGTCCTTTCTTTGCCCCAGTTTCATGGTGAAAATACAGTAAAAGACATTTATCTGATATTGTGGAAAGTGATTATGACATGGGGCAGAATGGAAATCAGAATTTCTGGATATTCTGTCTACCTATGTGAATTGGAGAGAAATAGCCTGCTGGTGTCTGCACTTTCCTATCTGTAAAACAAGGATATGAATATATTCCTATCTTATGGGAGAACTGTGACTCCCAAGTTAATTACAAAGCCTGTGACAAATCTTAGAAATTTAATTGTGAGATAGTGTGTAAGCATATAATATTAATGTTTTATAATCTTCCTAAACTCTCTCTGTGGATGTCTTTAGTGAGAGGGATATAGTGATATCAAAAGCAATCTTTTTTCACCCCAACCATTTTCTTTAGAACTCAAAGTGAAAGCTGTTTCCACCAACTGCCATCTCTGCAACCATCTGGAAAATCACATTTTCTGAAGCTTTCCTTCTCTATATCAGCTGTAACTAAAACTATAAAATAGGAAGATGTCCCTGGTTTAATTAACACGCCTGTAGTTCAAAAGATGATCTTAGTAATGAGAGACAATTATAGCCTTTATTGAGGGACCGTCAGGTGGAACAAACCCAGCATCAGTCTATGACAGACACTGCCCTTTCCAGGTAATTTGGAAACTGCTTTTTGTGATGAACAGGCTACCTGGCCCAATACAACAGGTGAATCTCTTTGTTTTGTAACCTGAAAAGAACTTCCTATTTTGAGTTATGTGCGTCTTTTGTAAACTGTTTTTTACATCCCATCTGTCTGTCAACAACTAACAACTGAGCTAAGAAAATACCTGATGCTTTTTGGAGGGCATTCTTGCTGGTTTTCTCATTTTATTTTCCTTGTCCATTGTTGCCTTTCATTTTGAAGTTGTGTGGTGTTCATATTTTTGCTCTAGCAAAACTTCAGACTCTGTGGTGCATCTGCATCCTGTGGGCTATGCAGAGTTCTGGTTTCTGCCCCTCAAAAATGATGTAGTAGAGCTAGAGAAGATCCAGAGAAGGACACTGAAATGAGTAAGGGAATAGAGTTTCTGCTATACGAGCTAAAAAGGCTGTGGCTCCAGTACAGACAGGAGAAAATTGAGAGCAGAGATAAAGCTGAGTTTAGCTTTATCTAAAGTCATGAAGGTCGTAGATAAGGTACATGTAGAACTTTAATGCTAGAGCTAAGGGGCACTAGCTGAAACAAGATCTACTTGAAACTATGAAGTGCTGGTTTACACAGCAGATAGGGAAACTGGCATCTGTTGCCACAGAAGATTGAGGAGGTAAGCAGTGTCAACAGTTTCAAAAAAAGAGTTAGACAAATCCAGAGCAGCAGGTCTATGACCCAAGTATAAAAGCAATGGGCAGGGTCAAGGCAATATGAGGGGAATGGTCCTGCCTCAGAGGTATTATCAGGTGCTGCCTGGTCTCATGCTTCTGATCTGTATGAGCGTTGGGCCTGTTGTATACCCCATGTTTCATCTGTCAGTCCTCTATGGATATCCTGATATCTTGGGAGTCTCAAATGATGCTAGATGCCCCTTTCTGGAAAGCCTATTTAAACCCTCAGTATATACAATGCCAACACCTATGCTGGAGCTAGTCAGTGAAGGTAGAGCTCTACTCGTTATCAAGATGGCTGCATTGAGCTGTTTGCATGTTGTTGTCTACCTGTGTGGTAGGTGTCTAAATTCTTCTGCAGTCAACAGTCAGTCTAGTGGGGACCTAATGAATAGATCCAGTGGAACAGTTAGGACTATCATTTCATCTTGCGTAGACTTAAGGTCTTGTATCTTGCCTCTATCTTACATAGA
The DNA here is from genome assembly GCA_013400375.1 of Thinocorus orbignyianus. Lineage (NCBI taxonomy): Eukaryota > Metazoa > Chordata > Aves > Ciconiiformes > Thinocoridae > Thinocorus > Thinocorus orbignyianus. The sequence goes on along the minus strand of VXBW01000265.1, from coordinate 929,002 downwards.
CTCAAGGTAGTCAGTTAATAACTCAGTACTGCCTGTTTTCATTGAAATCTTATTGACTATAATGGAAGCCTGGAAACTTAGCACACATATAAATACCAAAATTTAAGTGTGCTAATCTTTACCTGAATTCTGTCCCAAGATTTCAATTATAATGACTATAGAGAAATGGGCATATCCTGAGAATAACTCACTGACTTGTTTTAGGCATTTAGGTGTAGACGAGAGGAACTGCACTTGTGAAGTGCTTATTTCTATTCATTGGGTTTAAGGGGAGTCTGGATAATGGTACCCATATGGTCAATACACACCGTAGCCAGGTGAGTCCCAGCCATCCCATTTTGGAGACTTTAGTACTGTCATTTAGAATCTCAACTGTAGACTTTTAAAGCAGTATGATGTGAAAAAGTGAAATTATAATTTCAAAGCAGTTCCTCCCTCCTCCCCTCTCTCCCCAGTTTGATTTAGAGTAAAGCCTTAGCCATGATTTTGCCTTCTGTAAACTATGCTGTGAAACGTGCACCCTCTGTCCTGGATTAGTTTAACATCCTGATGAAACTGCCTGTGCCAGACTAGCTGTGAAAGCTGTAAAACTAGAAACCAAGCTGATAAGTTGTTTGTTCTTCAATAAGCATCCTGGCCTGCATCAAAAGCAGCATGGCCAACAGGCTCAGCAAGATGATTCTGCCGCTCTACTCTGCTCTGGAGACCTCAACTGGAGTAGTGTGTTCACCTCTGGAGCTCCCAATGTAAGAAGGACGTGGACCTGTTGGAGTGGGTCCAAAGGAGGCCATGAAGATGGTCAGAGGGCTGGAGCACCTCTGCTGTGAGGACAGTCTGAGAGAGTTGGGGTTGCTTGGCCTGGAAAAGAGAAGGCTCGAGGGAGACCTTACTGCAACCTTTCAGTACTTAAAGGAAACATGGGGACAAACTTCTTAGCAGGGCCTGTTACCATAGGACAAGGGATAATGGTTTTAAGCTGAAAGAGGGTAGATTTAGAGTATATATAACAAAGACATTGTTTACAACGTGGGTGGTGGAACACTGCCCCAGGTTTCCCAGAGAGGTGGTAGATGCCCCATCCCTGGAAACATTCAAGGCCAGGTTGGACGAGGATCTGAACAACCTGATCTAGTTGAAGATGTGCTTGGCTCAGTGCAGAGGGGTTGGACTAGATGACCTTTAAAGGTCTCTCCCAACCCAAGCTATTCTATGATTCTATAATTCTAATTAAAGATAGAGTAGGCATTAATCCCTAGAGTCCTGTGGTGTTCCTACAGTGAGTGACTTTTATAGAGTGTCTAGGAGAAGGTTTTGTTCAGTATGAAAGTGTTTGAAAAAGACTTTTTTAGTTGGTGGGTCTGTGGATGTTAACTCCATGCTGCCAGCAGACACAGAATCTGGATACCATCAGTGTACTCTGTTTTTTCGACAGGGCAACACCAACCGCTCTCAAAAATACTGTGGAAAATTCCATCAATTTCCAAAATTTCCAGTATTGCATGAGATACAGGATGGACATGAAACTTCTTTAGCAAATGAATGTGATATAATCTTGTTTAGGAGAGTGCACAGTTATTTGAAGTAGGATGGATTGTGCATTATTTCATCTCTCCCATCCCAGTGCGTACGACTTTGTTGCTCTGTGTCTTATTTGCTTTGGTTATGGGACATAGGCCAGGAGATAGGAAGATTGTATGACTGCAAAGTTCCTGTAGCTTTGGATCTTTCTGCAGCATCAGCCTCTCTGTGATTCATGTGGTTTGAGGGAAAGGGGGAGCTGTAGTTATGATCTGCCTTACTGACTGTCTTGTCTTTTTATCCCTCCTCCCAGGTTATGGACATGCAGCCCCAGGGACAGATGCGGGGAAGGCCTTTTGCATGTTTTATGCAGTCCTGGGGATCCCACTGACACTCGTCATGTTCCAGAGCTTGGGCGAGCGCATGAACACCTTTGTCAAGTACCTCTTGAAACGCATCAAAAAGTGCTGTGGGATGAGGAGCACCGAGGTCTCCATGGAAAACATGGTCACTGTGGGTTTCTTCTCCTGCATGGGAACACTCTGCATTGGAGCAGCAGCTTTTTCCCAGTATGAGGAATGGAGCTTTTTCCACGCATACTATTACTGCTTTATAACATTGACTACGATAGGGTTTGGAGACTATGTGGCCCTGCAGACCAAAGGGGCCCTTCAAAAGAAGCCTCTCTACGTGGCTTTTAGCTTTATGTACATTCTAGTGGGGTTGACTGTCATTGGGGCATTTCTAAATCTGGTTGTTCTCAGGTTCTTAACCATGAACAGCGAGGATGAGAGGCGGGATGCCGAGGAACGGGCATCCCTGGCAGGGAACCGCAACAGCATGATTATCCACATCCAAGAGGACTCCCAGCATGGTCGGCCACGGTACAAGGCCGAAGTAACAGACCTTCAGTCAGTTTGTTCCTGCATGTGTTACAGGTCCCACGAGTACACCAGCCGGGTGGTGTCCCACCAAAATTCGTTCAGCTCCAAGCTGAACCCCCAGTACTTTCACTCCATCTCTTACAAGATAGAGGAGATCTCGCCAAGCACATTAAAAAACAGCCTTTTCCCATCTCCTGTCAGCTCCATCTCACCTGGGTTGCACAGCTTTACAGATAACCACAGGCTGATGAAAAGGCGAAAGTCCATTTAAAGGGATTTGTCTTCTTTTGCTTTCCTTGTTTTCCCCAGTTCTTCTCCGTTATTTTGGGTTGTTTTGTTCCTTGAGTGAGACGGAGCGAGGCCAAAGGGAGTGGAGAAAGCCAGTCCTCCTCTGAGACTCAGCTCTTGAGCATGAAGCATGGATTATTACTGTTCCAGCAAAGTATGCCTTACATTACCCCCTCGGTGGATGTCAGAGGATTCAAGGTGACGTGAAGTGGGTACCAAATCCAAAGTTGCACACACAGCTGGGAGCCTTCATGTGCCGCTGGCACTCCTGACCTAATAAACTATTTTCCTCACGAGCAGGTTGCAGCGTGCGTGTGTGCGTGTTGGGTGTGCGTGCGTGTGTGTGGGCGTGCAATTCCACAACTAGTGCCATGTGACAAAAAATTAAAGCATCAGGTATTATTTTATTCTTTTTTTCTTTTTTTTTTCTAATTTTTTTTTTCCCCTTGAAGCAATTGTGTTCCAGCCTGCTTTTAACTTTTAAATTGCTTCCAAAAGGAACAGGGAGGGAGGGAGGGAGGGAAAGGGAGCCAATTTGTTTCATTTTTTTTTTGCCAAGACAAGCATGCACCATAAGCAGTCAATATACCAGGTGTTATCATGATAGATTTTTTAATGCTAGATTTTAGATTGCATTAACATCAAAAAAAGGCAGGAAAAGATGGGTCATTTTAGCTTGCCAGTTCAAAATTTAAAAAAATAANCAATTACCTGCATGAATAGGAATTATATTTTTTGGAATGCTTGGATTAGGATGGATATAAATAGGTGGATGTATATTTTTTCTTATATAATAGTGATGGGGCATTCCTTGTTTTAAATAAAAAAATGAAGATGATTGTCTCTAAATGCTTTTGATTTGTGAATAATGGAAAGCCTTTGTTGGTCTCAGGAAGAATTCAAGGGACAGTATCTTGTGTTTGGCTCACTGGGAACTTGTGAGATTAGATGTGGTATTGCTTTTTTGCCAGGCAGAAAGGCAAAGTGCATTTAGCAGTAATGGGCAAAAGCCGTTTTACTCCAGTGTTTGGAGGGTAACATTGGGTGTGATTGTGTTGGCAAGTCATAGTGGAGGATCTCGAGACTGTGTCGTGGAGTTGTTCCTTGGAGATTGCCCATCTCTCGTTTGTTCATCCGGACCAAACAGACTTTACAGAACTGAATTAGAGACCTAATCCAGCTCCCTTCTAAGACAATAGGAATTCGTAATGATTACATGGGATTTAGTGCTTTTGGGAGATTTATCTTTGATTTGACAAGGCTAGGGCTGGGCGTTTTATAAACCTGCATCTTTGTCTCTGTTTTAATCCTATCTTTTAAATCGCCTTCCGTGTTAACTTGGCATACAAACCCCATCTTTTTTGGTACTAATCGCCTCCTGCTGATCCTACCATTTTGTGCTCTTCAGGTAAAAGTAATNTTGGGTGTGCGTGCGTGTGTGTGGGCGTGCAATTCCACAACTAGTGCCATGTGACAAAAAATTAAAGCATCAGGTATTATTTTATTCTTTTTTTCTTTTTTTTTTCTAATTTTTTTTTTCCCCTTGAAGCAATTGTGTTCCAGCCTGCTTTTAACTTTTAAATTGCTTCCAAAAGGAACAGGGAGGGAGGGAGGGAGGGAAAGGGAGCCAATTTGTTTCATTTTTTTTTTGCCAAGACAAGCATGCACCATAAGCAGTCAATATACCAGGTGTTATCATGATAGATTTTTTAATGCTAGATTTTAGATTGCATTAACATCAAAAAAAGGCAGGAAAAGATGGGTCATTTTAGCTTGCCAGTTCAAAATTTAAAAAAATAAAAATAAAATAAAGCATGCACTTTGTAAAACTGGTATGCATAATAAAAACACAAGAAAAACTAGCAACGGTATTAATAATCAAAAGCAAATAAACCTATTGATTTAACTATATTTACTTTTATAATTTTTAATTGTTCCAACAGTTTGCAAGTGGAATTTTTAAAAGAAATTGGGAGAATTGTTGGAACTAAAGAGTGTATTTTGTTATTTTTATTTTATTTATAAAAATTATTATTATTATTATTATCATCATTACTGAAAGGAACAAGGTTGTATTTTTCTACNGTGATTGTGTTGGCAAGTCATAGTGGAGGATCTCGAGACTGTGTCGTGGAGTTGTTCCTTGGAGATTGCCCATCTCTCGTTTGTTCATCCGGACCAAACAGACTTTACAGAACTGAATTAGAGACCTAATCCAGCTCCCTTCTAAGACAATAGGAATTCGTAATGATTACATGGGATTTAGTGCTTTTGGGAGATTTATCTTTGATTTGACAAGGCTAGGGCTGGGCGTTTTATAAACCTGCATCTTTGTCTCTGTTTTAATCCTATCTTTTAAATCGCCTTCCGTGTTAACTTGGCATACAAACCCCATCTTTTTTGGTACTAATCGCCTCCTGCTGATCCTACCATTTTGTGCTCTTCAGGTAAAAGTAATAATCATTTTGTTTTGTTTTGTTTTTCTGAACTGGGTGGTGTATTTTCGTACGAGCCCCAGCTCTGAGCTCTGTGTGCTGATGGATGTTGATATCCTTTCAAAGAGGCACCTATAAAAAGTATTAATAGGGAGAAATAAGGAATGTCTTTCCTCCTCTGTTCTCTTCTCCCTGGCTTTAAATTATTAGCTATATCAAATATGTTCATGTTCTCCTAATTTTCATATCTGTGTTTCAGCAAGTAAATGAAAAGCAAGTATCCATGACTTTGACTCCCCTATGCAGCTTCCTTTGGGATTATAAATTGCCGCAGCATGAAAACCTCCTTTAAGATTAGTGAAGAAGTAATGTAGGATTCTTAATAAGGGTGGATAAGGATGGACTTTTTCAGTCTAATATGTGGAGGATAACATCCTTCAGCACAGCAGGAGAGCATGCTGGATGTGTTAATGATACGGTGGTACCATGTCCTAAGGCAAATTCTGGTGGCAGAAGTATTGAAGCAAGTGTAGCTAGAAAAGCAGTTTCAGGATGTGTTAAAACACCTCAGTGCCACCTAGAAGCTGGTTTCCGCGGGGGTGACCCGTTGGGTTCACTGTGCTGTCCAAATTCACTTCTGCAGTCTTTGCTTGTGGCATCCCAGGAGTGCAAATAAATGCAGGTTTCTTTTCCCACTGAGGAGATAAGAAAATGTTTGCCTGGAATATAGACACCTATGTCATGTACAACTGCTGGGTATATTTGACACTAGAGGAAAGCAGGAAAAGTTTGGTTTTTTTCAGAACTTAACTGAAATTCTGTCTGCCTAGCAAAAGAGAACTTCTGTAACAGGAATTTTAGCAAAAACAATGCAAACAATTTTGTGAGAGAAGGTAACATCATGTAAAAAATTATTAGCTTTTTCCTTTTTTATCCTTTAAGAGGACAGGAAAATTCTAAGTTCTGCTGCATATAAAAATAGTCTTTAAATGTCATATAAATCATGTTGAACTACATGATTTTTTGAACTCCCAACAGTTCAAAGCTGTTACATACTCAAGCTAATTTGTTACTAAGTCTTCCCTCTGGAACCATAAATGAAGAGTAAATTTTAATATCTAGGGTATTTAACCAGGGGAACAACTTACCTTGGCATGTCATGGGTTATCTGCCACTTAGAGTCTTTGCATTAAAACTCAATGGTTTTATTAAAGCTCTGCTTTAGCTTAGTCTAAGTTTACAGATGTGGTTGAAGAAATCTGTGAATGTTGATATGAAAGAGCCAGAGTAGATGTTTGTAGTGATATTTTAAGTCTAAAAGCTGTAATGAGTGTGTGTGTGGGGAAGTGTTTTGCTAAAAATATACCTGCCTTCCTTAGGATTTTAAAATATTTTATTTATTTTAATTTTCTGCCTGAGGAGCTGGCAGTTCTGTGCAATCTACATTTTTGTTACACACGGGATTTTAAAGTGGCAAGATATTTCCTTTGCAAGCCTACATGCGTTCAGACACTTGCATGAGCTCTTACAGGACTTGACTTTGTGAGTAGCCACAAATACCAGAACTCTCGTGTGTACGCATTGGAGCATCAGGCAAAATATGCCTCTCTCTTTTGTTGTTTTTGTGGGTTTTGAGTGATGTGTGAATAATGATTTGATCTGCCTGGAACTGGAGCAGGCAGTATCATGAAAGGGAAGCTTTCTTCTGAGGTTAATCCCAGCTTTTCAGTTGTGCATGAAGAATCATTCAGGAAAAGGTGAGCTGATTTTTGTCTGCTCTGTCTTTGACTTCTTATTGCCCTACGTGAATACCACCTCTCTTCTGACGACACTGCTTTTTGCAGAATATTTTCCCTGGTACTTTATTAGGTTTATTCCACTAAATACATTATTTCTTTCAGTTCAATCTGTCTTGCTTGTTGCTCACTCTTTTGAAATTCAGCTAGAAGCAGGTAGTAGTGATGCTGCTTATGACACGACATCCTAATATCCCAAATACCTAACCTGAGTTTCCGTAGCACACAGACGTCTGCTATCACTTTGTGATGCACTCTCAGTCCCCAGAGTCTCATTTCCTCTACCCTTCCCTATTATTAAGCATTAGAAATAATAATAATAAATCAGATTAGTCCATTTGTGTCACACTAATGTGCTCTTCATCAACACAAATTTAGCTCCCTGCTGTCGAGTTTGATTATATAACAACCCCATTATCCTATCATATTTAGTATTATCATCAAAGAGAAAAATCAGTTTGATCTGTGAAGCACCAAAATAGCTTTGACTGAGCATGCTGTGATATGGAAACAAAAAGAGGAAACTTAATAGAACAATGCAAGCACAACTCTTCGCTTGGTCTTTTTTACTGTGTAAGGAGTCTCCTAAATGAGCTAAATGGGGCTGTTTTGCCAGAACTTTGTACATACATCTGCTTTACAGGGATGACTGTAATGGCACAGCTCTACAAGGGGTGTTTGGATGTTTCTTCATAGAATCAGAATGGTTTAGCTTGGAAGGGATCTTAAAGACCATCTAGTTCCAACACCCCTGCCATGGGCAGAGACACCTCCCACGAGACCACGTTTCTCAAGGCCCCATCTGGCCTGGTCTTGAACACCTCCAGGGATGGGACATACACAGCTTTCCTGGACAACCTGTTCCAGTGCCTCACCACCGTCAGAGTGAAACATTTCTTCCTAATATCTAATCTAAATCTTCACTCTTCCAATTTGAAGCCATTACCCCTTGTCCTATCAAGGACTCTACTTCAAGGGTCCAAAGTAGCTTCTCCGTCATTAATGAATGGAAAAGACGTATGGTGACTTTCAGCACTTTCAGCAACAGACTTCTGTTTGAAATCCTCTGTAACACCTCATAAGGACAAAATCAGCAAGATTATTAAAGAAAGAAAAAATAAAAAAAAAACAAGTCAGGGAAGTGATCAGTATTGTAGGTTGTTTCATTACTTTCCCAGTGCTTCAAGATTATTCCAGTAATCAAGATTATTGTGAAAGTCAGTGAAACCAAGATGGAGAATGAAATTGTTCCAGAATGATTTGTTGTGTGCAGACTAGAGGGCAGGGGCTTGGGTGGAGGTAGCTTTCAGCTGAATTTTATGTCCTCATTTAGCATGTAACATTCCTGTTTATATTATGATCCAATTAAGAGAGTCATTTAATATCTTTATGAAGAAGCCAGACCAGAGAGATGTATTGGAGTGTGTCCATTACACTAATGTTATGGACTTTTTAATGCATATTTCAACAAGAGTCTCAACAATTCAACAATTGACAGGAGCATTGCACAAATCTCAATGAGAATCACACAACCACTTCTTTCATCAACTAGAGAGGCATGATATTTACAGAACTGGGAATGAAATATTGCCTTTCTGACTAGCCTGCCTGTCATCTAACTTTAATATTAAACTTTATTTTGTGAACTTCACCAAGATAGAGTGCATGAAAAGGATTCACCATTATAACAATACACCAAAGCTGAAACAAATGGAATAATGACATTGGACACAGAGAAATTGATTATAGATGGAAGGCGCTCTGCGACTCTTATGCTACTTAATCTGAGCTCAGAGGCTGAATTAAACCCATGAAAACCAATGGTACCCGTTGCCAAAATGCAGTTTTCGATTATTTAAGGTGCAGATAATGGGCATGATAAAGAAACTTTAACCCCCCAAAAGTAGTAGGAGGGCAAAAAGAAAGTTGGAAAGAAAGAAATGGTTCTCAACAGCAGGAGTAGTTGTGCTGTTCCCAGCTGAAAGCACAGTGAGCTGATATTGAAGACTCTCGTGCTTTGATCTTTGTAGAATCAGTCTCTGTCCTCTGCTTAGTCAGGGTGTTTCACTGATAAGTGCTGATAAGGAGATTCACAAAGCTCCTGATTCTCCAGACAGATTTTGCTGCTTTCTTCATTGAAACCAGCATTTTATTCAACTAGCCCATCCTGAGCAGTGCTGGTCTCTGTGTGATGCTTTTAGTGATGCTATTACTGGTGCTCCCACGTGCAAGGTCTCAGGGGGATGTAAGCAAATTCTTTCCTTCTCTAAAGCCTGGAGTGGCAGAACCTTCCTCTGAAGCCAGTGGACACTTTACTGAGGCTGAACTTGTTCAGACTGGCCCTAATTTTTCATTTAATAGGAAATTGTTATGTGATTGTTCTTATTTGTTAAGTTTTCCCATTATATTGCTTATTTACATTGCTGTGCATTGGTCAGCTGCAGAGAAATCTAAACACTCTAAGGCTACTTTTTTTTTTCTCACATATTTTCAGTATGGTAACCTCATCACAGTGAGTCCTGATTTATACTCCTTTACTGAAACTGGAATGTGAACCTTTTTCTATTTAATGCTAGATACTATATCAGTGTCTCCAACTACTATTTACCATGAACAAGCTTTCCTAAACCTAATGGAGAGCAGAAAGACCTAAAGACAACAGTCAACCCGTATAATTTATGCAGCTGTATTTTGCTTTATGGAATCCAGTCATCCAAAGCTGCCTGTTAATTTTAGGCTGGAAATACTGTCCCTGGAGCCTTCAGCCTTCATTTGTCTCTCCTTCAGTGAATATTGTGATTAATAAATATTCCAAAGCCCTCCCTCATCTTGCTTTCTGACAATCTGAGGAGTGCTGCCATACATTAAAACACGCAACAGACTGGGGGTGGAGTGGGGGGAGGGAAAAAGACAGATTAGTGCTGCAATTTTATTGGTAATTAATATTCACAGTTCCAAGTTGTGTTGTCTTTCAGTTCACTTTGAGAAATGCAGAGCAAACAACAGCGTGATAACATTTATCATAGCTGGCTAATTCGCAAGTGGAGCTAGCAAATATAATAATTGAAACTACGCTCTATAATGCATCTTCCTCATGCGTGAGTTCTGATACCACTAGCCTGGCTTTGATTCATTGTTTATCTGGCCTGTGGAACAGCTTGCGGTAATTGCTGTACCCAGAGCGCGATACGTGAGGCTAGAAGAGAGATCCATTTCACAGACAGTGGCCCTCCGGCTTTCTCCGTATGTCCCCGCCCCCCTCGGGCCCTTTCCTACCCAGACATTAACTCATTAGCTTGCCATTTCATAGATGTATGTTCAGACCCAAGATCACCATGCGCTGTACTTTCCCCCCCTCATCTGTTAATGAAAAGCATTACGCTACAGAAACTGCACCCTGGGGAAGGAAATGTTCCACTCTAATTACTACTGACAAAAGAAATCTGCAAATTGATTAAAAACAATATGTGGGGAATCAAAGAGGAAATGGAAAGTGCATGAACCTGCACGCGTGCGATCCATATCTTCCCAAGCCAGGGTTGCGATGCATTAGCCTGCAAGGAGAATTTGGGAGCATATGTGTTTGGGAGAAGGCCATCAGGAGTAAGGGCAGCACAAATGACATAAGCAGGCAAAGAGACACAGTGGTTTGGCTCATCGTCTGTAGATCATTGGTAAGGTCTGGAATGTGGTTTCCAATTAAAGAAGAATCAGCTTCTGGGTTTAGTCTATTTGCTAGCTGTCTACCAGCATCCTCCCAGTCAGGAATGGCAGGAGGTGTGGGAAGGGTGCACCATAGTTGATTCATGATGGAGTGGATTGTCATTGGTGAGACCAAATTATGGATGCTGATGTCAAGCAGGGCCATGGGAAAATTGTGCCTTCTAGAACATCTTCCCTCTTCTGTTCCTTGGAAGAGCCCAGTTACTCCATCCCTCCCATTGTGGCTCAGAGACTTGGATTATGTTTATCCTTGTGTTATCCCAGAGCTGCGCCACAGAATTGTGTGGGAAACGCTAAGCTTCTCCAGCTGGATTGAGGAGGTCACCATATAGTAAAGAAACCTCTTCATATCGAGTGTGTTTGGACAGTTTCTACATGTGAAAACATAATCAAAATTGACCTTCAGAGAAATAACATTAATTTAGTATTACTGGCTCTCCCTACAGAAAGGGTATGCAGCTCCTTAATCATAATTATTGTTGAGGCTAATTAATCTGATAACAGTATTAATTAAATTAGCTAAAGTAGAGTGTGTAAATTATTTTGGCCTCCCAGAGTCTGAAATCATAAGTCTACAAAATGTTTTCCAAAAGGCCTATTTGGTAATATTACTGCTTACATGGGGTCGTGCCACAGCTGTCTTATTGACATACATCATCTTGGCATGTTGATCATGGGAGTATCTGGGGAAAGAATTTTAGCTCAGATCCAAAATAAGTGAGGCTCTTAATTCCCACTGAATTGAAGACGTGCTTAACTGTCTTTGTGGAGACAGGCTCTGGGCCTGATTTTTTCCAGTGTTGTGTTTCCAGAGGAAAGAGCCAAAGTTGTATCTTAGAGAGACGGCATCATGTAGATGGATGAGTAAGGGGCTGTATTTCAGGATGGAGCATGATTCTGGTACCCAGTTGGTGCAATGGCCAAAGTGTCTCAGCTGTGCTGTTTGAGATAGATTATGCTTCTAGGAGGAACAGTTGCTGGATACGTGTCCAAACACGTCTGGACCACCTAGGCATGGGGGGAATAGAGCTGAGTTTCTGTGTCACAAGTTGGATTGATGAGAACACCGATGCTACGACATATCTTCCTCCCAAACCCTATCTAAGCAAGGTTCAAAAAGGAAGAGCAAAAGATTAGATTTCTTCCTGATCCCTGGGTGAAGGTGATGGAGGACAGGGCTGATTTCTAATTTGCACACTGGGCAAGAGCTCAGGGTAGCATTCTCCTTAGGAACCAAGACAAAGAACTTCAGTGCCAGAGCCTTCAGATAGCTCTACAGCTGTTTCTTCTAATGTTTTCTTTAAAGTACCTAGCACATTTCTCTGAGTTGAAGCTCTTCTTCTGAGTGCCCCTGAATGATGATGCAGGTGAACCAGAGCTTCTTGTTCAGCACACAGCAGTGGGCACATCTCATTACTTTCTTCGTGGCAGTCATCCAAATGGATCTGTGGGGCAGCTCACAGCTATTCATCCTCGTTGTGGCCACCAGATACTGGCCAAATCCTTCTGGTTGCCCTGGCAGCTGTTCTTTTGCTAAATTACTGTCCAAGTGCAAAGACACATATACGAGATCCTTTTTGCATCACACAGTTAGTTGTTGTGGGATTTTTTTGGTCTCCACTGTACATTCCTTTAATGTTCTTCATCATCTAAGCCCCAGTTGCTCTACGGTGACTTATCTTTCAATGTGACTTCTCTGTTCCTTGAAGAATTCCTTACTGTCACACAATTTCCAGAAAAGATGGATGCCATATTGCTCCTTTTTAGCATATCTTTTCAATTCCCAGCATGGAGAGATGCATGCAGTCAGAGGCAGCAGTAGAAAATTCCTCTTTGTTGGTGCTGTGCCCTTTCTATTTTCCTGGGAAGATTAGTACAGCAGAGTCTGGTGTGGTCACCACTGACCAACACAACTGGAATGCTCAACACAACTTAGTGGTTTTCTCATGCCAGTTTACCTCCTTTTTGACTGTCTATCTGCACAACAAGAGAGGAATCCCAGTGTCCAGGTTACAACTGGTTTAAGATTCTATTAATCTAGTAGCTGGCTTTGTTACTTCTGAGGTACCAGTCTGAGTACTGCTCTTTTGGACTTCATCATGAACACATTTGGTTAATGCACAACAAAGTTAGTTTGGATGTAAGTAGTGTTGGGTTGACCCTGTATGAGAAAAGGACTGGTATATGCTTCAAAAAGATTCCTGTCTACTACATACCTTTTTAACAACAGTCTAATAACCAGAAATTATGAGAGACTGGCTTATTCTTTAGAATGGAAACCTAATCTGTCTTTCTTCTACAGAATGTAAATTTCCTATAATATGCTATACAACTAATAATCCATCTGTTCCTTTTTTTGCAAGGTCAGGAGTGAACTGTGGAAGAAAAATATATTTTCTTTTTTACTTTCTCTTCCCTTGACTTGTTAAGATTTGTGTGGCTGTTTGTTGCCATTGAGGAGTATTGACTAAAACCTTTGATCTTAGTGATATGATGGCAAAAGAAATTATTTGGAGCTGGATAGGTTAATGGGGAATGGGAGGGGGGCATAAAAGTTGTTTCCAGTAGGCCAAAAGAATGTGGATACTGTCTCTTCAAGGTGCAATTTCTTACTTCAACAAACTGTTCATCTATGAGAAACAGGGATAAAAGTGTTCAATTTGGGACCTAAGGAGTTTATATGGAAATTCTTGGATTTCTTCCAAACACACATACATGTTGAAATTAAAATTGTGATTCCTACTTCGGAGACTGAGCCTTCCTGCTCAGACAGGAGCGTGTGTGTATGTGTGTGTTTGTAAGTGTGTGTTCATGCTATGTCTCTTTTGGATCTCTTGACACTTTTTGGTGCATTTTTGTACTACTTTGAATGTGCATATTGTGGACTTAACCAATGGTGTATTGACGGCATTCTAAAGGCCCTCAACAGCCTGAGATAGAGCAAAACTCTCTAAATTTCTACCCTAGTTGATATATTTTCTGTGCAGCACACAGAGCATTAGGAGAATGGTCATCTAGAAAGAGGAGCTGCTTGGCTGTGGAGACCGCACTGGGAATTTACCTCCTGGAAGCTGTTTTCTCTGCTCATTTCAGACCTCTACCTTCAAGATAGTTGTTGAGCTGGTCCTAGCAAAGGACAAAGAGCAGGTCATAAGCATCAAGATGCGATTTGTTAAACCAGTGATAACTTGATGACAAAGAACCAAATTAAAGACTCTTTTGTGTTTTCGTTTCTTTTTCTGGCCTTCTCCATAATGGGAGAGGATGCCTTCACACATGGCCTTAGAATGCCGTACTGGAGTTAGAATGCAACAACAGTCAAATGAAAATAAGATGTACTGCAGCTTACATAAAGAATGAAAACTGTATCACACAAATGTTTACAAGTCCAAGTAGACAGCGAACCCCTGTACAATATGTAATTTATGCAAGGGATTGCATCTTTCTTTTGTAATGAATGCACTAAGCAACCCTGTATATATTTTACAATGTCTTTACAGAGAAAGAAAAAAAAAAGAATCATTTACTGTAGTGTTGTAAAATAATGCACTTTTCTAATTTTTTCATTAAAAATCCTATGGCACGTTTTCAAATGTATATTGTTTCTTTTATATTGAATGTGGAAATGTTAACTTCCTGTAAAATTGCACTACAGAAGTAAAATCCACTGATGGAACTTATTTTGTTAAAGAAAAGTCCCTTGACAACCAACAGATGTTTATGAATATATGATATGTATGTGTGTGCATATATGTGTATATAGTGTATATGTAATGTATATATATGTATATGCACACACACATATATCTAGTGATATGTGTATATATATATAAAGTGATATAGGTCCAGATTTATATATGATTGTATTAATATAATATCTATAGATTGATAGATATATAGATATGTATATATATTCATACATACACACAAGAATCACAATGTACAAACCCAGAAAGGATTACTCATTAAATTTAAGGCGGTTGGGGCGGGGGGTGGGGAGAAAGATGTCATATACAGAAGATATTTTGCATTGCAATAAAAGCTTTTTTGACAAAAGTACGTGCAGAGTGAAGTATGAACCTTCATCAAATAACCAACTATGCTGTTCCCAGAAGACTACAGGAAAGAACAAGCTTGGGGGAGGCATAAGAGCAGAGTAAGTGCATGGTGGGCTGGAGAACGCTGTTGAGACTCCCCTCACCTTAACTTTGTGGAGCAGAAGAGCAAGATATTAGCATACCAAAGTAAACAGCATAACTTCTCCTGATTTGAGATCAGTGTATCACTCACAAAATTATTCATAGAATGCTTCAGGTTGGAAAAGACCCTTGGGATCATCGAGTCCAACCATTAACTCCACTTTACAAAGTCCTCCCCTACACCATATTCCCCAACACCACATCTAACCGACTCATTCAGGGATGGTGACTCAACCACCTCCCTGGGCAGCCTATTCCAATGTCTGACCACTCTTTCTGTGAAGAATTTTTTCCTAATGCCCAGACTAAACCTACTCTGTTTCAGCTTGAAACCATTCTCTCTTGTTCTAGTGCTTCCTAGTGAAAAGAGAGGAAGTGGGTCTCAGTGCCAGCTTTTCTTATTTGGGATGGAGAGTTGGGCAACTTGTACCATTGTTGCCATCCAGGTAAGTCCCAAGTGAAATCAGGTACAGGACCTCACTTTGTTGTTAAGATGTGTTTTCTACACACTGTTGCTCATGGAAAAATGCTAAAAGTTTCCAGAGCCAGTATTTCCTATTTGAGAAGAATCTTACCAATAGAAAGAATCCCCTTCTTGCTGATCCCAGATGTGAGTGACAGAGAATGAGAGGTTTTATACTTCCTACCAGCAGTGTTGATGAAAAAACGTCTACATGAAAAGTGAATAGTTAACCATTAGAATAAAAAATACTGGTTGCAGCAAATTTACCATGACATGTGGAGACCGACTACCTTGTGCACTCTTACGGAAAGAAACCATTGCCTTCATGCAGGAAGTCACTTGGTAGAAGTCACTCTTCTGTATGATAGAGCAAGATGAGCTTGTTGTCATAGCCTTCATCTATTCTTGCTGTGTATGAGAGTCATTTACAAATGAGTGAAGAGCCAACATACCCTGCGTGTTCTGATGTAGTCAGTACTATATACACCCTATATTTAGCCACTGTTCTACACTAAAATAACAACAAAAAATGCTTGTGAAAACTTCATTTTCTGATGGTGAAGACAGTTCTTATGGTACAGAAAGGAGAAAAACAGCTTTAACAATAGAGATAAATATATCTGAGCAACCTCACGTGTTTTCTGTGCTGCATGAGATAACATCTCTGTCAGCAATTAAGATCAACAATTTCTTTCTTTTTGGAGTGGTATTTGCTAACATATTTTATCATCTCAATTTATCCAGCATTCGCAGACAAGCCAAAGTGTAATTGAATTCTGTCCACGCCTTTTACAAGCAAAAAATCCCTCTTTTAGAGTAATTACCTAAGAAACCAACAATATAGACTAGAAGATCACATTTTAAAGGTCTTCAGGTAGTGCAGCATCATGCCCAGGAGAATCTGAAGAGGACCTCGTGTGCTGAAATTTTCTTAACAACCACAGAAATATTAGACTTCAGGGAACGAGGGAAAAATACAGAAAAAAAACCCAGCCCCTCCAATCTTTCATCTATAGACATATAAATATCTTTATAAATCTGTATCAAAGTCACAGAAGCCTGATTCTTCAGGGTTTGGCTGCTGCCATGTGCCTGGATCCTGTCTCAGAGGACAAAAGAAATTAAGCATCCTGCAGCAAAATGTAAGAGCCTGCTTAGCGCACATCAGCTGCTTGGTTGACAGCAAACAAAATATTTCAATGGCTGGAAATGGGTTTGTGCCTGTAATCATGCTGTGACCAAATCTCTGCATCTTTCTCACCTAAGGCAATGTCTTCAGTTCAGCTTGCCCGCTGTAAAAAACAGTGACTTTTGAGAGGGGACAAATGAGGGAGTTGCACTGGAAGTGTACAAAATAATGAGCAGTAAAGAAAGGTAAATGAGACCTTCCCTGTTGAGTTTTCTCACTCTCTTAGAACAAAGCAATAGCCAATTAAAAAGAAATCAAAACATTTAGAACTGAGAGAAGGAAATATTTTTATTTCTGTTATTTAAAAAAAAAAATAAGAAAAAAGAAAGGCATATTTTCAGGTTTTTCACAGCCAGGAAAAACTGTTACTTGATTAAAAGGCAGAAAACTAAAACTCTGGAAGACCTGCAATCAGTGTGTCAGTCCAAGTTCAACCACTGAAGGAGGTATAAAGACTAGTTGCTGCTTATACCCAGATTATCCTTGGCTCCAGCTTTTTACTGCTGGGAAATTTTGCCTGTGGAAGAAAAGGAAGAAAATGTTCCTATAGATGAAGTCAATGTACTATGCCACTAACATTATAGCTATTAATGGAAATACTTGGCTTTAACACTTGATACGGATTCATACGAGTTGTCCTGTCTTAGCACTATGGTTATTTGTTCCAGGTCTGGCCGGGGTGGTTGCCTGGTTTCTAAGAGGGTGGAAATGCAAGAATTAGAAACTACTGACATAAACCCCAGGCTATATGGAGGTTACTCTTTCCCTTCTACCTCCTCGTCAAGGTTGAAAAAATCCCTTTGTTAGCCACATTGCTTCTACACACCTCATTCATTAATGGTCTTGTGTTCACACTGGAAGTTCAGGTCATATGAATGAACTTGGTATTTCTAAAGGGAACAATCCACAACTGTGACATTAGACTTAGGTTTGAATGAAAGGAGAATATATGGTACGTCTTCATCACAGGTAATTATGGACCTGACCCTTGACCTGTTTCCACTTTGCACTTATCTGCTGGAGAGGACCTGTGAAAAAGGAGACACTAGATTGCTGGTGCCATAGAGAAGAAGAAGATCTCCTCAGTGTGCCATACTAAGATTAATCTGGCATCCTTCTTTAGACAAAAGCCAGCAGCAGACTTTTCAAGCAAGAAAGAACAGTTTGCACCATCCTCTGGTGTCCTGTGCTGCACAGTGCTACACATGAGCAACAGCTTTTATTTTCCATTTCACTGTTGTAGTATCTGATGACTGGTATCAGCTGCATTTCAAGTAGTAGGATTCAGTCAAACTGCGAGAAGCTGACAAAACCAAGTGCAAGGTCCTGCATGTGGGTCAGGGCAAACCCAAGCACAAATGCAGGCTGGGTGGAAAATGGCTGTAGAGCAGCCCTGAGGAGAAGGACTTGGAGGTACTAGTGGATGAGAAACTCAACAATTAACTGGCAATGTGTGTTCACAGTCCAGAAAGCCAACTGCATCCTGGGTAACATCAAAAGAAGAAAAAGTCCTATGAAGACAGGCTGAGGGAGTTTGGATTGTTTCAGCCTGGAGAAGGGAAGCCTCTGAGGAGACCTTACAGACCCTTCCAGAACCTAAAGAGGCTACAGGAAAGATAGGAAGGGATTCTTTATCAGGGAGTGTAGCAATAGACAAGGGGTAACAGTTTTAAACTGAAAGAAGGTAGATTTAGGTTAGATATTAGAAAGAAATTCTTTCCTGTGAGTGGTGAGACACTGACCCAGGTCACCCAGAGAAGCTGTGGCTGCCCCATCTCTGGGGGCCCCACCCCTTTTCAAGGCCAGGCTGGATGAGGCTTTGTGCAACCTGATCTAGCAGGAGGTGCCCCTGCCCATGTCAGGGGAGTTGAATCTAGATAATCTTTAAGATCCCTTCTAACCCAAATGTTCTATGATTCTATGACACATTTGCAGAGTTTTATGGCAGAGACTTACTCTGTTGGACACAGAAGTGAGAAGAAAAGAGACCAACCTGCTACGTGAGTCACCTTGATCTCAGACTATGAGTTATGTCTCTTGATGAAGCTCACATTTAGTGCTACTGCTGTGCTTTTCTTTATTTTTTTCTACTTCATGATAAGAAATGTGAGAAGAAATTCTCCTACTTCATGTGAGAAATTCCATGCATAGAAAGAGGGCTACTGAGACATAAAATTACCCTACACCTCTAAGATTTCTTTGGGAATGTTGTCCATGTCACTGCCTTTGAACATGTGAGTTGAAATAATTTTCCCAAGAGGTAAAAGAAAACAAGGACCAGAGATGGAACAACCAGGAGGGCAACTCATGCTGTTGTGAAACGCTGCTCAGTACCAGTGATCCCAGCCTGTATTTCTGTATTAGCCTGCCTCTCCTCACACTGTGCATGGGGCTCTGACTATCATGGCATGGAGTCTGAATTTCGGAATAAACCTCATATCAGCTCATTGAATTTATATTACTGCAAACTACAGGACTATTTGGATGGATGGGTTCAATTAATCTGTATTTTGGTGCAAGAGCCTGTGGGATGGTATGAGCCAAACTGTTGAGTGGTAGTGTAAACCCCAAGATCACTGAGACAGGACTCAGCTGAATATAGGTATGGTTAAAAAGGAGAGGGCAGAGCAGCAATTAATAGAATCTGAATAATTTAATTAGTCAGACTTTTAGAGAGTTATTTCAATTTTTCAGGATTGCACTGAGCAGCTTAATCCGAGCATAGCCTACACTGGGGATGAACTTTACTTATTTGAGTCAATCCAGCAAATTGTTCAAAGTTATAACACTTTACCAGTTGTACCTGTATGGTCTTCCTGCCTGGGCTATGTGAACTCAGCAGGTAAATCTCGGCACTGTTCCCATCACCAATGTCCTGATTCTGCTCTCCTTGGCTCTGATTTCACGCTCATGGTACTAAAGGCTCATACAAATTGCCTTTACTTTTTCCTTCCCAAAATGTCTGCAGAAAAGACTTCTCAGTTCATGTTGTAAATTTGCCTGCCCAGAAGATGTGGTCACCAAGGAAGAGCCCTCCTGCAACTATAAAACATGTGGATGATGGGTGTGGATGCTAATAGCTCCTGGCTCATTAGCACAAGAGCAAGTATCTGTGGGTGGTAATTACTGTGAGGGTAATAATGTAGGAAACATCCAAACCATCGATCTTCATGTGAAGGTGAATCCCCAGGTGCTAAGTCACTGAAATTAATCACCCAGTGGTGTTACAGGCAATGACTAGTGTCTGCTCTTCCGAGTGAGGGTGATGAAGAGAGCGAGGAATCTAGAACTTGATGTTTGCTGTCCTGTGGACATTCTCCACCTCCTTGCAACAGCTTGTAGGTTCATATGGCTTTGCAAGATGTGATCTTATCAGGATTCCTAAGTGCAAACAAGTCAATCAAGTCCCAGGTCATCAAACAAGTTGTAAGCAGAGACCCAGGCTGCAGCGGGGGGATATTTCCTGCAGCAGCTGCTGCCGTGGAGAGCCCAGGCAGGAGCAGGGTGTCCCTGAAGGACTGCAGCCCGGAACAGGGCCCTCGCTGGAGCTGGGAGGGGGGTGAGGAGTAGCCCAAAGGGGCTGCCATGGACGGACCCCAACTACCATCCCCATCACTGCACCTCTTGGGGTGGGGAGAGGAGTCAGGAGGGAGGGGGATTGCAGGGAATGGGGCAAAGTATAGAGGGAAGGTGTTACTTTTTTTTCTTACAATACAAATTTACTTTAACTGTCAAGAAATTAAATTAACTTTCCCTGGTTTCAGTTTGTTTTTCCCACGACAGTGATTGGTAAATGACCTCCCTGTCTTCATCTTGACCCACAGGATTTCTTTTATAATTTTTCCACCCTGTCCTGTTGAGGAGTGGGAGTGAGAGAGCAGCTGAGTTGGAGTTTTTTCCCATAGTCAAGGTTAATTAACCCACCATAGTGCCCAAGTGGAAAAAGCCCTAAACAACTCGGTCTGACTTTAGTGTTGGCCAACTTCAAGCAGGAGATTTGGCTAGAGGCCTCCTGAGGTCCCACCCAGCCTGAGAAAGACAATGACTCTGTGTTTGAATTGGTGTTAACATGAAGGAGACACCTGGAATCAAGACTTGTCCTATAGATAGAACAGCAGTCACACCAACATAGTCTCTCAATATCAGCAGAGACAATAGATCTGTCACGCCAAATGGACACAGTGGAACATTTGACCTGACATCCATGAATTAGGAGGAAGGTTAAACAAAGCATAATTTTAACCTAAAATGAAGTATAATGCTTAAACGAAGCAAAAGATTGCAGAAATACTCTGCAATACTTCTTCTATTGCAGAAGAAATAAATCTTCTGCAAAGCATAGTGTCTCTTCACAGCAGCCTGGACTTCTCTGATGATGATCACACATTCATAACCCATCTTCCACCGGCCCCAAAACATTGTACATGCAGCTTCACTGCCTCCCAGGGAGAGCGGTGTGCAGGCTCTGGTAGGTAGACATTAATCATTCAGGACGGTGAAGTGACGGATGGCTGAGTGAACAGGGCACCGTGTGCTTTCATTCTCAAAGGCGGCTCTGATAAGCAGCAGCCAGGGTTGTAGGGACATGATTATTAGTGTAGCTGTCTGATTACCAGAGGAACAGCAACAGAAAACACAACCTGGTTGCAACTGCTAACCGAACACCTCTCCCTTGTCACAGCTGAGGGGAAGGCAAAGTCACGCAGGATGGTCCTGCAATGAGTTACCTGTGAAGCAGAGCTAGGTGCTGAGCAGAGTTCAAGACAGAGGGAGCTGAGCTTCCCCCTCTCCTTCTAGGGGAAGAGGAGATGCAGTTGCAAGTCAGCCTCTTCTTGCCACCCGGACTCCAGACTTTGTGGAAAATCATAAGATCTTTGGCCACTGGCTTGGGAAAGGTCTGGGGAAAACACACCACTGCACTCACCAGTGTTGCCACACCTTGCCTGTCCCCTGGGGAAGCTTCCAGAGGCTCACTGGTGGGTCTGGACTATGAATTTCTCTGCGTACCACAACACTGAAGCTAGTGCAGAGAGCCATACCCCACATCAGAGAGACAGGTTGTTGACAAGGCAAATGTCTGGGTCATAAAAGCAGTGTTCAAAATGTAGCCAAAAGTTTTCCTTAGCAGAAATCTCGACAAACTGAGAAAGATGAAGGATGTGAAAAGAAATGAGTTTCCTTCCAGCTACCTCCTAAGATGGACTTAGGTCTCTGCTGTGGCAGAGACTGAGATCTTTTACAGACCTTAGAAGGCAGTGAGGAGAAATGGTGCCACACACAGACCCTTCGCCTCCTCCAGCTAGCTCAGTTAGACCTTGTAACTCCTTGTCTCCATTGACTTTATCGAAAACCATGCTCTGGTGCCCCTTATTAGAAGGCGGTCTGAATAAATCACAGTCACACCAGCTGGGAGGCTCTTGCTGCTGCCTCTGCAGAGGACTCAGCTCTCCAGTTCAGTGGTGCTTGACTCAATTGATTCACAGAGAAAGTGACCACAGAGGGAAAAAATGATGCTGGTGCATTTGTGAAGACTCTGCTACACACTCCTATCATATGTAAAAAATGACCTTTCCCAAAACATAGCTGCAAGGCTGTGTGAGTTACGCTTCCTAGATTCTCTTCCAGCAGCTGACTTCATAGCTCTGTTTGTCTGGAGACATGGAGTACATGTTGCCTTCCATTCTGGTTCAGTCTGTTCTTTATCTGTCATCCATAGCTGAAGGACAATGATAATTCTCATCTACTTAACTTCTGGGCAGGAAGGTACATGAACTCACACACCACCTCTAAAGATGTTTCTGAGGGGATATGCTGTGGCAGTGATGTAAAGCTCCAGAAGAAAGAAAAGAAACATTTGCATTCAGTTTTCAATAAGCAGATGGCACACAGCTTGTTTTATACCGCAGTAAATTTTGAAGTCCCTACTGAAAAATAAGAAAAGCGAGCGTATTCGCTTTTATTTCAAACTTTCCTCGTTTCCATGGCAATATCCCAGTGAGGTACCAAGAGTAGATGCTGGGATATGAGGTATTAAATAGTTCTTTTTCTCTGCATCACGAAAGACAATGCTAAGATCCACGTATAAAGATGAGCAAGTTGGGAAATGACGCAGCGACATCGAAGAATTATTATGCTGAGGATGAGAAATTTCAGCACTCTGTGAACTCACAGAATGACAAGCTGGATTTGCCCCTTTGTTTTAGCCCAGGGCAACTCAATTGATTTTCAGTAGAGCGATACCAGCGCAAAAGAGATGAGACCATTCCCACATTTTATGGGTGATTATGGAGAAGATGGGCCAGACTCCAGTTAACGTCTGCAGCAAGAGGATGAGCAGAAAGAGACACAAGCTGCGGCAAGTGACATTCCCATTAGGTACCAGGGAAAAATGATTCACAAGGAGAATGGTCAAGGAGAACATGTTGCCCCAGTACCAACCCTGAAATAATCAAAGCCTGTCTGGAAAAGTTCTTTAGCAGGCTCATCTGACGTTGAAGTTTGCTCTGCTTTATTCAGAGGTTAGGTATTCAAGTTCCACTTCCAGCCTAAATTATTTTCTTATTTTATGATTCCCTGTCACAGGCACTTCAAGAAGCCTCTTTCTTCCTGTTGCACTGTATATTCAGCCTAGTCTGCGTTTAAGGTAACTGAAATGATGTTCCCTCTATTACAACCTTTTGTCGATCATTTTTCAATTTCCTAGATTTTGCTTACAGTGAATGAGCAAGCCAAATTTCCCCACTGCTCCTTTCTCCTCTGTTTTAGTGTTGTCCTTGGCCGACACATTACGGTACACTTGACTGGGTTTGGTATTTACTGTTTACTTCAGTAATTGGAGACCTTTGGTACCACCATAGCCAGATGAGGCACCTCTTCAGATAAAATACGTAGCCCAACCATCACTAAAAAATTGTAAAAATATAATAGGATCATATGATCACAGAATCACAGAATCACAGAATCACCTAGGTTGGAAGGGACCTTTTGAGATCATCTAGTCCAACCAATGCGGGGAGAAACAAAAAAAACAAAAAAAACCCAACAAAAAAACCCCTACACACAAAAAAAAAAACCCCACCAAAAAACCAACAACAACAACAACAAAAAAAGCCCCACAAACCACCACACAACACAACACTAGCAAACCCAACACACCACACAAAATACATCCAACACTAATCCATATCCCCGAGCATCATGNGGGTCCTACTCACCACACTGTTCTTGATACAGGCCAGGATGCTGTTGGCCTTCTTGGCTACGTGGGCACACTGCTGGCTCATGTTCAGCCGACAGTCGACCAACACCCCTAAGTCCTTTTCTGCCAGGCAGCTCTTCAGCCATTCTTCCCCAAGCCTGTAGCGCTGCCTGGGGTTGTTGTGACCCAAGTGCAGGACCCGGCACTTGTCCTTATTGAACCTCATTCCGTTGGTCTCAGCCCGTTGATCCAGTCTGTCCAGATCCCTCTGCAAAGCCTCTCTACCCTCCAGCAGATCAACACTCCCACCCAATTTGGTGTCGTCTGCAAATTTGCTGAGGGTACATTCGATCCCCTCGTCCAGATCATTAATGAAGATATTAAAGAGAACCGGACCCAGTACCGAGCCCTGTGGGACACCACTCGTGACTGGTAATTGTTAATGATAATTCACTTTGAAGGGACCTCAGGAGATCATCCACATGCCTGAAATGGGATGTGAGGGAAGTACATTTCTACAGACTTACTGATTCAGGGAAGGGTGAGACTGTCCTGAAAGAGTCAGAGGTCCTGAAATGTAACCGGCATTGGGTTGCCTTCTCTGAAAACAGTGAAAAGACACATAGTAATCTGCTGTTTTTATTATTAGTAGCATATATTGAAGTCCTAACACCTTAACAAAAAGTTACCTCATTATTAAAATCTAGATGGGGAAAAAAGACAAAATGGAGACTAAAAGGAGTATTTTAGATTAGTTATTTTACAAACTGACACATTGCATGACATTTTGGAAGGATACGTGCTGAACACACAACTGGAAAACACACTCCTCAATCCCCAGCCTGCTCCTATAGGTAAAACAACTCTTCTCTTGAACAAAAAAAGCATTCATGAAAGGGTCCTTCAGCAAGGAAGGGGATAAGAAGAGGATATTGTCTGTACTTTGGGAAAGAAATTGAGATATCTTTTTTTTTTTCCTGTCTGCATGAGGCAAACCTGAAACTTATTCCTTAAATAGGTTATACCCGTGAATGGTATGGTTTTTTCCTATTTCCAAGTTGGACCAAGATTTCAAGTGGCCAAGATTTCAGTAACAATGTCTCTGCTGTTAAAACGAAGGCAAATGAATGTATGAAAATCTCCACAGCCTTTTGTAAAAGCATCTGTTTCTCTTTCCTCACTATGTAGTCAGTGGATCAGACCTTACTCAGGGCCAACAAATTCACCTTCAGTGACAGGCCACTTTCTGTAACAACTCTGAGCCAGCTACCAAAACGAAGAGCGGCTGAGTGGCTGAGTTCTGCAAGTCAAAGACTGTCCTGTTACAGGGCCCAAGAAGTCTGATGTTTGTTCCTTGTTCTACTTCTTACTGCATTTAGTTTATTAATTTCATTTTTATTATTATATTCTGTCTTATTTCATTGATATATTTATTACTGATTGATTAGAGACTAAATGTGCTTGCATAAGTCTGCTTTTTTTCTAATTAACATACAATGTACCATTTCTCCAAACACAGCAGGTGTCAGTGTCTTTGCTCAGGTCATAACCCATTTGCAACCAGCGCAACACCACACGTCTCCTTCAGGGTCATACCATCAGTATTTCTCTTGCTTTCCCTTCTTCCCTAGCTCTTCCATCTGCCATCTTGTGACTGACTCTGTTAACGGTGGTCCTGTGCATTGCCTCTCCCATCAGTCCCTTGTAAAATGGCCACTGGTTTGTGCTTTGAACAGTGGCTTTGATCACTGAGTTTGTTTGCTTCTTTAGTTGATCCTCAAAGCAAGCTGGTTGTGATGCTCACCATCTTCCCTTAGAAGCACCATAGATAGTGCTTCTATCTAAGAGTTGACACAGAGGGGTGTGAGTGCACTCTGCTGGAAGGGGATCCTAAAACAATCAGTGGCATTTATTACAGTGAATAGTTTAATTATAATGGGAGCGTGTCTTGCTAGAGAAGGGCACAGTAGCTGGCGTCTCAGGTCCCACTAGCCTTCTAACCCAACACAGGAAGGGATAAAGGATCCCCACGGATTTAATGCTCTGGGAGAACAAAACAGATACTTGCTCTGCAGAATAACCCATCAGAAAAGTGAGACGGAAACCCACTTGGCACAGCCTCATCTCCTAATACAGAAAAAACGCTGCCTTCTGTAGCGCAAAAAAAAACACCTTACAGCTTGTGAGGTGGGTAGTGATCCATGACACTGAGAATGTCTGAGTTCTGCCAGTCATCTGGGTGAGACCACTTTAGTTGTTCAGAAGAATTTTAGAAAGAGCATGAGTCATGTACCAACTCCAGGAAAGACATTTGTAGATTCAACTGACATCCACTGTGATCCAGCCAGATCCTGACACTGGTTGTGTTTTAGCAAAAAAAGCACGACTGGAAGTGTTTGGCTAGACAGGTCCTCTTTGAACACTGACCACCCTCCAGGAGTACCCCAGATACCAGACAGCACCGACTGTTCAGTAACTATTGAGGAAAAGAAAAGCTTTCAACAAGCACTTTCTTCTGTAGCAACAGATGGCTTGAAGCTGCCGCAAGTAAGAATTCCTAATGAGGTTTTTCTAGTGGACCTCCTGCAAAGGGCAGAGGAGGGTGAGAAATGTGCTCTAGATTCACAAAAGTGCTCATCATGCTGTCCTTCTCTGATCAGTTCTCAGGGAAGAAGCAGAATCTCACTGCCTCCTTGCAGAGATCAACCTCAGTCAGCAAAGTCAAGCCAATGAGACAAACACAAAACTCAACAAGCAGTTTTGAAAACAGCACATGAACTGTAAGGTGTCTTGTTTTCAAGGTTCATTGTTGGAAAATTTTTGAGGCATGTGGAGAACTGAGATGGAGCTTTCATATTTGCAAAAGCAATGACGTGTGAGTGGAGTGCTGCACAGAGGGTGTGAGGTAGAGAGACCCATTTGCTATCTCTCCTGCAAAATCTCAGAAAATCAATGCTAATAATATTAACACACAGGAAGGCTGAAATAAAGTGCATACACCAGGGCTGTGATATTTAAATATGGTCTTTTCAGTGAGCAGTGGAGGATAACGGGCTGTGACAAGGAGAGCAGTTCTCAGAACCAAAACTAATGAGGAACTTAGGCTCCTGGAGTTACTTTCTGTGTTACCTAATTTTCACTCTTCTGGCTCAAGGAGTAGAACTAAGATGTTCTGCATGAGTATTCTGGGTGTCCTATGTGATGCACACAAGAAAAAAAACTGGGAGGTGTATTTGATACAGTCCTGAGTAAACTCCTCTAACTGATGCACAGTGCTATTGAAAAATTAAAAAAACAACCAAACAAAAAAAAAACAAACCACAACAGAAAAACAGATTTTGAAAAAGGAATAAAAATGGAAAAAGACAGTGAAGTCTGAGATTTCAGAGACTAAAGATTCTTTAAAAGAAGTGAAATATGACAAGGTATCTGTTGGCAAATTACGTATGAAAGAAGGAGGAATGCCCACAGAACCAGTAATGGGCTGCTCTGGATTCCATGTTCAAAGAACTGAGTGTCTCTGTCCTGTTTGAGTTAGGCTGAGTCTCTCCTCAGATCCAGTTTTTTCTAATGGCCTTTTCATATTTACCATAAAGAACCTTACCAACTGGGCTGCCGTGTCATTAGGGGTAAAGTGGGACTAGCTTGGTTCTGTTGATGTTTCATTCAAAACCAGGATTCCTGAATCAGTGGATTACAAATTCCTTAACAGCCCAGTATAGTCTTGACCAAAATCCAACAGCAGGCCCCATGCATCAGTACCATTTATTTAGCTGGATAAAATGTGATTGCCAATTTACATGGCTCTGTGGAATCTGAAGACAAATAATGAAGCTTTGCTCTGGCATTTGATTATAGCCATTCCAGGGAGGAAGATCATTTTCTTTTACATGACTTAATAATTTATCCCCTGACCACAGGAATATTCATTAAATATCTTTATTGACCATCTGGGCAAACAGAAATGGCACTAGGCTGTATCCAAAAGACATTACTCTTTTGAATGCTAGCAGGGCCATGATATGGTATGGGGATAGAATGCTACACCACTCTTCTTGATTGAGTAAGAAATCTTTGGATCTGGAGAAAGTGCAAACTTAATTTTTAAGAGAGTAAAGGGCTCTATGCACGGGTTGCCTTTTGTGAGGCAGCCAGATGGTGAATGGGTTATGTGAGTCCTTGAATAAGAAGGCTCAGAAGCATCTTTCAGCTTATTAGCTGAATCACGGAGTGTGAAAGAAACTTTGAAACCTGCTAGACTAGAAAGTAGCATATTTATAGAAACGTATCTGTGAACTGTATTATCTATTCCTACACTGCAAATTCTATACAGTATTACTACTGTTTTCTCTCACTTTAGCCCAGCTTGAAATAAAGTGATTGAGAGAAAAGGGGCTAATACTAAATTTTATCACCCCTTTGGTATGCCAGTCCTTAAAATGAAGTTGCTGAGATACTCCAACAATACTCAATTCCCAGAAAATTCCAAGAGAATGGGAATGTATGTCCTCTCACACCCCACGGAATGCCTGGTAGCATAGTATTGGGCTCAAGGAGAATCTTCTCATGGCCACCATTAAGCCAGAAGGTCTTCGATACACAGTAGATCAAGGAGCTTTGTGTTGAGACCAGGGAGGTTGCAAGGGCTCCAAGGTAAGACAGCAGAGACATAAGGAACAGGCTAATACGGCAGGGACAGTCTCATTCTGCTAAGACTGTGTCCTTCCTGAGAAGATGGTCCTCTCCCTGGAAGAACTGCTTGGCCCAGAGCCCAGATGCTTGGGATATGGGTGTAGCTCATGAATAGTTTGGGTTTGGGGAGGCTACAGTTCATTTATTTCAATTTGCCTGAGAACTAGCATCAGTGAGTGCAAATAGGGGGACATCTTGTGAGGCATCATTTATAACTGCAAATTCTTTATCTCAAGCGGCTTTTTAAGTGTATAGTATCAATTATCACTTACCTGTGCTCTGTAGCAAGATGATTCTGCCTTTCTTTCAACTCCTACAGGCAAACTGCTTTCAAAGTCATCGCTTTCCCCACCAAGTTGCTGCTGAGTGGAGTAGGGTGATTGGTACATCATCATGTATAAACCATATAGATGTTTTAAATCTTGCCTATCTTGTGGTCAGATCTTGGTGCGGGTGGGATTTGGGGGTGGGGGATTATGATGTTTCAGTACACCGGTATGTTATCATGCCATGATATGATGAGTGATTGCTCAGGGTGGTGGGTCAATGCATTACTGCTCTTTTCTGCCAGGTCATCACCACTCAGGGCTGGAGTACAAGGTTTATTGAGAACTGATATGAAAGTAAGAGTGACCTGGTTACTGCAGGCAATTGTTACTTTTGGGTTGTTTTTTTTTTAGATTTGTTTCCTTCAAAGCAATCACTATGTTTAAAATCAACACAAAAGCTACTGCTTTACTAAAAAAGGCTAGACAAAATTAATGAGATGAAAACTCTGAATGGAGAGAATAAATCTCTCCCTTACAGGCATCCCCTGAAAACACATGGGATTCTGGGGTTTTGGTTTTGAATGTCTGTACTCTGCTGAAGGCAATAGACAAAACCACATCTCTTGGGGCTTCGGCAACGCTTGTGTTCCTGAGTACCTAATCCAGCACTGGTTAGTGAAGGTTCTTCATCCATCCTAAATACTAGCTGAAGATTGAATGGAAAGAGGCATAACTCAATGTCAGAAAACATCCCAATCACAAATTCTAGGTCTGAGAAGATTTTTGTAGGTCTCTATATGGACTAGCACCTTGTGATCCGGCCCTCGGTTTCCACTCACCTTCGGCCATGCAAACGACACAGGAGATTCAATAGTCTGTTCCCTGGGGCCAGGTCTGCTTCCAGACTTTTGAATCTCAGGGTTGGCTGTACTGGATACCGTCTCTTCTCAGTTTCCCTGCTTTGTTATGCAGTGCCGAGAGGGTTTGGGCAGTAGTTTGACCTTCAGTGCTTGCCTTGCCAACTGACTGAAGCAATTGAGGTTTAACTGCCTAAGAGGAGTGAAATGTGAAACTCAAAATCATTACAGCAATTTCATTTAATAATTCAAGCAGCAATGTAAGCAAGGATGAGCAAAAGGCAAGATCTCACATCCAAAGCCAGATTTTGTGTGTCTGGGAATGCAGAAGTCTGAGTTATATTTGATCTTCCTCCCTCAGTGAATGTTTTCTGGGCAGGGCTGGGCTTCCTGCATCAAAAGCATTTTTAACACAGCCAGGACATTGTCTAGTTCTTTAAATACAGCACAGATTGCCCAAGAAATCATCAATATTATGTTTCCAACTCAGGCTTCTGCATTTGCAACTTCTATATCCCTTCTGCAGGATAGATATCCGACGTTTGCAGTAGGAGGTGGCTAAATTTCTCCCAAAGAGCCAAACTCAGCTCTGGGAAATGGGTTTTCAGCAGCATCCCTGCGCAGGGCTGACAGAGGGGAACAGAACATGTCTGACTGACTAGGGTGTTTGAGTTCTTGGGAAATTAATTTTTTTTTTTTTTTTTTTTTTTTCCCCAGGGAGTCCCATCCCTTCTGTGGAAGTTATTTTGTCACTTGCACTCTTGTCTGAGTGCATAAGCTGTTTGCAAAGTGTCAAACACAGATGGCAGTATCTGAGTCTGCTCCAGGTATTAATAGATAATTGAAGCAGTAACACAAGTGAACGGTGAGCATCCTCCAGTGTGTAATTCACTGGTGTCCCCAATTCTACTCACAGGTCATCAGGTGAACCAAGGTCTATTGGGGAGGAGGAAAAAAACCCACCCACATACACAAATATAGATTCTACCTTCCTGAAGCTTACTGTGAAATCTGAATGAAAAACATTATTTCTGGAAATAATAACTTCAATAGTTAAAAAGACACATAGGAAGGCAATGCAATTTCCCTGCATGTGCAGATAACCTTCTGGGACTCACACCTGAGACAGAGAAGGTAAAGCATAACTCACAGAGAATGGAGAAAGGATGAAAAAAAAAAAAATCTCTGAAAAGCTTTCATCAAAGAAAATTGAATTTACAGGATGAATTTGCCCCATAAATCTAGGAGTAAAAATAGCCAAGGCTGGCTGATAGTGGTCTGAAAAATGAGTTCAGTTAGAGCGGTCACAGCTTTGATGGATAGGGAAGCTGCTTCTTATCAGGTCAGGCCAGTAATGGAAAGGCAATGGGATAATCATCAAATAATTCTTTTTACTACCTATCAGTTACACATAAGTGGTTGCCTTACAGAACCAGTTAACTGGTGACAGTAAATCTGAGCAGAGCCTGTACGCTCCAAATGAGGATCTCCTTGTGCTCCTCCTTTACTTATTTGAGTGCATTTTGTTTTTCCATCTCTAGTGCTGCCTGGGTGAGCTCTGACTAAGTGCTGTTGCCATCTGATA
Organism: Thinocorus orbignyianus; assembly: GCA_013400375.1. Taxonomy (NCBI): domain Eukaryota; kingdom Metazoa; phylum Chordata; class Aves; order Ciconiiformes; family Thinocoridae; genus Thinocorus; species Thinocorus orbignyianus. The sequence goes on along the minus strand of VXBW01000265.1, from coordinate 897,906 downwards.
GTGCCTTGGTACCTATGGGGAATGTGCTAGAGATGCCACGCTAGTTTTAAACAGACATGCATCACCAGCAAGCCCCCCTCCTCAGACTTCACTGGTTTGGCCAGTGCAACTAAGCTGAGATTGTAGAATCACAGAATGGTTTGAGTTGGAAGGGACCTTAAAGATCATCAGGTTCCAACCCCCCTGCCATGGGCAGGGACACCTCCCACCAGACCAGGTTGCTCCAAGCCCCATCCAGCCTGGCCTTGAACACCACCAGGGATGGGGCAGCCACAGCTTCTCTGGGCAACCTGTTCCAGTGCCTTACCATCCTCACAGTAAAGAATTGCAGATGCTTTAAAAGAGATGCTTTGAGATAAAAAGAAAGCTGAAGTCATGACTATGAGGTTCCCTGAAATAATGATTTTATTACCATTGCTATTGCTACTGCTACTACTAACGCTATTACTACTAATACAGGTGATATAGCATATGTAGTAGCACCAATGGTAAAAGCAACAAGTAAGAATAATAATAATGAAGACATTTCCCTCATTATTCCTGAGCACTAAAACTTCCCTGGCAAAGGAAAAAGAAATAAATTAAAAGAATAGCACTGACTCCCGAGCACCATCTGGCCTTGGATAGTTGCAGTTTATCCATGCAGGAATTTCCTGGGGGCCCAATTTGGAGATAGCTTTCTTTAAATTTGCCGCAGGGGTGCCTTTAAAATGGGAGATGAAGGGGTGTGTGGGTGTATGTGTAAAGATAAACAAGCCAGTGGGAAGGACTTCATTGGGGCTGTAAGAAATTACAAACATACTATTAGAGTCCAGTGATAAAACTGTGACCATGGCCATGTTCAAATGAATATGTGATATGTCTCTGAAGCTCGTTTACAATTTTCAGAGCAGAAATAATGCCCATATAGCCAAATACCTGGTTTCTCCCCATGTTTCCAAGTTGAAATATTTTCCTGTTTTATATAACATTGACCCTTATAGTATTGTGGGTCAGCTATTGTGCTGAGGCATGGTGTATACACATAGAATAACCAGGTCATGGTCTTGTTTGTCCCTGACATTTATTATTTCCAGTTAAAAGGAGACAACCTCAGAACTAAGCTGAAAGGGTAGCTATTGGTATGGCACAGTCCCAGTTGTTCCTGCTAATTGGGATGGGGGTTTTTTTGAAATTAAACTATCCTTTAGTGCAATGATGTATGATTTGTCATGACATGTTTGCATCCACCAATGAAGTTACCGAGCACCTGTGAAGCAAAGGGAAACCTGCAGTGTTTTCCTGTGCTTCCTGCTCTCCTCAGCTCCAGAGTAGAAGACATTATCCTTTCTCACTGAGCAGGGGCTGACTTTAACACTTAATAACTTGTTCAGTGGAGTCCTAGTTTTATTTGGGTTTTGGATGCTGCTGTACTGTTGATACAATAATTATTTGTAAAAAGGAAATACTTACTTCTTCGTATGTCTCCTTCTCTTAACACCAAAAACAAATCTGAAAGAAAAATACTCACCTTTTGATTACTAGAGATGTTGTCTTTATAGTTTTCACCAGTAAATTCTCATCTTCAGAGCTTCAGCTATCCACAAAGATTTGCAGTTTTCCTTCCAAAACATGACACTATTCGGTGAAGCTTGAGCCAACTTATGAGTTTAATTAGTTATGTGACTTCAAGGAAAAACATGGTTCCAGTCTCCTACATGCCATGTCACACTGCGCATCTGTCAAACAGGCTGTGGGAGACTTCCAAGAAATGTTTGCCCTATTATTCAGAAAGCCAAGGTCTTTTGTTCCCTTCAGTGGCAGCTTGACTTAATAATTAATACTTAGCACTATGTAAACATGAGTTAATGAATCCTCGTACTACCCGAAGGCTAAGGATTAGTGCTTCCCTTACGTGAAGGGGGAGACTGGGCCGCAGCAAGCCAGGTTGTGTGTTCTTCTCCAGCTATGATGGCCCAGGAATCTTCAGGACTGTGATGCTCCTATAGAAGAAACAGGCTTTAGACAACAAACTGAGACAGGAGGGGTTTTTATTCAGGGACAGTAGGAAGGAGGATTGAGTACAGTGGATCTGTGCTTCTGGACCCTGATCTTCTTGCTGGTGCAGCAGATGGCCGTGCTACCCACCCTTTCCAGATACAGGCAGGAATTCATGCTGCTGTGAGTGGGGCTGGCTAATACAAATTCATCTTCCATGTCGAAATTATTCTTAAGGGACTATGACTCTCATGGCAACTCCTCCTTGACCTTTTTGAAAGTTTCATGGCATAGACTGAGATACATAGCCAAGCTTGTTACCCTCATCTCATAAATCAAGAGAAATGGTAGAGCCTTCAAAAATTCAATAGTTAAGTGCAGGTGTCAGAGTAAAATATAATACAGAACTCAGGTCAAGGAAAAACAATCCAGGTTCAAATAAAGAAAAAAATCAGTCAGAAAATAAACCCTTGAGTATTTCCTCTTAGGAATACAAGAGACTAACTGGAGTCTCCTGCTCCACGGAATAGCCACGTGAAGTTAAGAAATACACAGATGATGTCCACAATATCTTCCTCTTCTCTGCCCTTTCCCACACACCACAAAGCCCCTAAACATTCATCAGTGTTCTTGTACCATGAGATTTTCAAAGCGCAAATGCCATACGCAGAATATAGGCCTACTGATAACATAAGCAGGACAAATTTAGTCTCAGAGACCTGCTCCATAGTCTTGATTTGGGCTAGCTCTATGAATAGGTGAAGCTGGCAAACAAATACTGTTTTTTTTAGAGCATGTCTCTGGAGGAAACTTATGTTCCTGAGGTCCATAGGTTAGGTGAGGCCTGATCCGTGTGTGTCAATGATGCCTAAGTAATGTCTTGACCTGCCTGCAAGGATAAAAGAAAAACTGGATGTCGGTGATTTAACCAATTCACTCAAAGCTCTGGCAAAGCTAGCGATTGAACCCAAAATCTTCCAATATCTTTCTGTGTCTGCACACCTAGCTGGGAAAAAAGCTGAACCACAGTTACGAGTCTGTGCACTTTCATTCATTTTTTTCAGTGGCATCAAAGGCTAAAAGACTGTAGCCAAAACTCTACTTTCTTATCAGGCTGTGGATGACTTTAACCTCTTGCAGGTCAATGCAAAGCTTGGCAGGGAAGGGACTCCCAAGGAAGGAGAGGCCTCTTCTTCAAAGCAGCTTAATCCTACTAGGGAATTGCTTCTGAACCCACCGCTGAATGTCATCCTCCCCTGCCCGCCTCACCACTCTGGTGAGGAATAACTTGATGGCTTAAGCTTCTCCCAGTGACTCGGGCTTCTCCCTAGTGATTGCAGCGATGACGCAGCAACAGCAGCTCACCACTGACTCACTCCATCGACGTCTCTGAGAGAAACAGGGGCAAGAGGGAGACCTGTGCTTCCTTCATTTAGATTCCAGTTTTTCTGTGAAGCTGGCAAAGCATGCCAGAGACTGCCTACATGCTGAGTTAGAGAAACCTTCAAACTTGCTTCCTCTGGGAAGTTGCCTGTGGCATCCAGCACCCCTCTGAGTCAGAGCTGGCGGCTCCTCTGTTTGTTTATTTCACTGGACATAGACAAATGCACCACGGGAGAAAGGGGGAAATTAAAATACCTTCAAAGGATGGTCACTGGCCCAGCAGTGCATGCTGTAGCTTTTCACACAACACACGGGAAAACAAGACTTAACGATAGCAGCATTAATAACCTATATGTGTGCCAAAGCACCACAAGCAGACCAGAAAGTCAGATTGCACAATCTTCCCCAGTTCTCTGTAGCAATTGCCTTGGGATGTCTGATAAATCACCTTTGTCTCAAGCTGAATTGAAAAAAAAAAGCCTCTTTTGTCAGTCCATGTGTTGCTACGACGTCCCAAATACTCTGGTTCCCTCTCTGCAAAGCTACCATGCAGCAGAGCCTCCTGGAATCCTTATCTTGGTGTCTGACACGGTTTTGCCCTGAACATGTTGTGCCTTTGCAAATTATAATCCGATTTGAAAGCGATACTTATCTAAAGTGGGCTAAATGACTTACAGTTCATAATCCTGGACTTCAATAAAAGTCTAGGCATCAGGCACACGACATCTCTCTGTCCAGAATGTAGTGTTCTAACCTGTCAAGGGCCCTTATTTGGGAAAGGGATTGAATTCCTTGTGTGTAGCACAGACATCATCGCTTGCATGATCCCCCAGCTTTCAAGTCATTACACCACTGACTGCTCCATTTCTCAAGCGACTTCTACAGCTCCGTTTCTGTGCCTAATCCCAGGGGTTTTATTTCCCTGGTTCACAGAGTATCACAGCAGCAGTCTTCGTTATAAGAGCATTGGTGACATTGATGTCTCAGAGTTCAAAGCCTTATCTGGCTCAGGTGTCTCTGCAAACAAACTTCACCCAAGGGGTTTTTTTTGAATAGAAAGGATATTGTTACTCTCATCAAACAGGAGCTTTCTCTATCACAGGGTTGTTTTTTTTCCCCCCAGTATTTTCTGCAAAATGGCGTTAGCAGGAGATGTGCAGACTTCCATACATGCACTGTTGTTAATACAGTAGGACAAACATTAAGAAGATGATCTTGGTGTGCTGGTGTCCTGGTGCTCTGCACCAGCTCTTGCTGACACCAGGTCGATGTTACAGTCCATGGGAGGGAAAATATTGTCAGTTGAGTGTTTCTGGTAACAGGACCTTACTGGCGTACAAGCTCCTGTGATAACAACAGTGACCCTGGGAAGAATCTGGAAGGGCAGCAGATAAATCATGGCTAAGTCTATCTACCCAGCCATGCCCCAACACTGCACAGATTGCAATTCTCAAAAGGCTTTGCTCCAGGGAAACAGAGTGCAGAAACTGTGTTGTGGAAAGAAAGCAATGTTTCACATTGGAAGGCAATACAGAATATTTTTGGCTAAAATGACCCCGCAAATATAAAGCAGAGAAAGAGTCTTACGAGGCAGGAGCAGACAGATAAAGAATGATTGAGGTGGATCTAGAGATTTGGGTTGAATCTGTGCCTTACTGCATCCAGGCAGCCTCGGACTGAGAGAGGACTTGCTCAGCAGGATATCAGGGTCCCATCACAATATTGGTTGCAGTCACCTGCATACCATCTGAGTTAAGCTCAGCGGGTGCCTAAGGTTCAGATAGACACTGGATTAGCTTGAGAGTACATTGCAATATTTTGCTATAAAGCAATACCCTTCTCCAAATCTGGACAACCTTGAATAACCTTACCCAGGCAGCTCTCTTCTTGCTTTTGAGTCTTTTCTTTGGCAATCTGAAAAGAAGACAAGCGTTTCTAGTTAGAGTCTGACACTGTCCAGACACATAATAGAAACAATGTGCTTTGTTTCTGCTCCTCTGGTTGTGGCACATAAGACACATTGAAACAGGTCTCAAAAAAGCTGCACTGAGGAGGAGAGGAACAGAACAAGTTTTTTTGCCTCAAGTGGCTCCTGGAATGAACCTGTCTTCCTTTACTTTGGATATTGCCCTTGTGGCATTAACAAGGTATATTCTCCACCTCCATAGAACATGGGAGTGACCTATTCTGCTTGTGAGACACATTTTTCACCATCATATGAATCCCTGTGGGGATGTCTTCTGCACCCTCTGTGGATCCCACTTCTGTTTTCTAGTGCTACCCCCATGCAAGACATCAGACTTCAAACAAGATATTGGGGAAAGTCTTGTCCAATAATTAGGTACAAGTGGGATGAAATCCCAAATTTTATGGGGTTTAATTTTTATGGCAAGCGGATTTGATTTCTCCAAGGACATTTGCTTGACGCTGTTGCACTAGAATTTTGGAAATAAACTAGCTGGAGATTACCTCATGATTTGAAGGCCAAATGAGGCTCCATTACCAAAAATACTGTATAGGCAGTCTGTAGAGAAGGGACCTCTAGAGGTCTGTATCTGGAGGCAGATTTGGACATTCTATTTAATTCATTAAAGGTTTCACGGTAAAGCTTAGCAGAGCTGTCTTACTCATGAGTGGCTCTTATACTCTTGGTTTGTTTATGCCACAGATTCTTAGAGAAATATCATGAGTTAGAGAGATATAAAACATTTTATGGTCTGCTCATCCCGCTATAAATCCAGGTTGCCTTAGTTACCATCTGGCTAACTGCACAGGTGAGGACAGAGAGACCAAGAGAGGGAAGGAGAGAGATTAGTACTAATACATTTTTAAAATCTCGGAAGATCTTGTGAATTGTGATGTTGTGATACAATAGGAAGCTTTTAAGACCTGCACAATACAAGAGGACTATGAAAGCAAAGATTAAGACCGGCAGCTCTTTGACAGGACAGTGAACACACTTATGGCTCTTTTTATTAAGAAAATCGTGAATCTAAGCCTGAATATTGCCGAATCAAAAGCATTAGTGAAGCTAATACTTTGTTCTTGAATGCTTTCTGCATTTGGGCTGAAGAGATGTCTTCCCTGGTAATAAAATGTGCTTCAGCCTCTGATCGTGGGAGCAGGTGGCATGGCAGAACTTATATCCATATGACTAAATCATCTTCCCAAGCCTCTTATCAAAACTGTCTCTTATCAAAACCAGTCTAGTCTGTGCTACCTCCTGACCCTGTGTCAGATTAAGCTGCCCTGTCCTGCAAAGCAGGAATGGGCACTGCCCACCTTAGTTAGTACGGACCGAAGTCATGCCGTGGGGTAACCCAATGACTAAACAGTAAAGCCTGGATGCAGGACGGCATGGTCTGGTCCACGTTCTGGTCTGATTTAGTGTAAACGGAGGCACAGGGAGAAAAATCATCTTCCGAATACCTTCAAAAATGGTATGGTCCTTGAACAAAGCAGGCTGGAAGGGTGGCACTAGTATTCCTGTGAAGTTTTGTGACACGGTTGTGAGTCACATAATAGTTGATGTTTTTCTTAAAGCAAGTCCCAGCTGCCAGAATCAAAGACTCGATATCCTCAGCCTTCATTCGAAAAGACAAAGGAGAAGATTATATCAAATAATTCTCGCACACACTGTTGTGAAGGAAAGTTTGCATGAATTGAAGTCCCCCTGTGGGCAGAGGGGCCAGCATTTCATAAAAGCTGTTATTTTAGGCCAAACTCGTAATCTTCTGAGAACACTCATTTCTTTGTGACAAGAGCAGTATCGCTAGCAGGTAAGATGCCTGACTTCTAATGCTCTCTTTATTCAATTGCCCTATGTGTCCACAGTAAACTAAATTTTATTTTTTAAATTTTTTAATTTTTTTTTATGTGTGTGTGTGCAGCAAAATGCACCCAAGATGTTTGGAAACAAAGACAGAAGTGTCTGATCCATGTCTGCTCTCTGCACACAATCTGGAAAGGTAATCATGGCTCATTAGGCCCACGGATTGGCTTTTTGGTTAATTGCCACTGAATAATATGATCATATAGGTCGGGAGCTGTGTACTGACTTACATGGGAGTCTGATTCTCCAGGGAAGCAGAATACAGATGTTTGCAGTCACTCTTCTCTAAATGATACTCTGGGGATCTTGGATATTAGTGATGATAGCTCCTAACTGTGTCCCGATAAAAATAGTTTCTCTAAATTAGAATGAGGAGAATGGATAGAAATCATGACAGGTTTATTTTATTTTTAGTCTGAGCTTTTACTGAAATCAGTAGGAAATGGGGTTGTATGAACACACTGGCTGTTTTCCCCAATCCTTTACAATTTTTAACCTGATGGCCAGTTGCAACCAAATTTAAACAAAACTTTAAGGTGTCAGATCTCAATTTTTGATTTTTGAGCATTTCAAAAGCTGTATCTTCTTGCCTGAACATGTTTAAAACGGTTCCTATACTCCTTTATGTCAGAGTTATGACACGTTTGGCCACCTAGATCAGATTCTAGTTAGTATGTTGCATCTCCCTAAGGTTTTTCTGATTGTTCATGCCCAGTCGAGGTTTGTTGACTCACCGTGGTGAATTAACCCTGGTAGGTATCTAAGCATCATGTAGCTGCTTGCTCATTCCCCTCCAGTGGGATGGAGAATAGAACTAGAAGGGCCAAAGTGAGAAAACTTGTGGTTTGAGATAAAGACAGTTCAATAGATAAAAGCAAAGCTGGGCACACAAGCAAAACAATATAAGGAGCTTATTCACTACTTCCCATTGACACACAGATTTTTAGCCATTTCCAGGAAAGCGGGGCTTCATCGTACATAACAGTTACTTGGGAATTCAAATGTAGTAACTCCCAATGTCCTCCCTTCCTTCTTCAGCTTTCCAGTTGGCCAGTTTTGGTCAGTTGTCCCAGCTGCATCCCCTCCCAACTCCTTGTGCACCCCCAGACTATTTGCTGGTGGGGTGGTATTAGAAGCAGAAAAGATCTAGATGCCATATAAGCACTGCTCAGCCATAGCTAAAACTTCAGTGTGTTTTCAGCTCTGTTTTCACCACAATTCCCAAACATATCAGCACATAAGCTACCATGAAGAACATTTACTCAATCCTAGCCAAAATCAATACATTCACTAAGGAACTCCAATATTATAAATCTCAATTAAAAAATACCCCAGACATTTTTCTTCAATGGTAGTCATAGTTATGAATCATAACGTGTAAAAAAATTAAGCATGCTAAATTGATGGACTTCTTGGAAGGAAGCAGGATCCTCCATTTGCATGAAGGTGGAAGGCGGACCCAGGCAGGCACTTGTCTTGCTACAAGAACTCTGGCTGGCTGGTGGTATTAGCTTTCCCCATAGTGTAATTACCTTCTTTCATGAAACCTTCACTCAGGGAAGACCATGCTTCTTTGGATAGTAAGACTAAACCAGCTCTTTTGATAACCATGCATGTTGAAGGTAGAGTTATTGAGATTCAACCACAGACAGAAGACTTGGACATCAATCCTTATTCTTAATTCTGGCATTGAAGATGTGGTTCTTCAGGGCTTATTTTTTTTACCCTTCACTGTCATTAATGCAATCATAACTTGCTTGTATTATATGTCCAGATTTTCTTAAAGAGATTATAACTAAAAAGTAGCTTTCAAAGTGTAACTAAGAAATATTTGTTCTCACTAAACTAGGTGGGACCAAATATTAGATTGGAATGCAGTTAAGTACAAAAGAGTCCCCAGTACTTTCTTCACGGCTCCCAGTTTCCCTTGCTGACTTGATGACTGAAATATACTGGACACATTTTTTTTTCTAGCAGTGTTAAACATAGCTGAGTAATTCTTATGGTCTTTAAAAATAGTTCAGGCAAACAACTATCCATCTGCACAACTAATGTCCTTATAACCACCACATCTTAAAATTGCCTGGCTTCCTTTAAGGGCCCCTTGTTCCAGCAATTGAAACTTACTGAAACAATAAATATAGCAATGCTGTCATTTCTGATGGGGTGAGGAACTCAGAACTGGTTAGTGTTAATTTACTCCTTGAGGTGGTTTGGATTTTGACAAAAATATAGTGTTTTGCTGTTGCTGTTTCAGTTTGCTGGCTGAGCATTTCTTTAAATGCTTACTGCCTCTGCTCAGCAATATAAAAGCAAGATTGCTTTTTATTACCATTCTCTCCCAGCACAAGATTGTGTCTGGGTCTCTCACAGACTTAGCTAAGCTTGTCAATCTGAGAACTTCATTTGTAATTTGCCAGGAGCCCTCAGGCCATATTTCTTGCAGTAGTTCTCTGTCTCCCGGGTAGGGCAATAGATTCACCCTTAGAGTTGTGAGATGATGAAGGACCAGCATGCACCCCACTGTGCAGGTTCTGTGGGGGGCTGTAATGCTGTAGTAGGTGGGCTGCATGTTTTTTCTTGTATCCTGTTTGCAGTGGGACCAAGATAGCAAGCTGCTGGATCCCACAGCAGTAGTACAGCTCAGGGAGTTGTATTTGCTGTTCTGGGACTGTTCTGCCTCGATCTTGTCTCCTGCTCATTCCAGTGCTGGTCCCTTCCCTGTGACCCTCTGGTCCCCAGGCTCCTCATATTTCCCCTCACCGACTGTCTCTTGTCCCTTCTGCTCCTCTTGGCTACCTGGGTACCAGCCATCCTGCTTTCAGTCCCATAATTCTCTTTACTAGGCAAAAGAAGCAATTACAGGAAAAATTTGTCCTATTCATCCAAAACCTGGGATAGAGCATGCTTGCTAGACTGAGAGTTTTAGAAGGACCTAGATTCTCTGTGCAACAGACTCTGATGAAACTGCAGCTCATCAGGCACAAGGAGAGTGGACAGGACCCTGCTGATAAGTGGGGAATGGAGGTGAGCATGAAGGTGTTAGAGAATCATCATGAAGACAGTGAAATAAATACTTTAGATCTATGAAAGGTTTTCTTACCTAGATTTACTACAGATTACTTTAAAACTGCTTATTTCCTTTGCCTCATTCCTTCAAACAGCAGAAGCACTTTTGATGAAATTTTCTAAGGACTCTGTTTTTTTCCAAAACTAAGACATACTTTTATGGGAAAACGTTTTAAGCTTTCCAACCTCCAAATGTGCTGTTTGTAAATAACAGTTAGGTTGTGATAGGAGACTTTCTGTTGATCTCAATGGAAGTTGAGGACAGAGAGAGAAGGTTGAGACAGAAGCACAAAGGACAAAAACGAGAGATCAGTCAAAATGTGTCAGATCAGTGAACACAGGCAGTCCTGCCTTGATGGCTTACTTTTGCTTGTTTTCCTCCAGCAAAAACAGTGCTTTTTTGTGCTCTGCCTGTACAGCCTGTGTCTCACTGAAGATTCTGAGAGGGGGAAGGGAAAGCTCAGAGAGGAGCTGAAAAGTGATGGGAAAATTCCACTCATGATTCATTTCTCTGCTTGGGACTTGAAATTCAAGGTTCAAACTTCATTTAAAGGGATATGATTAAAGCCTGGGGAGTTTCCTAAGGGATTTCTGCATACAGAGATGGATAAGGGTGCCTCACAACACTTGCAAAAGGACCTAAGCAGGGTAGGTGCCTAATCCTCTACAATTCCCCTCTTAGGTTCTTTTGTAGATCATACTGAGTTCCTATCTCGCATCTTAACACAGCTTTGTAAACCTTATGTAATCTTGTATTCACCAAATTCCTCTGCTTGGTTATACAGCAGGCAGTTATTTGCAGCAATACCTTATGAGAACAGCAGATGCTTTCAAGCAGCATTTCCCCAGAAAAATTTCCTTTTTACAAACTGTTTTATCCCCCCAGTAATAACAGCAAGCCCTTCAGGGAAAGCAGAACACCAGAGCGTTGCTGCTACTGAGCAGTCCCTGTATTAGTGCTGTGCTTGGGCCAGTATGGTATGTGCTGGCTCTCACTTTGTCCAACACAACTCCAACCTGGTATTCAATCACCAACCACTGTCATCTTTTACTGTGACATCTTCTCATCATGTCCCATCCCTGGAGGTATTCAAGACCAGGCTGGATGGGGCTTTGACCAACCTGATCTAAGGGGAGATGCCCCTGCCCGTAGCAGGGTGTTTTGAACTTGATGATCTTTAAGGTCCCTTCCAACTCTAACCATTCTATGATTCTATGATTCTGTGATTTTCTTTCTCACTTCCCTCAAAAAACAAGCACCTCAGCATCCAGCTGTTTGCTTTTTTTGGTAAACCGGAATCCAGAAATGACATAGGGGCATCTTTCCACCTTTCTCCTCCCAGCTTCATTGTTTGAGACGGCAGAATAGTTTTTGCTGAAACTTTAAAGAGAGAGATATATATTTATATCTCTCCCCATTTTGTGGCCTATTTTTAGGTGCTTCTGCTGAGTACCACGAGTGTGTGAACAATGCATTACAGGTTGATATATATTACCTCTCCCTTGTTTCTCTTCCCCTGCTGCAACTGTAAAGAAGAATGTGGGTTGAAATGAAGTAAATCTGAATAGCTCACTTTATGATTACTTGGTAGAGTCAATCAGTTTTTCAAAAAAGTTGTAATTGATTTTATGTAAGAAAGTAATTCCCAAGCTACAGGACTAAGTAGAAGGAAGTCAGTTTTATAAGAGTATTGTATTTGTCTGAATCTCTTTATAGAACTGCTTGAGTTTTGGACATTGAAAAAAAAACCCAAAACAACCCAAGCAAAATAATAGAAAACAATGCCAAAAAAGGTCTTAAAAAATTACTTCATTACCCCTTTGAAAAAAGCCAAAGCTTAATAGATGTTTCTTTACCCATACAGTTCTCAGGTACCAGGTTACAAGCAAAGGGTCTGGTCCCTCTTGTGCCCCATGAAATGTGCAGAGGCCTTTGGCAGGACCCTCACTGTTCACATTTCATATGTTCTTTTCTATTTTCCTGTTTCTTTCTCAGCTGGGGCTTGGTCCCACCTGAGATTTCAGAGGACGAAGGAAAAACAAAGGACTCTGCTACTAGCACTTCCTGGTGTTGTCTCATCACATTGGTTTTGGCTTTTCCCTGACTTATCTTTCCAAACCTGCACTAAATATATGTCCCTGTCATAGCCAGCCAGCATCCTCTGCCTCTGCATTAGGGCCAGCTTTCCTATTCACAGTCTGCAGGAAATTCTTCACTTCAGAGTTTCTTAAGAAATAAGGACAGAGGCCACAGCTCCAAATGTTAATCCTTACTACTTGTTTTCACAACATTCTCCAGCCTGATTCTTGGTCTGGCTGATTTTAGGATCTGGCTGATCACCGCAGGTCAGGTTAGATGTCCCCACAGAGAATGATTTCATAACCTGTTAACCTTCCATCAGACACCTCTGGTATCCTTTAGGAATGCATGTTTGCCAGATCCCAAACAAATACAAATCTTTCAGCTCTCCACTAAGTCCCTTCTATTTTTTTATTTTTTTATTTTGTTTTTAAGTGCGGATATAGAAAATGTACACAGCACTGACATAGTGGTTTCTCCAATGTTTTATGTAAAAAGTAGGTAATTCTTCTCTTCTGCTGCTATTTATGGTCTTCTGCTTATATATTTTGTGCCTGAGTGAAAAAACAAAACAAAACAAAACAAAACAAAACAAAACAAAACAAAACAAAACAAAGAAGAGACACTGATCACAGCAGTGTAATCTCTCAGCAAAGTTTTTAACGAGTGTTCCTTGCAAAGAAACAAAGAAATATAAAACATTATGTTTTCTTCTTTTGGTTCCTCCTGCAATATGCCAAGAAATGTTGCTCTACACATTATCAACAGTATAAATCTAATCCTGCTTAGAAACACTTGTTTAAGAGATAAGAACCAGAGACCAAAATACATGAAACTTCATGCTGGGTCTGCAACCATTGCTTTGCGAAAAATGATAGGAGGGATTTATTTTTTCGTATTTCTCCTCTCGGGGAATTCATAGCTTTTGCTTTATGACAGATAAAAATATTTTTAATAACCTTGCAATGAGGAATTTAGAGTGTGATTCTTGAAACCAGTGCAAGACAAATAAAACCTTCTCTGCTTCAGGAGTATGAGTGATCAAAGAGTGTATCTGAAACACCTCCAGTGCTGCCTGGTACAATTCCATTCGTTGGTGCTTCACCCTTTGCATACAAGTGTAAAAAAAGCAGCAAGACCTAATGCATTCACATCCAGTCCCTTTTTTACACTTCATTTCCTGTGCTTATTATGAAGCATTGTCAGACAACTAGATCTCTGTACTTTATGGTTCATTAGCACCCTTGCCAAAACACTCACAGGATTACCAAGTGCTGGAGGCAGACTCACTATTTGCACAAATGCACATACACATGCATGCACACACAGGCCATTTAGATTGAATTATTATTCATAAATTAGTCTTAATTAGACTGTTCATCAGTCTGAGAGATCATGCTCCCCTGTTACGAGTAGCACTAAATCGCTTCTTAAAATTCATTACCATAGCTTGTTTTTAATGTGTGTTTTTTTCCCACAGTTTCAAAATAACATCCTCACTGCTGAAACAACTGAGAAGATTTTGACATTGCCCAGCTTGGTGTTAACTCCATAATCCTGGCTGCTCTGCCAGGCAGGGCTCCTCACCCTGCATAAGAGAGGAACAATTATGGGACAAGATCTTAACGAGCAAAACTTGATGACAGGGAAATGAAGCGAGCAGGGTCTGGCCTGGCTTGCTTTCCCAAAGGTTTCATGCAGGCGATTGCCCATCCACATCTACAGCTTCAACAGACCTTTACAATTCCAGTTGTTTCTTTGAAAGGTGGCTCCTATCTAACAACAGGGCTTAAATGAATATTGTCCTAAAACACTTAGATCCTGATGAGCAGGGAGATTAATCTGTCAGCAACATTCTTTATTTCTTAGTACAGGGGTTCTTGGCTTTCGTACATAACTTCTGTAGATCCTTTTCGGACAAATCTAAGTCTCCTTCTCCCTTGCAGGGTCCCTCAGCGCTTAGCCAGGTGCAACGTTTCTACTAGAACATCACACACCAAATAATATTTGCCATCCTGAGCCCCTCAGTAGCTGACTGAACATTTGGGAGGCCTTGGGTGGACAGAGAGGGTTGGTGTAGGGTGTAAGCAAAGCCATTTCTTCTTCCTGTGGGCTGTCTCACGTACTTTAATGCCTCCTTTTGGCTTCACTTCACAGTGCAGTTGTTTGCCTGCAAACAGTTCAGGTGCAGGTGTCTGGAAACAGGTGCTTGGATCTGGCGTCTGCAGAGGTAGTTGAATCTTTCCCACCTTTTTCACTAGAAAGTATCTGCTTGTGATGCCTTCAGCCAGGCAGTCAGTTTGCCCTCTTCTCCATGTTCCTTAACAGATTGCACGATCTGACAGAGTAAGGCAGGAGGCAAGAAAACTCAGAAAAAAATAATACTCACAAGCAGCCAAGAAGAAAAAAAGACAAAACAAATCCTCCCACCGAGGCAGAGATCTCAGAGCTCATTTATTTCCACTTCCAACTTACGCTGAGGTTTTCCAATTTGCTGACGTTGAAAAGTACATCGAATCTTGGCTGAGGTACAAGATCTCAAACTCCTTTTTTTTTTTTTTTTTTTTTTTTTAAAAAAAAAAAAAGGGGAAAAAAGAAAAAAGAGCAGAATTTACATCTACAGCTGCACAGGAGAGACAGATAAAAGACTAGGCATATAAAGCCTGCACTTGCCAGGATGGGAAATTTGTGAGCATTGTGATAAATTTCAGAGAAGGAGAGCTGTTGTTTCCTTTGAGTTTCTGTTGTGGTATTGAAAACCATCAAAGCTAATTTTCCTGTTGTCAGAGTTGTGAGGGAGGATAAAAAACATTGCTGGGTTACATTTACTTCATTGCTGCCTTTTATTGTCTTGGGACTTCAGCGTCTGTGATCTTTCCTGATGATGTCCAGCTTCTCTAACTATGACATTAAAATCTCATGCCAATCTATTATCTCTCTTCAAGCAGGGCTTCCAGGTACAAGGAGGACCAACAACGGACTGCCAAAGTATGTTAAACTTGCATTCTGTCCATTTAAGAACTACTTTAGCAACTTGTCATGCATCCAACTTAACTAAGCCCCAGCTGTACAGAAGGAACCAAACGGTGGGTAAAACAAATTAAGGGTCTGACTCACAGTTGCTCTTGCTGTTTAGTTCAAGCAGTCCTTATTCTCCTGAAGAAGAGAAAAACTTGCTGTGCAGTGAGTGGTTGCCCACCTTGCCTCATTGCCATCCCTGTTTGATGGGCTTCAGGGGGTTAGTGAAAGACAGTAGGTTTATTTCCGGGCTGAGAAGCAAACTTGTACTTTTTCGTGTTTGCTTAAGGCATGTATGTCTTTTGCTGACCTAAACCTGCTGAAGATGGTAAGAGCTCTGCAACTCTGACTTCCCTACTCAGTGTGGAACCTCTGGAGTTTATCTGTCTGAGAACAGAGTTTGAGGAGGTGTGACTTAACCTGCCGGACAGACATGTCCTCAAATATCCCAAGTTACGAATCTCACAAAAGACCCACAAATTGTAAATTTCCTCTAATTATATAATTTTCCTTCAATTTGTCCAGCCTGTATCATATAAGTGTGTTTATAATCTAAAACAGGTTTATAATGCTCCTTAAGCTGGGGGCATCAGGAGTGGGGAAAAGAGGATTGGGAAAGGGCAGAAGGCAGCCCAGGCAGAGGAGGAGGAAGGCAAGGAGGGAGCAGCAACAGAGGGAGGAGGAGGGCAGGAGGTGCTGCAGGCCTGGAGCCGGGATCTCCTGCAGCCCTGGAGAGACCCCGCTGGAGCAGAGACTCACCCGGCAGCCCGGGAAGGGACCCAAGCTGCAGCAGGGGGATATTTAATGTGGAAGCTGTGGCTGCGGAGAGCCCAGGTAGGAGCAGAGTGTCTCTGAAGTACTGCAGTTCGGGGCAGGGAGAGGGGTGAGGAGGGAGGAACAGCCCAGAGAGGCTGCCATGGATGGACCAAAACCTCCATCCTGATCCCTGCTCCCCTCAGTGTAGGGAGAGGGGTCAGGAGGGAGGAGTAAGATGGGAATGGGATAAGTAAGGCAGGGAAAGGTGTTGGGTTTTTTCTCATGGTCCAAATCTGATTGGCAAGAAATTACATTAACCCTCTCTGGTCTGAGTCTGTTTTGCTCATGATAGTAACTGGTAAGTGATCTCCTGTTCCTTATCTTGAGTCATAAAGTTTTTCATTCTGTTTTATCCCCCTGTCCTGTTGAAGGAGGAAGAGTGAGCAGCTGGGTGGAATTTTGACCCTTACCCAGAGATAACCTGCCACATCATGACAAATCAATCATGTAATTAAAGGCATCTATTAATTTTCTTTACTTCCTGGACAGTATCTTCCCTTTATGTCTGTACATGCAAAACTCCAGTACAATTGCTCAGTGTCAACTCTTCTGTTGGCAACAAAACCCACTATCTCCTCAGTGTCCTAAGACTTAATTACCTATAATCTTTGCTGTATTAAAGGCAGCAGGAAAAATGAAAGTTTGCTGGTAAAGCGCCTTGTGTATAGAGACATTTAGCCTTCATGGATAAATATTTGGCATCCCAAATGCTTTTGAAAACATGAGTGACTGACACACACTGGTGAGGACCTAATGGGAGCAGCGCTGGTGAATATCACAGCTTAGTTCCTCAAGCGGTGGCTGAGGACAGGTTAGAAACTCTTTATGTTGTCTTCAGAGTGACCTTTCATGGCAGTAGTCCTAGTAAGAAGGCATATTTAGTGTTACTGTGGCTCTCAGTACTGGAATAGGTTAACTGCTGCAGCTATCTCTTTGTTTTCTGCTAATGCAGTTTCTTTGCCTGACTGCTCACACTTTCAAGATCAAGGGACCACATCCTTATATTGGCCATTTATCTGACAGATTTTTTCCTTCAAGCCAAAAAAAGAATCTGTGATGGCCAAACTTTCTCCTGAAAAAACTTAAAACATTCTGTCAGAATATATGTTTTTTCTTGCTCAGATCTCCACCCAGCTAGCTACACGGATTAGATAAAGTGTTTTGAGAGACTGAGTTGTAACAAATCCTTCTCTTCAACAGCTAAAGTTAAGGACAAGTGGGATCTAAGTGGGACAAGAGGGATCTCAGTCATACCCATTTGTTCCTTGCTAGCTATGCAGGACATGACAGCCTGGGAAATGTGGTAAACTAAACTTGAAACTGCACTGCTATACTCCTGATTTGGACTTAGCAGGAAAGGGAGTACCATCCAGTTGCCTCATCAAAGGCATCCAGGACCACCCTAGAGTCCCCAAGGCATCATGCCTGAAACTGCCTTTCCTGTTGGTCCTGTGACGTATGTGTGCAGATATTTGGATGCTACTGGCATCTCAAAAGTCACCATTGCACACTTATTTTTGGACTACTGAATTGACCCCAAAGAATCAAAATGGCAAAGAAACCTGTATCTTCCACTCAGGTTTTCCCAAGAACTCATCATCCAACCTCTAAGTTTTAGTGTAAAAGAGAAATAACAGTTTAAGCTTTTGCCAGTGTTCAAATTAACAGAGAGTTTAGTATTACTAAATGCACAGATTCATAGCAATCTCAGTAACAACCAGTGGAATTATCCATGACACTTACTTGAGTCTGATTTGAGAGGAGCCTGATTGGGGTTTCATGCTCCATGGAAAGAGGATTGTGTCTTTGGCATAGCAGTGCCAATAAATGACAATGATTAAGTGCTGAGCAATATGCTCTAGTCCCCTAAAGGAATGATTGGACAATCTATTTAAAACCAAGATAAACGGAAAATTGGAGTAAACACTGTGGGAAGGCTAGTGCATTGACAGTGTAGTGACTCTGTCACGCTGTCTGTCTGGAAGTTTGCCAGTGTCATACTGGTGGTTCTTCTCTTGGTTACTTTCTGGACCAGCATGGCCAAGAGCAGCTTGAGACATGCAAACACTAAATAAAATGCAAGGAAATGAAAGCCATGCTGTTGCTTTCACTGAAGGTCAGTAGCAGGAAAAAAACANCCTTTTTTTTTTTTTTTTTTTTTTGAAGTGATGCAGATAACAAGGTAAAAGAGCATGGAGTCTTAGAATGGTAGAATCGCCTAGGTTGGAAGGCTAGGAAATTCCCCTAAGAGTGAGAGAAGGGCATAGCTAAAAGGGGAATAGTATCCATGAGAATACAATAGGATTGGGTATGGAAGACAGGGAGAAAACCACTAAGGAGCAGTATGTGTGGACATGGAGCTAAGCTTTGTGTCAGAGAACCTAAGATCTCTCACTGGTGCAGTCATGATTTACCCTCAGGTGAATTACTTGCTTTCTCTCTGGACACCTAATTCCCTTTTTGCCCTTTATCTACCAGCCTTTTGATGAAAGGTTCACTGGAGAAATTTATGAGGAATGGCAATGTGGAGTCCTGATCTGTGACATAAGTAGGAGAGAAATACAGCAAGGAGAGAGTACAGCTGGAGAGAAATCAACCTCTTGGAGGGATCTGGGATCCAAAGCAAGCGGGAGATGAGTGGGAATGAGTAAGCAAAGCTAGTTTTAGAGGGTCTTCACCTTGTTCACTGCACCAAGATCCCTGATGAGCTCATAGATTAGGAGTCATCTAGGGCCTCCAAATGCAATCGCCACCCTTGGCAATAAGCCCAAGATGTTCGTCTTTCCAGAGTGGCTTCAGATGGCCAGGAGGGAGACAGCTTGGTTTTAACTTTCCTGGTGTTACTCTTCCATGATTACTATCCAAATAGCTGTTGAAAAGACGTTGGAAAGTCACTGAATAAGGAGCAGCAGCTCTGGCAGGAGGAGTGGTGGGACCTACCTATGGAGAAGTCTAAGGATGACTAAATGTGATGACAAACTTCTCTCCCATCTCTACTTATGCCCATTCCCAAGTCCTTTATGCTGAAGCTTGTGGTCCACCTGTATTCTAGGATAGCTCTGGCTGCCTGGATCGTATGGTTTTAGAAACCTCCTGATGTGAAATAATAATAAACAAATGAAAGAGGTTATTGAAAACATTACAGGCCATAATTTTAATAAATGTTGGCTCTTGTCACTATGTTCTCTAGTATTTATAGTTTTATATACTGCCAACAGATCCAAGTGTTTTGTCTTTTTGACAAACATTTCATGCAATCATAAATTAACTCATTTTTCAGCAAAATCTGACATCAGCAGTTAAGCTGTCAGTATATAGAAGTACTCGGGTTGGCAAATCCTCATCTCATAATGAAAACAAAGAGCTTTAAATGCATCCCAGACAGTGAGCTAAGTGCGTCCAGGCTGAGTCTGCTATCGCAGGCCACATTGGTCACAGACCTGACAGGCAGTGATTCTGCAGCTCAAGCGTCAGCCCAAATGGCTCTCACAAATACTGGCCTTTTTAATAACTCTGCACAGGTATGCAGGAGCATCTCCTGAGCTTTTGATGAGATTATAGCAGTGAGTGGCTCCTTGAAGGAGCTGGGGCAGAAGGCAAGAGCAAGCAAATGTACCCAGGCATGTACTACCAGCACAGTTGTAGTTGACATGGAAGTACAGAGGCTGAGAAAGTGCTTGGCAAGCTTGAGAGATTTGGGTGCCTACAGACCCATATAAATCCTTTTATAAATCTTAATGTTAACAGATACCACCCAAACTTGAATTTAAAGGTGAACAGGAATTTAATCCCAGTCCCAGGCATGCGTCTCTTACAGGAGATGGTTGATGTTATCAGGGAGTAATCATAGGATCATAGAATAATTTGGGTTGGAAAGGATCTTAAAGATTATCTAGTTACAATACCCCATCATGGGCAGTGGCACCACTCTGAGACTGGGTTGCTCAAAGCTGCATCCAGCATGGCCTTGAACACCTCCAGGGATGGGGCATCCACAGCTCCTCCGGGCAACCAGTTCCTCACCACCCTCAGAGTAAAGAATTTCTTCCTAATATCTAATCTAAATCTACCCTCTCGCTGTTACCCTTCATCCTATTGCTACTGCTCCCTGTGGACCCCCTTCGCATACTGGAAGGTTGCTATAAAGTCCCCTCAGAGCCTTGTTTTCTCAAGACTTAACAACTCCAACTCTCTCAGCCTGTCTTCACTGAGGAAAAGGTTTCTATAGCCCTCTCTTGACTGCAGGTTTCTGGAAGAAGAAAGTGCTAACTTCCTGCTCTGGGTTCCAGAATGTAGCATCGCCCTCAGGACTCAACCGAAAACTGCCTCTGTGGATAACTTTTGCATTTTCCAACCTGCCTGTTTGGGGATTGGTTGTGGTGGATGTTTAATTAAAAAAAAAAAGCCGACATTCCATTTACAAGGAGTTAACTATTAAGTTGAAAAAAAGTAAGTGCTTATGCTTTAGTAAATGGCAGCCTTCAGCTTTGCTAGCAACAATAAAAGCAGCACCATGACGATGCCTTGCGTTTTTTTGTTCAGTGCTCCTGCTTCAGCTAGTGTCTACTCTCATTCATCATATCTTTTCAACATTTTGGCTTCCCTCCCAGGCAGGATAGGTTTGATTTTTTCTAAAAGGAATAGAATATAATAGGAACCATTTTTGTTTAGTTGCAGTGAAATGCACAAGGAGATAAATGGTACCTGAGTCAATAAAGGATGAGACCACAGGTCCTACTGTTTAAAGATTTAAACACCACTTATTTCTCCATTCTTCCAAAGTGAAAAAAAATGTGATTCTTTAATCATTTGAAAATGGTTATAGACAAATGTTTGGATATAGCTTTTGTTTGTTTATCGGTGTCTCTAATGCATTGTGTACCTCTTGTCTTCACTTGTTTAATGCAAAGCCTTTCAAGATCTTTTCTCTCAACTATTTTGTTGAGGAGTGCAGGAGCGCTTAATACAGTATAATGCTCAAAGTGCTTCTGATATCTCTCTTATACAGTTGCAAATGAAGAACTTTGATCTTTTTGCTTAGAGAAACAAAAGAAAGCAAGGTGGCAAGCAGGGTGTAAAGACATGTAATAAATTCCTCTAGCAGAGCTAGGCTAAGAGCAGATTTGGCAGCTCTTCACTGCTCTGGCTCCAGTGATTCTGAATCTTCCTTGAGTTCAAACCCTGCTTGGAAATCTTACCACCTGACTTGTATTTTGGGTTTCTGCTGTTGACAAGAGGAAGACAAGAGAGGAGCATGAGAAAGATGTTCTTGAGGAAAAGATTTGGCACTAAGGGAATACAGGAAAAGTTAGGTTGGCTCATGTAACCTTGTGCCCTGTCTTCCTTAATAATTTCTGTTTTCTACTAAAGTGAACCACAGCTTTTTTTAATAATGCAGTTGATTCAAACCTCCCACTGGAGATTCCCAGCGTTGCCAGGGTATTAGCTCAGTATCTTAACACAAAGGGTCAAAACAAGTATAAGAAGTCCTGGCAGGAAATAAGGATGAATCCTGATATATTCACTACCGTTTCCTCTCAACAATCTAGAAAGAGTGGAAGTAAATAGAAAAAGAAGTGGCTTTTACTCTTACTAACAGTTTTTTTGTTTGTTTTGTTTGCTTGTTTGTTTGTTTTTTACCACAGCTAGATGGTGGGATAGAGTTATGGTCTGTTTCAGTGGAGAAAAACAGAAATGAAAGAGCCTAAGAGATTTATCATAGTATCACACATGTGGGAAAAGCGAGGCCATTCTCCAAACTGTTGGTACTTAAGTATTTGGGAAATTTTGACATTTTCTCTCAGAATGAGTCTGAAAAGACCAAAGCAGCTGGAAGTGACCATTGGGCCAGACCAAATCCATCTGTGCTGCAAATTCAGCACATCGGATAAGCAGCTAGAGGTGCACCATAGCCAGGAGTTCAGGATGCTTTCTAAGGCAGAGTTTTCCCCTTCCCACACAGTAAATCTAAGCCTGGTTGCTTAATTAGCTCCTTACATTTTGATGTATCTGAGCAAAGTGCTTGTCACATCATTCCCTGGTAGGCTGTTATCTGTAAACATCGGGAGGCCTTAGCTGCATTATCCCAGTGTCCTGTTTGTCTTGGAAATCCTTGCAAATCCAGCCATCATAATCCCAGTCATCTCAAGCAATTATTCTTGAGTGTGTGTTTAAATACTTCCCTGAAATGGGATTGTTTCCTCAGCTGGGCTCAAGTGCCTTATGGAAATACAGGCTGTACTGTGAGTTCACCACTTCAACAAGTGGTTAAAACTTGCTCTAGTCTAGATTGTTGTGGTCTTCACACACTAAGCAGTGCAGCAATAATTAGAAATCAATTGCATAAAGAGATCTGAATAATCCATTGAAAGTGTTTGGCTGATTAAAGAGAATTGGTCACACCAAAGTGAACATACAAACACTGGACTGGACTCCTTGGTTCAACAAATGCAATTCCTTACAATTATAAACAAGTGTTTAGTGAGTCTGTAGTATAGAAAAATCTATAGAGCGTTTATTTCATCTACCTTCACAGGCCAATAAAACATTTGTAACAGCCTATGCCAAGACTTATAATCAAAAACTCAAATGCCACCACTGTAGTATGGCATACAAAGAAGACCAAGGCTTTACCATGGTATCCTCCCATACTCACAGGAGGCAGACAGTGCAAAACACTACAGACAAAGGCAAAAATTGAACTCCAGCACCCTACACCACTCTAATCTGGGAGGCAAATGCCCCAAAGATGTGAGTGTGTCAGTGAGGCTCACCAGCAAAGGGACAGCTTATCACCTATGCCTGTCTGTAGCAATCTGCAGTGATTCAGAGAGAGGCAAAATCTTCCTCTAAAGCATCCCAGGAGACAAATTATACCTAAGAAGGAAACAGTTCCTCTGTCATCCCTCTAGGCAGCTGACAGAAACCCCTGAAGAACCTGTCTGAAGAATGACAATAATATTACATTCAATGATTTAGGCTTCCTTGTCAAGCCAATGGCATCACCTGAAAGCAGTTTCAAAGGAAGCTGAAAGGAATGAAGTTGGCATCTGAAATTAGAGGATAATAGAGGTGGGGCTAGGAGAAAGCTACATCTGACGTATAGGTTCAGATAATTTCCAATCCTTCTATAATATGAGCGTACTAGGGACAGGTGTTCCATGAAATAAGGAGGAAATAAAGGAAAGAAAAAGACAAGGTACTCTGTAGCTTATGAGGAGGTATAACTGCTCCATGGTCCTGCAGAGTATGGTGTGGACATTTGAAATGTTCACACCTGTGTATGTATGTTCGCCCAAATGTAATTGTAAATACACACCAAAGACACTTAATCAGGCCAGAGACAGTCTCAGAAGATTCTCATCAGTGAAATATCTTCTGGCTGCAGAGGCTTTTAATGCAGTTAATAAGAAGAACACTTCAATCATAGATAGCTGCTGTTGGGGGGAGTATAATAGCCACATTATTTAGGCTGGATTTTTGCTCTGACAAACACAAATTTAGATCATAATGGTCAGATGTTTGGTTCCCAATTCTCAACTGAGTTAATTAAAAGTAGAGAGAGTAGGAGAGTTCTTGCTGAGAGATGAATGGACCCAAACTCTTTTGAAAGACAAATCTTTTTTGTTCGCATCTCTACATATTGATTTAGGAACTTAACTTTGGCTACTGAATTTAAATTAGGAGCCAAAAGATACTGCTCTGCCTTATGAACACGGTTAATGAATTAAACTTCCCAGTATGCCCTCAAGGTAAGGAACAATCATTATCTGGATTTTAGAAATGCAGAAAGCTAAGGCCAAGTAATCTCTGAAGTATTCATCAATGTGCCTAGTCCAGGGTACCTTCCTTTCAGTTTTCCAGAGGCTTGTTCAGCATTCTGCTGACAGTAGGTACAAAACTGAAGCCAAAGGACAAGATCTGGAAAAACACCATAAGTACTTCCAATTTAGGTGTCAGGATGAAAAACTGGGTATCTGTGCTCCCTACCCTGCCATGCTGCATGTTGAGAAAAAGGAAACTTGTGGGCACAATCTCTTGATGGGGAGAGATTACAACCCCATGGGGCAGAAACTCACATGCAGACTGACATTAAACAGCCAAGCAATGTTTGAGCAGAGGGTTGTTTTCACGTGCCCTTTGCAGAGTGCATACATCTGAATCAAGCATGTAGCTTAGATGCCTCCATCCCCTCAAGGTCCCTTGCTGAGGTAAAGGTTCCAATGAGAGGAGGTTTCTCTCTTCGGACGTAGTACTACGATGAATGCCTATGTAATGAACTATCCTCTAGGTCTTCCTCATCTTCAAACGTCATGTCACTGAAAAGAAAATCTTAATCATACCTTTTATTGAAGCTTGTTTACTGTTCAAAGATACAAGAGATGGTTGAAGAGAAGTTGACCATAGGGGTTCTGGTCCTGAGTCTTCCACACAGCACAGCCAGGAGGTCAGTCAATGTGGAAGAACTGATATACCCCTAGGTCTAAGGTTGGTGTTGGTCTTACTCACATACTTTGGAATGAAACCTGAAAAGGCAACGGTTATGTCTTGCAATAGAAATCTGTGCTACAAATAAATGCAATCAAATTGTTGAGCTAGTAGAAAATAGTTACCTTACAAGTGCAAACTTTTTTTCTGTTAACTATAAATGCATATTCTGAATGTTGTGGATGTTATCCACATTTCTAAGAGTGTGGCAGCAAGGAAAATTGAAGTTGCAACAGGAAAATCTAAGGGGAAGTTGAAAAAAAGTTGGAAGCATACACACCCACTCTCTTCCTCTTAAATGAGTTGTTGTTGACGCAGCCCACTACTCATTTGAATGATGTCCATAGAGCACGGTTTCAAAGGAGAACTCTTTAAAACTCTAACAAAAGAAGATACTGTAAGGAAACATTTTGTTGCTATTCATAAGGTAGATGGAAGACATAGAAGTGCTTAGAGAGATAGAAGAGAGAGGAGAAATTATTTCACGTCCTGTTCCTATAACAGCAGCTGATGGTTTTCCCTTGCTTCAGTGATGATACTGATCTACAGCACAGGAAAGAGATAGCTTTTCAGTGTCTGCAAGTGCCAACTAAGGTTAACAGCAGTCTTTCAGTAATGAAGACCATCCTGAAGACAGCAAATTTCATCCCTGTCAGATTCCATTACTTGCATTTTAAAAATCATCTTTTAATAGTGCACATTACCTTCTCCACACAACAGTGCAACAGAAAAGGAAAAACACTGAAAACATTTCAAAATCTTCCAGAAAGATGCCACTTCTTGGATGAGAGAGGTAAACAGTATGAAGAGCTCACTGGTCCTCCACAGCTGTCTGGTTTGGCTGACATCAAAACTTAAAGACCTTAATCTTGAAATTCAAGGTGAAGGGAAAACTGACACGAATTATTTCATCAGTAAGTGCTTTCAGGATGAAGATTTGGCTTAGATAACCTAAGTTCAATACAGATTTCTTTTCTCTAAATTTTAAAAGAAAGTCAAAGAAGACACAAACTTTCCTAATATGATACAGTCAGAATATTTGGAAAATATTAAGGAGGAATTTGAGATGTGACTTCCTGTCTTCAGCTGCAACATACCTCTTCACTAGCTTCTTGGTTGCTAGGTTTATATGCAGAATTTGTAATCATATTGGAAATGTCTTGAAAGTAAATGACAGTGACCTGGAATGGAAATTATAGCCTCGCAAACAGATGTGCAATTAAATGCACACCCATGTGAACCATATTTTTATCCATTACTGGAAAAAACTCAGCTTTCTCTTTTCGAGTGGAGTTCCCTTTTGATTAAATGCATGTTTCAGGTCAACACATTTGAATGAAGCTGATATTTCCATGGTGAAAATACTCAAGTCCAAGTTCAGGTCTGTCTTGCTGGATGACCTTCTTAATGACTGCAGACAAGTAGCACTGACATATTACAGATCCTGAAAGTTGACTACGCTATGCTGGAGTTCTCATTATTGCTTCTCTGAGAGCAATTCTTATGATATTGATGGCAATAATAATCCTTTAGGACTATGACAGCACTGTATTTTTTTTAATATAGTTTTAGTAGAAATTTAAAATGTTGTAAAAATAAGTTAATTATTAGCTACATATTATTTTAACCGTCCATTTTTGTGCAAAGTGCAGATCTTTCTGAAAAATCTCACCCTGGCACTGGCCCTGAGAGAGAGAACAGTGGAGGAACACTCCAGCCACACAATAAAAGTCAGAGAAGAAATTTAGAGGTACCCACAGATATCAGTACTGAATTAGACATATTGGTGCTGGACCTGAACTGACATTTCCATATACCTGTGCTGGGATTTGTGAACTTACTTGTTTGTTTGAGGATCTCTTTTCTGTGCTTCATTGTGTGCCGTGGTTGCACCTGGGTCTGAAAAGTGTAGGTGACACTTGGTCAATAAATGTTTATCCTCCCAGTCTAGTTCTATGATGGATGCAATCAATGGGGAAGTATGATGCAGGTGGGGGGATGGACACAACAAAAACTCCCACAAAAACCCATGGTGGGGATAGTGGATGATGTGTCAGTCAAGTGAGCAATGCTGCCTTCCTGGAGCAAGCTGTTAGAGCTGGACATAAGCATAGATGGTGCATTTTGTGGACATCCTTGAAAAGATGAGTCTTGAGGGAGGGATCTGGAGGGGAAAGAAGTGGTGATTGCACACCTCAAGATGTTCTCTTTAGTAGCAAAACAAGATTTAGGAGAAACACATATAACTTGATTGGTGGGTAGATGTGTACAATATAAGTACCCATGGCTTGATCACAGTGGATGTACCCCTTTGCTTTTTAATGTAGCTCTTTAATTTTTTTAGAACAACAGGTCTTTGTTAACCCAGCTCATTTTTGCTGAGGTAGATTGAGGTGCGCTGATACCATCTGCTCTGCAGACAGGTCTGAGGAACCAGTATCATCTATGGAGGAGGAAGCCTGGACCTGCAGGGATGATAATCTCTCTCTGTGTCTGGGAGAGGATGTTACTGAAGGTACCAGTAGAATGACAAAAACCTAAACTCCTTCTGATCTGCTTTGTCTAGGGGAGGGACTAAAAAATCTCTCTTTTTTTTTTTTTTTCCATACACACGCATTTATATCTGTTTCAACACCACCAGAACAGAAGCAAAGCAGCTTGAAATAAGACTCATTCTGTCTCCTGAATGCAAAGGCTCCACAGTTCATTTTCAACGGGCTCTCTAGTTTGACAGCATCTGTTGTTCTCACGTAAGTATTCCATTAACTCAAATTTCTACAGAAATGGGTTAGTCACTCCTGGCTTCTCCTTTATGAGCAGTACCAGTTTAAAAATGCCTCAGTAATAAACACCCAAGCTTAACCTCAGTGCTGCAATAATGTGTTGTGACCATACCTTAGAAACTATTGGATAATGTGTTTTACAGCACAAAGCAACTTTGTAATAAATTATGAAACAACCCCATCAGAAAACACATAAATGATGATTCTTCAGATGAATGTGCCATTGATATTTTTCTATTGATTATTATGCTTCATAGCACAATACATGGCCATAAATATTGCTCAAATGGCTAGCACATGACAGGCTGTACAGTAATACTGTAGCTTACCTCTGCGTGGATGTAGACGCGATCATAGCTTTCAACCACGTTTAAGTAAGATCTGTGGAAGCTGAGTGGCTGACCCCTGCTATAACGTAGAGTAGACTTCAGCCACTGCACTTAACATCAAGTGCTGAAGAGACTGATATATGTCAAGGACCTCTACTGTTTTTCCATCTACAGGGAGCTCTTATTTTTACTACTATCCTATATTTTTGTATGTTTGTTCCAGATCCTAGATTTCTCCTTCAAGATCTTAAATTCTTCCCCATAATTCCTTTCATTGCTTTTGGTGGAGCTGCTCTTAGCTACAAGACATCATGATCTCACCCGAGGACCAAAATATCAATTAATATCTGGTAGAATGTGTCCTGTGAAGTTTCTCAAAGAGAGAGAGAAGGAACATTGACTACAATTCTAATTTGATGTGAGAGTGGAGCCAGCTGGCTGCAATTGGTCAAGAATGGTCAAGTGTATTTTCTTCACAGTATAGCAGAAAGATGCATTGTAGAAGGTGAATGTATAATGATGGGTATTTTATCATCATGCAGTGTCTGGAAGAGTTGAGCACAAGAAACGCAACATGGGAGATTACTTTTGTCTGAATACTCTCTCTGTGAGGAAGAACAAGCAACAGTTGTTGGAAAGTGAGGTTTCATGTAATCTAGTACTGAACAACCCCTTCAGGATGTATTAGCCTTTTCATAAAGAATATACTAAAATATAGCCACAGTCCCAAAGGAATTACAGTGAAAATAGCCTACACACAAGATTACTGCTGTTGTCATTATCAATAACTGATGTGATTTTTTCACAGCAGGGCTGATTCAGCTGCTCTGCCTCTTCAGAGAGAGGAAGGCAGGTGGAGCTGTCTGTGCTTGTCCTGGAAGTGTTGATGCACACTCATTCATTTTAGAGGAAAAAAAAAAAAAAAGAAAGAAAAAAGAATTGCTTTTAAGGTAAGTCCTTATCCCACACCCCTTATGGAGAAGGAGATGTGGATCTTGAGAAGAGTTATCACATTATCATAACGTCTTCCTGGCTTTTTATTTTTTGTTATGCAAACAGGCTGGCCATGCTCTTCACTGTCCTAAGCATTCCTGGGTGATCTCATTGCTATAATTCTTTTCCTGCATGTGGATTAGAACACATAATTAGAACCACTTGAGCTTGCAGAAGGACAGTCCATATGTGAACAGGATTGAGGTAGATGTGTGCTGAATGGGAAACTGCTGTGGGACAAAGACCCTTGAAAGATGTTATATGATTGCCCATTTTTCCTGACTCAGATCTAGCGCAGTGCATATCACTGTACAAATGTGACCCTGTTACACGCAACAGGCAAAGCTGAGGTCAAGACAAGCAAAATCCCTTGTGCTTTCATAGAATCATAGAATTGCCTAGGTTAGAAGTGACTTTGAAGATCATCTAGTCCATCAGCCTAACACTGACAAAAACCATAATTAAACCATATCTCCAAGCACTATGTGTACCTGTCTTTTAAATATCTCCAGGGATGGTGACTCAACCACTTCCCTGGGCAGCCTGTTCCAATGCTTAATAATCCTTTCAATGTAAAGTTTTTTCCTAATATCCTATCTAAACTTCCCATGGTGCAACTTGAAGCTGCCTCCTCTTGACCAACCGCTTCTTACTTGGAAGAAGCAAGTGGCCATCACCTAGCTAGAACCTCCTTTTCAAGTAGTTGTAGAGAGCAAGAACATCTCCCCTCAGCCTCCTTTTCTGCAGGCTGAACAACCCCAGTTCTCACAGCTGCTCCTCATAAGACTTATTCTCCAGTCCCCTCATCAGCTTTGTTACCCTTCTCTGGACATGCTCCAGTACCCCAACGTCTTTTTTTGTGGTGAGGGACCCAAAACTGGACACAGTACTTGAGGTGTGGCCTCACCAGTGCCAAGTATAGCGGGACGATCACCTCCTGGGTCCTACTCATCACACTGTTCCTGATACAGTCCAGGATGCTGTTGGCCTTCTTGGCCACCTGGGCACACTGCTGGCTCATGTTCAGCTGACAGTTGACCAACACCCCCAGGATAATCACCACACTAAGGATGATCTGTTCCATGACCTTTTCAGGCACCAAGGACAGAGTGACAGGCCTGTAGTTCCCCAGATCATCTTTCCGGCCCTTCTTGTGGGTAGGCATCACATTTTCTAGATGCAAGTCAGCTGGGACCTCCCTAGTTTGCCAGGACTGCTGGTAAGTGATGGAAAGTGGCTCGGTGAGCACTTCTGCCGGCTCCCTCAGTACTCTGGAGTGGATTCCATCCAGTCCAATAGACTTGTGTATGTCCAGGTGTTGGAGCAGGTCCCTCACCATCTCCCTTTGGATTATAGAGACTTCACTCTGCTCCTCACCATCTGCTAGCTCAGGGACTTGGGTACTCAGAGAACAACTGATTCCACTAATAAAGACTGTGGCAAAGAAGTCATTAATTGCCTTAGCCTTCTCCTCATCCTTTGTCACTGTTACCAAAGGGCGGAGATTCTCCTTTCTGCAGGAAGAGCCTTCCTGGCTGTTCTGTGCTGATGAAATTCCTAGGTTTTGTTACAGGAAGGCATGTAAAGGAATGGAAAGTAGTTTCTTCAGCTTCCTAGCATTAAAGCACGCTTGTCCCCAGTATGACTCTCCCTAGGTGCTGGCATGTTTTCCTTCTGGTGCAGCGTGCTCTGCATTATTAAAAAGCTTCTTGTTTGACCTCATCATTAGGTTTTTATTTTACTTTTTGATTGTAGTGACTAAATATAACAATAAATGATTTAAAGAAGAGACAGAAATAAGTGTTAGAGAAAACAAACAGCCTCCCCCCTGCCAAAATGCTGAGTGGCGTAGCAGCAAATGGTTGGAAGAATCAGATTTAATTAGGGTTCCTTTCAGCAGAGAAAATTCCATTTATGCACACTATTAAAATAATCTTCTGCATTAATACTAATTTACATCATCAAAATAGCACTTCATCTATTATTCATATGGCATTGTAATTTCTCCCGGCTGAGAGGGTGAAGCGTGGTAAGACTCTTCTGCTAAATACTGCACAGATATTAAGATATCAGTAATGGCTTAGGGATTTTTTTTTCTAGCACATTAGATATCCCACACAGTTTCTTCTCTTCTCTCAATCTGTGTAATGACCACAGAAAAGACTGTAATAATTATTATACTCTTTCTATACCTCTTATGGCCAAAGGGTCTGCTTTTCATGAGCATTCTTGTAAAATAAACCTCCCTTTGCCTGCTGTCCAAATGCAGCCTCCTTCAGGGAAGGATGCAGGAGATGTTTAAGAGAATAACTCTTCAACAAGAACAAAGAAAAATCTTCTTCCTTCTCCAGTTTGAATGGTGATGGGGAGAGTTGATGTGCATAGAGCAATACAGCTGGAATTCCATGCAGTCTGGTCCTGGAGATGGCAAACTCTTGCTTTCTGTAAGAAAACAAGTCACTGATGCTAGTTTGCAGTTTCCACTCTCTTTGCTGGGTTCTCTGTGCAGGATGTTAGTGCAGCTCCATGTTCTCAGTGGGCATCATGACATGCACCTTCCTCATGCTACCCTACGTGCCAGACTGGAGCCTCTGACTTTTAGAGAAGCAGGTGCTAATTGACATCATTATGTTTTTTTTTATTATTTATTTTATTTTATTTTTTTATTTTTTATTTTTTTTGTTTCTGAGTCTTACTGTCATTATACTAAGACACAGTCCAAAATTTTCCTTAAACTATTCTGGTGGTATAGAAAGGTCTTTCAACAGTGTCATTTTCATTCCATCCCTGGAGGTGTTCATGACGAGGCTGGATGGGGCTTTGAGCAACCTGGTCTAGTGGAAGGTGTCCCTGCCCACGGCAGGGGGATTCGAACTCAAAGATCTTTCAGGTGCCCTCCAACCTGAACCACTCTATGATTCTATGATCTACTTGAAATCATGGATCCCTCAGATGTTTACTGGGCAGATCCTTTCTTCATCTACACACTTTTGAAGTGAAACCGAAAACTTCTAAATCATCAGTTAAGGAGAAACCTCCCTGATAACTTACTCATTCGGCTGAAAAAAGAGTAGGTAGAAATCAGAGTCATAGAATAGTTTGGGCTGGAAGGAGCCTTAAAATATTATGTAGTCCAACTCCTCTGCAAAGAGCATTAACTGCATTGAGCATCAGCTTGTACCTCCTGCTCCAGTGGAGGGAAGGACAGATGTCATAGCTGGACTTGCATGTTCTGTGGTGGAGTGAGTCACTTTGTTCCTACTGATTAATACAAAGGAAGAGATCGTTGTCTACAAACACTGCTGCTAATCACTGAGTAACAAGCTGGAAGAAGAAAGGGAGGTCAGTGGGATGCAATTTTAATTTTGACAAAGAAAAGGGTCTAAACAGCAGTTTCATGTCTTGGTTGAAGATGAAAACAAAGACCTTGGTTTTGGGACTCAAGTGGCCTTTCTACTGCTTGCTGCTTTAGAGTCTGCAGTAAAGCACAGTATGACTCTGCAATGTTTAAAGAGCAATAATCATGTAGACTTGGAAATCAATAACTAAGACAAAGTCATTCCAGCCTCAATAACCAGAAATCTTATAAAAGGGATTATTTTTTTCATGAGTTGAAAGGTCTTGCTTTATTACCCTTGTAGTTTTATTAATCTCTATAAAGCCGGGGTTTTTTTTGCACCTGGGCTTGTTTAATAATTACTGTTTGTCATTTTCTTGGCTTTTTATAATATATTAAGCACTGCAGAGCAGATGTACAGTAAAGTGCAATTAAGCCTGACTGGTCATCATGAAGCTGCCCATGGAAAGGATACTTCGATAAAGACTTAAGTGTTGGGGCACCATAAACCCGTGGAAGTGGATTGAGTTGTCAATGCACTTAGAAAACTATTAACTAACGTGTGTTATGGATAGATTTCCGTCACTGATCTCTTGCTGCTACATGTGATCATAATAGCATAATAAAAGACCTCTGACAGAGTAAAAATTAAGCTTCTGAGTGGATTTATATTGTTTAAATGAATATATATGTATTAAAAAAAGGAGATAATTTTATGCCTCCGCATTATGTCTCACAGTGTGAGTTCTGTGAACTTTATGAGTTCTTTGTTGACTTACTGATGCATGACAGTACAGCAATGATTAACCAGGGTCCTCAGGATCTGGACTGATACATTGAGTAATTGATCTTTATAGCCAAAACCTTGCCACATTGACAGAGAAGACAAGCAGGTAAAAGATCTGTGGAACGAGTTTAGATAAACAGCTGGGTATTTGTAGCAGGAGATATTAAAATACCTTTTGTTCAAGATCTCAGAAGATGCTTGTGGAAACCAGAAGTGCTAACTGGGAGAAGAGTTCCAAATTAGGTGGTAAAGATTGATAAAGGAACTGAGTTTTACAAAGTTTGTTCAGCTTGGAGCAGTAATGTCTGGACAGGAGGGAGCTGCTTTGGAAAAGGGGAGCTGCCTTTAGCAGATGTCAGTATCTATGACAGAGAAACCTTGAACAGATGGTTAAGCTTTCCCTAGCCCATTTTAAGAACTTTCAATGAGAAGCTGAAGGACCATGACCTCCCATTATACTCAAGATTCTCTGTGAAACTAGGGATTCTATTTTCCAGCCTTTCCAAAAGTTTCAGCATCAGGTTGCTAATGTAAAATAGGTCCAAACAGTGATACACACACACACGCACACACACACATATAAACATACACATACTGGAAACAATAAAAATGACAGAATTTACAAGTCACTGTCTCATCAGGTACTCTGACCATGACAAGGACACCCAAGTTGTCCACTCAAGTGTTAGTCAGGAAAACGCTGCATGGTAACTCTCAAATGCCAGTTATGGCTCTCAAATGTGTTGCCATTTTCCTAGTGTAGCAGTGTTTAAAACTAGAAGGAACTCTAGTACTCACCCAGTGTGAAATGCATAGACCAAGCCATAGGACATACTTTAACTGATTCCTTTTCCAAGCCCATTATCTCTTCTTCAGTTACAATGTGACTTTCAGAAAAACATCCAATAATTATTTAAAATTTTCCAGTGATAGAAAATCCATCATAGCTGTTGGTAAGTTGTTCTGATGGTTAATTACCTTGCGTGTTGAAAGTTCATGACTTATTTCTTGTCTGAGCTTGTCTAGACTAGGCTAGACCTTTCTGTGTGATTGCCTGGGAGATAGAGGAATGTTTAATTTGCTTTTCAGTTCTGTGCGTGATAACTGGTGGTCGGCTTAAGTTACCCGTGTGATCTTCCTAATATTTTGATACCCATCCTGAAGTATAAAGGCTAAAACTAGAAGGAGTAATCCTACAGCTGTGATACCTTATCAAATTCAAATATCCAGGAGTCGTATTAGCCTTTCAGAGTATTACACTCAGAACTCATGATTTTTTTCCAAAGTCACTAATTTCCAAGAGGGAAGGGACTAAGACATTATTTTTTATTCCTTCACGTATAAATTGGTAGATGATAAAAGCGTAATTTTTGTGTGCCTGCTTTATTAGGTAGCTCTG
The DNA here is from genome assembly GCA_013400375.1 of Thinocorus orbignyianus. Classification (NCBI taxonomy): domain Eukaryota; kingdom Metazoa; phylum Chordata; class Aves; order Ciconiiformes; family Thinocoridae; genus Thinocorus; species Thinocorus orbignyianus. Next base: position 863,616 of record VXBW01000265.1, on the reverse strand, counting down.
TCTCAGTGACCTCTCTATTCATTATTGTCTGCTTAGAAACCCAGCTAAATATACACTCTTTGCAATTACGTATCAAAGACTATCAGTCAACCAGTTGTAAAAAGTTCAACATCTACATATTAATTTTGCACCCTTAGTTCTTGTACAAGTTCTTTCCAATGTGAAGTGAAATACCATACTGATTTCTCCTGGCTTGACATTGTTGTCTTTTTCATACAAGCCTGCAGTCTCAGGAAAAAAAAAACCCACCCTATATTATTGTTGCAAGATCTATTCTTACACTTGAATTCTGATTTACATATTGCCAACTTTAATGCCTTATTAATCAATTCTCATGTTAGACAGGCTATTTGTTTATTATGCAGGATAGATGTCAGGCAGAAATTTAGTCCTTAATTACCCACATATTTCTTTCAAAATACTGGGTCATGTACATTTTACCCCAGTTCCTTGGAATTTTCTTCATATTCTGGAATATTTTAAAAATAAGTAGAACACCACCTGACCAAACATATTTTCTTTTAAGATGCTTGAAAGTATCAAATGGGGACCAATGGATTAAAAGTATACTATTTTCATAGCTCTCAGTCCAAAATCCGCCAAATCCAATAGTGGTTTTTCTTAGTACTTATATAAAGAGCTCAATCATGCATAGCTTTTTAGCATAATAACTTTGGATTGTTAAATTAACATACATATCATTCTTTAATGCCAAGAAGGATGGCTCATTATGGCATTAATAGCTCTTAATGGTCATGGTTTAATGATCAGGTGCTCTGCTGTATTTCTCTTGTGTTCCTAATACTTTGTTCATCAAGAGTAGGCTGCCATTTGATGTACCTTCATATAATAGTGATGGTAACAAGGAACTGTGGTTAATAGGAAGTTAATAGATATTTCTGTGCTTTTTCATTGTTAATGTACTTTTTATTTTATTGATCACTATGAATCAGAGTGAAGTAATAAGGTTTTAAAAGGTAGGTGATGAATGTATAGTTTGCATGATGTAAGATTTAATCCCTGAGAGAACAAAGGAAACAGAGGTCTGCTAGTCCAGGCACAAGCCTGACTTTTTAACAGTTTGTATGTACTGCCTGCTATGAGATGGGGATCAGATGGTCCTAACTGGTATATTTGTTTTTTACTTCAACAGATGTGTTCAATCCTCTCTTTTCTGTTCCGTTGCTTGGTACCTAGAGGACAGTCATCTCCTGGTATCAGCAAAGACAGATACATCCTTGATCAGAATAGGAGAAATGTAAAATTGCATGGGAGCTGAGAGAAAATAAATAGGCACCATTAGACAAGTTCCTCTGACTAATGTAGACCAACTGAGATTTTGTCCTTGGTTGTGTCTTTACAAACTGCTTTGTTCATTTGTGATTCTTTCTTTCTTTCTTTCTTTCTTTCTTTCTTTCTTTCTTTCTTTCTTTCTTTCTTTCTTT
>VXBW01000265.1:835832-862069 GCA_013400375.1 Thinocorus orbignyianus | reverse complement strand
TCTCTCTCTCTCTCTTTCTTTCTCTCTCTCTCTCTTTCTTTCTTTCTCTCTCTCTCTCTTTCTTTCTCTCTTTCTAATGTTGGAAAGTACCTCTGGATGTCATCTGGTCCAAACCCCTGCTCAGGCAAAGTCACCAAGAACTAGTTGCGCAGGATGGCAAAATTCCAGATGAATTTTGAATATTTCCAGGGATTGAGACTTCACAGCCTCCCTGGACAACCTATGCCAGTGCTTGGTCACCCTCACAGTAAAAACATGTTCCCTGATGTTCACATGTACCCTCCTGTGTTTTCGTTTGTGCTCATCACCCCTGGGTCTGTGTCCTAGAGCCTGGCCCCATCCCCTTTGTACCCTCCCTTCAAGTATTTATATACATTAATAAGAATACTTCTCCAGGTTAAACAGTCACAGCTTTCTCATCTCCATTCTCCTTTGTGTTTTGCCTCCTTTTTAAATACAAATATCAAAAGAACTTAAGCATAGTGAATTATCCCATGCTACGGAAGAGGTCAGTTACAGTGACTAGAGTTACAGCTGTCATGAGTAAATTGTAAAATAATATTACAGAGCCATTAGAGACTTGTGAAGTCAAGATCTGACATGGCTATTTCAGGTAAAAAGGGATGCATTTTCCCATCTGTTCTTTCAGTCCCAACAGTTAAACAGATTAATTCCTGGCATGATTCCAACACATTAGGGATTGACTTGCTTGATTATTTGTGTGTGTGTGTGTGTTATTGAAAGACTGCCATGAAGCGTACAGTATTTTTCAAATAAAAAGCACTAGTCTCTAAGCTCTAGAGAACATGTTCCAAATCTGCCTTAATTTACTAGACCTTCACTGTCTGAAGCATGTCCTTGATGGGCATTTACCAGTGTTACAAAATCACCAGAAGATGATCTGTTGCAGTGCTCAGAATCTCCTGAGGGCTGTAACAAGGCAAAGGGCTGCCAGCCAGGTTACAGCACAGACGTTTTGCTTTCTCACCGTTGCTGTCTTCTACTATGAGAATTAACCGAGGTATACACAAAGAATAAGCAACATCTCCAGGCTATGCTGAAGACTTTACAAAGACACGTTTGAATCATACCGGTTTAAACACAAGGACTAACACAACATTCTGAGGAATTCTGGCACCAGTTTTCCCACGCTCTGACTAATATTGTCTCACCAAAGCCGGGACCAAGGCTATGCAACCTAGTGGAGAATTACATCTCTGACTTCTGGATTTCCATTGATGGGGTGAAGGATTCACCTCTGGTTCTGTTTTTGCAGATCCCCTTCAGGATCCTCTCTCTGGCTAGCTTGGTTCTTTCAAGTGCTCAAACCCCTACGTCTATAATGATAAAAGTAGAGGATGTATGTACTGATGCAGTTCATAATTTGAACAGCAACAATACAGGGAATGAAGGCGTCCTTCTATGACTCTATATTTATTCACCTTGAAGGGATTTGCTCTATTTCAGCCCACTTACTCAGCTCTCCCAGCTGTGATGCAATCCTTCAGCAAGATGCTAGTATTCAGAATTGCTTTCATTGATTGGCGTCTTGATCTTGTTTGTCTTTGGAAATAAACATTTCCTTAGACACTAATTTTGTGCTTAGGATTCCTCTTGAGTTCAAACCTTGCCCCTGGACCACTTTCTGTCACTCATATAATCTGATATATAATGGAGATATCAGGTATTCACTCTTTTAAAGGGTCTTTGCTGTATCTACCTGTCTTCAGAGGTGCTGGTAACTTTTGAGAATAGATGGTCTAGTAGATGGATCTCCTGATAAACTGTAAACAAAATTTGCTAATTACAGTTAATAATAGTATACTCTGTGAAGGAAACTCTGGATGGACAATGGGGTTCAAACGCACTACTAGGCTCTGAAAAGTGTCATACATGGAGACATTGGTTGAGAACTCCATTTATGAAAGCATGCATAGGAAAACAATATCTGCAAATGGTTATTTTGATTGTGACCGTATGCTAAGGAAGTTAAGTATAATTGTCATCATAGTAGACTTGAGATAAATAACCCATCAACTCATCTTTGAAAGATACCACTAGGTGGACTTGCTGCATAGACTCAGTGGCTATGTTAGAATAAAAGCTGAATTTCGATTTACATTTTCTCAAAACAAGGAGGATATTTAAATATTACCGCAGTTTCATTCTTATTGTTTGATAACTTGATGCAGTCTGGGGTTTTCAGCTGTGACAAACTGCACAGAGGTAGGGATGCAAGAAGAAGGAACTCACAACAAAAGAATATATATTGGAACCTAATGCATTAAACAAGAAAATAGAATCGAACAGGCACTGAGCAGAAGATCTTTAAACAGAATAGATGTCGTGGGAAGAAAACACCAACTCAAACTACTCTATGATTCTATAAAAAGAAGCACAACTTATGAAACAGGTGCAGTAATATCACTGCCAAAAGGAGTTTTGCCAGCCCTTCTAAACTAAGCAAGTTTGAACTAAATCAGTACCAAGATGAGAGACCACTGAATAAAACCTGACTCAGTAAGCAGCACTTCATTTTTTCAAGCAATTTAGTCTGGCTCTTCACACTCAATGGCATTAAACATCATGTTTTTTTTTTAAATTAATAGCTATTGGAAAATAATCATGCCCACCTCCTTTTTGTCTTTCTTTGATGTTAATTTTAATAGAAGGAGTCTTTTTAGTTTCAGGAAAATTAAGAGCTACTTCAGTGTCCCCAGTTCAGGGAGTATGTCAACTGTTACTGTCCTTATGATACTGAAGTGGAGTTTTTTATCTAGAGTGACTACTATGCACTCTTATTTACTGGTCATGAATGCCTCACTCCTAAGATGAATGGAATTTACAGGCATAATGTTGACTTCAGCTTAAATCCAAATGAAAACCTGGTTTAAAGACACATATTTTCTTGAGCTGAAGCAAAACTGAATTGGTCAGTATGAAATCTTTTTTGAAACTGAATCATTTTGGTTTTCCTGTTGTTCCCTCCCCCCTTAAAAAAAAAAAAAAGGAGTTAAAGCCAAACCAGAACAGGTCAGGTCATGCTTGAAGCAAGATAAGAGTTGAATAAAAAAGTTGCCTTGTGTGACTCCCTGTTTACAAGTAGAAAGGCCTCCAGAACACAAAGTCCTGAAAGATACAGGTGTATGCCCGCTCTGCAAAAGCAATCACAAATAGGATGGGATTTTCATTATTTATGTGCTATAATCATAATTGTGCAGAGAGAGTCTCCCTTTACCCACTATCCCTGTGTCAGTGACTTGCAAGTTAAATAATCAGGCAACTCATGTGTGGAAAGCCTTGTTGAAAGCCTGCTCAAGTGACACTGTTCATTGACATCTCTGATGTTTGGATCAGGTTTTGTAGCATCCAAAATTTTCCTGAAGGGTTTGGGTTGGCTTGGTGGATTCAGAGGCCCCAGTGGCAGTACAGTTTGTGTTCCCACTGATTTTATCCAAAAACCCCTTAAAACATTGTCATCAAAACAAATGTTTGGACATTTGAGCATCACAGCAATTGAGAGTACCACTTCCCTCACTTATTGTAGCTACTCCTGGGGAAACGTTGCTAATAGGATTTAACAGTCTGTTGCGCAAGGAAACCAGTGGCATTTAAAAACCCGTTCGTTCCTCTCCTTTGTTCAAAGCTGCCAGATTGAAGTTTACTCGGTAAATATGCAGACACTTAAAATTACCTTTCCGTTGGCATGGACTGAAATGGGAAAAATCCCCTTCTGTCTAATCTAATTTACTGCCAGTATAAAGACTGTCAAGAGAAAAGAGTCATCAATATGATGTGCACATGGAAAAGACCTCGTTTCTCTGTGTTCCCAGGTGGTTGTGGTGCAGATGCAGTGGTTGTTTGCATCCCATAATTAAGCCCCAGCAGCTTTGCAATTGCATTATCTGTTACATACACTATCCTCAAACCGTCTCTCTTCCAACGATGTGTCTGATTGATACACTGCGCTGCCAAACAGCTGACATGAGGATGATGATGCAGCACTAGCAAAATGAACCTTTCCAGGAAGGCACTGGGCTGATACGTAACCTTATAAAGGCTCTGTTTAAATTAGGGAGAAAGCATCCAGGTGGGGCAGGATAACACAGGCGGAGGTTTTGGGGGAGCTGGGAGCAATCTCCCCTTTAGGCTTTCTCACCAGCACAGCTTCTGCTGGTTTAATAAAGGTGCATTTCTAAACCTAACTTCCCCCTCTCCCTCCCTCTGTGTTTAGATAACAGTATTTCACTTTTTATAGTGCTGCAGTGGCAGGGATAAACTGTGACAATTGCTGCTGAAAATGGAGAGAAAGTGCAATACAACTCCTTTCAACAGAAGGTGGCTGTTGGCTCCTGGTTCAACAGTATGTCACGTTAAACCTTCTTGCCACTCCCTTCAGAGCTCTGCCTTTCCCTCCTTCTTCCCCATTGCTGGACTCTGAGTCCTCCTCAACCTAATGGCCACTCTCACTCTGCTAACTCTTCCAGCTTTGTCAAGTTGTTGATCAACAGCTCCCACTGTTGCCCATGAGCCTACCACACAGAGCTCTCTATAAAAATGACCCAACTTCCACCCACATCTTTAAGACTTCTTTGTGCTGTGTTACTTACAATGAAATGAATATACTCTGCCCAGGCAAAGGTTTCAAAGACTGACAAAGTAGATGATTTTCTAACTGAGCTATTAGGTGCTGCAAGTATTTGTTATTTGGTAGAAAATACACCTTGTTAAAATTTGCCAGAGTGAAAAGTCTTATCCTATTCATATTTGATGGGAAGTTAGTCCAAAAACTTGGCATACAGTACTGCTGCCTGCTCTCAAAAGTAAGCTAGAACTGGCTGTGTGCCTGGTTCTCTTTCTCTCCTTTAAACTACATCCATCCTAGCTCATGAGCATCTGGGCATAAAATGCCCCCCCATCCTGAACCAAGCAAAAATTTGGCTTAACTTTAAAGAAACAATCATCTTTTATACAAATGATATCCCATAATGCTTTACTAGTTTGAGGGAAGCCAATTGCTATTAAAAAACATAAGTGAAAGATAGGGCAATCTAGAGTAGTGCTGGAAAGTGTTTGTAGCTAAGGTTTGAAATGAGAGCTCACACTGGACACGTGGAAGAGGTCTGTATAGAACTGGAGTTCAGGTTGCTGCGATGAAAAGAGCTATTGTATTCCAGAAGTCAAAACTGCGGTCAGGGGGAAAGACTTTGAGTGAAAGGGTTGCTGGGGCAAGTGGATGAATGATTTTAAATTCGAAAAAGAATTGATTGAGATGGAAATGTCCAGTTGCAGGAGAAGCTACTGTGAGGAGGTTAGGAAAACATCATCTGCGGTAGCTTTCTAAGAGAGGGACAGTTTTGGTCTTCAGGATACAGTATAGAGAGATGCAATGAAATTAAAAGCCAAAAAAGGAAGCCCAAATAAGATTGCACATTTTGAGGAAAGTGTATAAAAGTCAATGATAGATTGCTAGACCTGAAAGTTGGGAAAGAATCAGGATTAAAAGTTACGGAGTATGAGTAGACACTGCAAACACCACGGTAATTCTGGATGATATGTAATTAGTCTGTCTATAGACTTTTTGTGCACATAGTTCAAACCAAGTCGACATAGTTAACCATTGCAAAATGCCCATTTATGTGATGGTTACAAGGAGAGGTGGGCTGTTCTGAGGTCTCCAGTTGCATTCTTTTTCTCTCATAGCAACACTGGTTCTGGATTTCAGTGGGAATTATACTGGAACTGCTTTACCTGCTCTTATTCAGGTCTTTGAGCTTTTTTTCTTGGTTGATCTTCATCTATGTTTTTTCCTTGCTGCCTTTAGGATGAGTCCAAAACACTGAAAAGTCAAATTGAGCCTTCCTACCAGTTCAACAGATTTTTAGGTCATGCCTTCAAAATCATTAAAAAGGGATTTGGGATCCCCTCTGTTTTTAGTTCAGGGGACAGGACTGAGAGAAGGACAGATTTCTTACTGTGTCCTCAAAGTCAGACTGCATGGCACTTGCTGAAATGGAGCTTAAGTGGCCCAATGCCAGGACTTTGGTTTCCGTGGTGTTTTTCTCTTTGTTGTTTTTTTCTTTGTGGATTAAAAGGAGCTGCAGGAAACTTAGGAGAAGTCATTAAAAAGGAAATGACTCATCCAATAGGGTAGTAAAGGATTTAATTAGAACCCAAAATGAGTAAGTCTTGTTGGTCCACAGCAGTATGGAGCAGGTGCCAAGCATGACAAGCATCTTTCTGAGGATGGAAAGCCTTGTCTGTTAGTACAGAACGAGGAACGGTGGTGGAGGGTGCCAAATATCTGTTGATAACTATACACAAGGAATACACAAGGGGAGGCAGAGAAATGCCAACAATAAGCCCTACAGCTCACCATGTCTGCCATAATCCCTGGAGCAGAAACTTACTGTGAAAGTCCCAGCATGCAGTGTACAATGGGATCCTGCTCCAGGGCTAGTCATTGTTACCTTTCTTTGTGGCAACCAGGTGAAAAAGCAATGAAAATTTTTGAACAGACAAATCAAAAATTCAGAAAACTGAAATGCCCGGAAAATACCAGTTCAAAGACATTTAATGAACTGTGATTAGATATTTTGTGTTTCAATTAGGACTTAGCTAAGAGTGACTTCAGGTCTACACAAAAGCTACCAATGACTTCAGTTCTGACCCCTACCTTCGTGTTTAGATTTTATCTATAACATCTATGGTGTAGGAAAGCTTCACAGTGGTGTCTAGTCTGTGAGTTTGCTAACTTTGTTTTGTGTCTTGATGTAAAAGGAGGCTGAAGGATAGTTACATGGTGCTCAGGCACTCCCTCTTGGTGTGTAGAAGAGGGCTCCCAGGGTTTGCTCTCAACAGGTCCTTCCTGACCCCTGGAGCAAGTCATGCAGGAGTATGGTAGAAACAGCAGGTTAATGTCCTAATAAAAAATACAGTGATCAGATGCTGGGCAGCTCAGTGGGGAGCCTGAACAATAATTTCTTCAGGAGGAGAAATATATAGCCCTGTAAACATAAACAAACTTATGGTCCACCTACCTCTTGCTGTTAGCTCCCCATATCATACAGCTTGGTTATGGCATATTTACAGCAGGGACCAGTTGAGGCCCCTTGGACTCAGATGCTTTTGCTTTGTTCCTCCTCCTGCCATGCTGCTAAGGTGTATTCAATGACTACTTTATTTCCGTTACAGAGCTGATCAGTCTTTCACCTCCTTAATCAGCTGCCACTTGTTAAAAAGAAATATTTGCAGGTATCACGCCTCTTAAAATTTAGTCCTGTTCAGTTTGCAATCTTTTCTTTTCCAAAAAGCTGTACTTTCAAAAATTACATATTTGAAAGCAGAAGATATAAAGTCATTGTAAAAGGAAAGTGATTTAAAGATTTTGGTGTAATTTAATGTAATTCCAAACAATATTCTGTATCATTTTACCTATAATAGCTTCTCTTTGATGATGGAAAGTTTTCTGTAACTCTATCCTGCTCTCTGGCAATTATTCATATCCTAGTTGAAAGGCTTTACATTGCTATAACCGTAATCTTTTATATTAATGATTTGCACATCAGCTACCCAGTAATATTTTATAGAGATAACTTTCTCATTCCACAAAATTCCTTCTTGCCTTTTATAACTATTCAGAAACCAAAGAGCAGAAAATGTGCCATTTGGAAAGAAACTTGTTGATACTCCTTACTCACTAGAAATTGTCATCTGGAAGTTTCCCAAAACCAGCAACAGTCTTCATTTCAGAAACCCGCATTAGCCTCAACCACAAAGATACTGAAATCACGATACAGCTAATTTTTCTGTGGAGTCAAAGACTGCAGATATATCGTGTTGGATAGTTAGTTGTTCATGAATATTTTGAAACTAGTTGGAGGTCATTTGGGGCACCTACACTAATAAGAAGGACAAAAGGCCAAAAAAAAGGCACTTGTTTTGGTTGTTGTCACTAATGAGAAATTTTTCCTCTTTCCAAAGCATTTTGCATTTATCAAAAAAATGGAGTTAAAGAGAACTAATAGCTGAGATTCTAATAAACCACCGGTTCTACATAACCTCACGATCTGTCATTGTGCATAGAAACTTTTTGGTGATAATCTTATCACTATTGGAGCGGACAACAGTGTACAGCATTTAGAGATGTTCCATCCCTGGTGGGTTCGAAGTTTTTGTTAGAGGAGTCATTTATTTCTCCCACCTGAGGGCACTTTAACTGAACTGTGGAGACCACCTTAGCATTGTTCTTATAATATTTGGAGAGAATGAGTATCTGGGACAGAGATGAAGCCACATACAACTTGAAATTTTGTGTCCTATAGGGATCATATTGGTAAGCCCTGTCTAGAAATTCTTGGAGAATACCACGAGTTTCTTTAACCATGATGCATTGACATTATTAATTCTATGAGTCTGTATCCTAGGAGTTTCTCTTCCAACAGGTTAGTCAAACTGGATGAAAAAAGGAATTCTAACACTTCAGGGGAGTTGCTGTTGAAGTAATAACATCATAGTGTAACCAATTATAATCACTTGTATTGAAAATAAATTAACATCCTTCCTGTAAATAGCAGCTCATTTTTTTAAGTCCCTCATACTCAGTGGAAGACAAGTTCATGTGACAATTGTAGCAATTCTGTCAAACTATAATTCAAGTTGGTTTTAGCTTTCGGGACAAAAACAGATATGCAGCTGCAAATTGGAGTCAGAACAATTTACCAAGGAAAGAGAACAGGACAACACATTGCTTCAAGAGGAGTCCTAACTTAATTTTTCCCCATTCACATTTGTATTCTTGGAAAAGTGATTCAAATTTCAAAGTAATCAATGAAAGATTCAGAGTAAATTCCAGTTATTGATATTCCTGATAGCTGAGAACATCTCATCTTTCTCACAGGCTGAGTTTTCTTCCCTTCCAGTGCCACAGCTGCATTACTGGAATTTCTGATTTAGCCATGCACTATGGTTGTCCAAGGAACTGAACTTATGCTTGGAGATACAGCATCAGCTACAGGCTCACAAATTCCGGGACTAGAAGACCCAAAGAAACCATTGTAGTCAGATAGTCTGACCTGTTGCACAGCACACACCTGGGGGCTTATCTGATTTTATCTGTGTTAGAACAAGAGAACAAGAGAATATAGTTTCCAGTTCCCTATGATTTGGTTATAAATGTTGTAGAATTCTCTGCAATTGTATTTCAGTCTTTCTGTATTAAAATAGTGGTTATCTGTCTAGCTTGGTTATCTAACTGCAAACACTTTCCATAACTTTTGACTACCGATCTCTACTGGTACAAAAAATTGGTACTGAGCTGGAGAAAAGAATATTTGAAATATTAGGCATCCGGTAATTATTCCAATATTACAAGTGAAGTATTGTGACTACCCAAAGAAATCTCAGCTATTAATTTTACTGGGTGTTTGTAAACTACTTCATTCACAATTTTAAGGCTGGAAATGACAGCTATGGTTACCTAATTTGCCCATTTCCTTAAATACTGTGAATTGCGTTTAAGTGATTTATACACACGTGCATTTGTCTAACAGCATTTCTGTTCAAGATACCCATTGTTGAGTGAAGAAAGTGCAGCAGAGAGCCATCTGGATCCTGGGAAAAGGGAGAAATAAAGCAGAACTCCCATGTCCTGTAGCATGAGTGCCTGGAAATGGTTATGTGAGAGGAAAATAAAAAGATAAAGTTCTTTAAACTAGCCCAAATATATTACTTCCAAGACTGAGATTGTTATGTTGTGTTATTCCTCATAGATGTTCTGTTTAAGTATTATGACATGTCACATTCTAAAGAAAAATAAAAAGATAATGCCCATACAGTGATCTGGATTGTTCTTTAAAATTTTGGCATCTTAGTTCTAAGCAGTTTTCTTCTGTCAGTGGAGTATCCTAGTGTTTCCAAAGGACAAGAGCTAAAAAGGCAATGGAAGTGGTAAGTTGACAAGCATCCTCCTCCTCCTACTTTTCTATAAGTCGGTATTCTATTACAGTTTGAAGCAGACAAGGATGGTAGAATTGGAAAAAAATTACACTCATTTGTCACCATTAAGGAATATGAGAAGCGCATAGGTCCTCAAGAATCGGTTACCACCTGGCTACAGCCAGGTCTGTGCTTCAATGGCCAAGTTGTACTTCCTGAATAGGGTAAATATGAAATGAACCACAACCTTATTTTATCTCAGAAAAGCCAAAAATGTTTGGGCTCACTATTGCCCAGTTGAATCTCTTTCCAATGCGTATTAAAATTTTAAAGGGAAGTAAAGATTTTTACCATCCTTTAAATAAAGAACATATCTGGAGACTCAGCCTGGAAAGCCTTAAGCTTTGATCCTGTGCCAGGTAACAAACAGGGGATGGTATTTGCATTTATGATGAGCTTATACTTTTAAACTACAGTGGCAACAGTATCAGATTAAAAGTTCATACAGTACTAACTCTTGTTTTCAGGCCTTGATTGCATCTCATAATGCTCAAAAGCATGCAACTCAGAAAAATATAATCTTCAGCAAGATGGGTTTTCAAAATTTGTGAAAGGCCATAAAAGTGTCAGTTTAAATTACCCATAAATCGTGTGTCGCCCAGGATGAATCTTTGATGCTTGATGCTGGATGTTCATGTCTGCCCCTTGTGAGTTTGCGATGCATACTCCGATCTGGTTTTCAGTCCAGCAAAAGCATTTGCTCAGTGGTCTGCAACATACAAACCATTTTATAGATTTAGGTTAAAATGCCGCTGAAACATCATGTGTAGACCTTCTCTTGTTATTAGTTGTACAAATGCTATATGTACGTTATATCTTAGGAAAAAAATGAGAGGATATTTATATTGAGTTAGTCCTTTGGTGCTCCACATTGTAGGGCACTTTTAGGAAGAGCGTTGTACAGCCACCAACCAGAATTGTTGAACCATTAAGAGCTCTCGTATTAAATGGAAGCCAAGACACATGATATGGTTATAACACAGAAACAGGAGGAGCACTACAAAAAGTTGTTTCTGCCCCTGGAGCCACAGGTCAGTCTTGGCTTTTTGGGTGTACTTTAAGATACTGCATGTTCATAGGCTTTCTCTGGAAAGCTCTATTATCCCATTTCTGGAATAAGCTCATTTATTGAATAAGCATAGGTTCCAGAATTTCAAAGATGTATGGAAATAAAACAAAACCACCAACAACAAGGAAAAAATCCCCAGCAAATGCTTAAAAACTTCTCACAGTCAAGAACAATGGTGTGGGAGGGACTGTATTTATGTAGGAATTGTGTGTAGAAGGCAAGTGGTCTTAAACAGTCTTTGGAACATTTCTCTGAGAAATACACAGTGATCTATGCTGTATTGCTGTCTAAGCCATTTGTGGTGGGACAGATTCCGTGTGTCTGGTTCCTCTCTCAGGCAGTGCATGAGGCAATCCACTGGTGGCTGTGATGTTGCACCTGTTGTTGTTTTTGTAAATAAGATGAGAATCTACCTCCCCTTAATAAGTTTAAGGTGATAAACTAGTAAAATACAAACAAGAAATGCTTTTTCAGCAGCATTTTTATTTTATCCAACCATCTATGATAAATCTGGGTGGAACTTTTCACTAATTGCCTTTCATTGCAGACCAAACTTACCTCCAGCTGGGAGTGCTGCAGGGGCCAATAAATCTTTACATGTCTCATTAGAGAAAGTCTGATAGAGCACACATCATGGTCATGGTGTTGAGGAGGAAACTGGATAAACAAGGAGTATCTGGGATGAGTGAAGAGATCTTTCAACCTATCAAGTTATGGCACAGCTTTTACTGAGGTAAGACTCAGGATATATTCCTGGAGAAGCTGCTGGGCAGTCTAAGCTAGGCGTGAAAGGGAAGGGTCTCTGGAGATCCTGTAGAAGAACTAGGGCTCCTCTGAAATATTCAGTGGCGCTGCCACCAGAAAGACATTCTAACTACACCAAACAGGGATGGACAGGGAGAAAAAGTGGGACAGAAGCAGTCATAAGACTGTTGGAGTTGTTTGGTGGATTTGTGAAATACTTTACCCAGATTCTCCACTTTTGACATGAAAAGGAGCCTTTCAAAGGGATGAATGGCAAACCTGCTTATCTTCAAGCTTGCTAGCTACTAACATAAACCTGGAGTGAGGCAGCGGAGGTACTGATTGTCATCATATACATTCCTCTGTTGCAGCATACATTGACTCAAACACCCCTTTGAAACTCATGTTCTGTGATGAGGGAAGGGAAGGAGGAAAATGAAGGCCAGTCTGTAAAACAAAAATTATGCTTCACAATGTGTCAAGGATCTCTTGGTTTTCTTTTCTCTAGTCTTTTGCAAACCAGTCTTTTATAAATTTTTCTCAAAGGAACATATGAAAGTGATGCATCTTGGAATATCAGCTTGGATAGAGCAATAAATTGCAGCTTCATCCACTTTTACAGTGAATTTCCTAACCACAAGGCAATTAGTTATTTGGTAATGCTTCCCGTTTGTCTCACCTGTGTCCTGATATGATACCATTGTGTTTACTCATTGACTCATAGCTGAGACCTGGGAAATTTTATTGAATAGTAACTTTGCAAAGAGCATCACTGAGACACTCCTGACCAGTTCCTGCACATTTATTTATAAGTGTCAAACACTCCTTTTGTCCTCCTCTGCACACTGTCATGTTAGCCTTCAAAGATGTCCTCTTCTGAAAAGTAAGGAATTAATTTATTTGTTTCTCTTTTTACCAGAAAGAAGGAGTATCTGGGATTCTGTATCCTGAATCTGGTGACAGAACTGATTGCAAGATTTCCAGTAAATCTCAGCTTACCTGAAAGCACGGTCTTATAATGCTGCTATTTGTGAGTAATGATTAAAAGAAGTTTCACTTTGGTGACCATATTTGTGAAAGCAAAATAGAATTTGTGAATAAAGCAGGATGTTTTCCCGGAAAGTCAGGTACATGCATTGCATTCATTATTTGATACTTGCTCATCTGAAATTTACATCACATAGACATGAAAGTATATAATTTATAAACAGAGTAAGAGCAAACAGAGTAATGCTGAATTAAAATAATTTATTTGAGGGATACCATGGGCATAAAAAAGGCATCTTATTTATCATGTAACACACTGATGAGGAAGGATAGGAGCCCTTTAGCCCATACATGCAACCTTAGAGAATGAATGTCTTTTACGACTGGTTGTCTTCAGATACTGTCTCAGAAGTTAAAATGAAGAAGGGAAAGTGGGTATTTTCAAATTTGTATCTTACTATACACAAAATTGTTTGCTAGAAATATGCTCTGAAAGCCAAGCAAGAGTCCAGTTAATGTTTGATTAAAAGATAGTTACTTTGAATAAGTAAACATAAGTTGATCTCCCTCCATTAGCTGTTGGTACAGCAACTTTGAAATCACTCACTGTATCTTCTAAGCTGTGGGTACAATTCTAGTTGGTTAGAGGGATTTTGCTTCTCATTTGTCTCCTCAGTCTGCTCTCTGTCTTCCATGACTTTGCAAATTTTACCAGCTGTTCTCAGAAACCAAAATACTTAATAAAGCTTAATACCTTGCAGCAAGTTATTAGAAGATTTAAACTCCAAAAGCTGATACATCAGCACTAGATGAGAAAGTGAACAGAGAGTTTCTGGATTAAGTGATAATATTAAAAAAAAAATCTTAAAAATTAGCCAGGTGATTATATGACAATTAGATAATGCAATCAATCTTCAGTAAAACCTCCGCAGTGTGCTGACATAGGTTCTGTAGCCTCAGGTCAGCCTTGGTTTGTTCAGTTGCAGATCCATCTGGCTAGCAAGTTTGCTAGCTCAAATCATAAATCATTAAAAAGATATTCTGTTATTCCAGACACTGATGCTCCAGTTTGTTGATGCTCTTCTCATCCAGGGGCACAGCACTGCTAAACAGGTCATTGTTTGACTTATGCAGCACTTCTAAGAGAGGCTGGTAAAATGTTCAGAATCGCTAATGCCCATTATGTGTCCACTGGCAATGACCTTTCTATGAGATACATAGAAGAGCACAGCTTGCACTGAGATTTACCACTAGGACAAGCTGGAAGAGCTGTTGTTGCTAGGCAAATGTTATGGATGAAGGTAATGTTAGCTGTTAGTCAAGCAAGCAATGTTCGGGACAGCTGTATCTCCGACATTCTGGCTTTTTCACCAGTCCTCAGTACACATTACAGATGTGTGTGCTGGAATTTCCTGGGCTCATACTGTATTCTTGCACCCCTTCTTCTCCAGTAAGGACTTATTATGGTCTCCATTGCAGTGATCCCTCTACTCCCTACCACCAATGATGGTTCCAACACACCTCTCATAGAAGTTCTCATATATATGAAGGAATACAATTGGAGCAAGGAAATAAGCAACAATGATACTGTCTGTAACAGCATCATAAAAAGCAGCTGTGAATTTATCAGACCTCTGACCAGTGTTCATTACCAGAGAGCCTTGCTACCATGCTGTGCTGGAGGGTCATCAAGACACCTTTGGTCCTGTAGTGGAAGATGAGAGAAGTGAGCACACATGTTGTCATGTACATTGACCTTCACAATGTTCTTACCTGATTTGCTAGATTTTTACTTCCAGTTGTCAATGTTAATTGATGCTTTTTCTACAGATGGTTTAATGAGCTCATGTTCAGTGTTACCAGCTGTCTGTGTTGGAGACTTGGAGGGATGAGATGGAAATGTCAGGGTTACATGTGTCAGAAGGGTCTCATGTCCTAAAAATAGGTTCAGCCAAATAAAGACATCTACCTTCATTGGCCCACCTAATGAAAAAGGGTGCCATGGTGAGTTGTTTAATATGGCTGAGCTGTAGAAGGCAGCAGAAAAATCTGGCAGTAATGGGTAGTTTTCTATATAAGGGGAATGGAGGGATCTTCAGCCATGCTGTATTTGAAGAAACCAGTAAGTGACTAATGGATGAGTAACTGTGCATGCTGACTTAATTGCAGTGCCTGAATTTGTGCATGTTGAGTCCTCATGGAGACCTTAAATGTGTATTTTCAGCTTTCAACCTACTTCTGAGCCTCCCGTTTGATTGTTCGGATCCTCCCCCCACCTCTAGTCCTCTAAAGCACTCATGCAAATAACACGCTTCTCCAGCAAATACCCTGGGCCACAAGAGAGGCAGGCTTTGCTAAATCTGTAAAATCTCCCTCTGTAAAATCCAGTATAAGTAAGTGACTTTGTCAAACCGCCTTCTCCTTCTGCCTTTATTCCGAACACATCACACCACCTACAGCACAGCTTCTTTTTGCGTGGTATCTCTGGGGCAGCCTCAAGTTGTGCTGCCCAGAGATAAAGAATGAGGAGTGCCCCAAAGAGAGCAATGGGGCTACAGAGGAAATCTGAAAATAAATGGGAAAAGCAAATGGGTGACTGCAAAACCACATACCTGCTTCAAGATTGGGACATCAACCAGAGCTGAAATACCTGAACTCAGAGAAGTAGAGCACTTCAGAAGGCCAGTTTTCTCTTGGTTCATATTTTTTAATGGTAAATCACAGTATATAATGCTGACTCTGCCATTAAATAAAGAGTCAGGTAATCTGGCTATCCACTTGGAAGGAAACTTCCTCGTTAATTAACATAAATAAAGCCTTTAGGGCTCGTAGGTGTCAGAGCCAAGGCACAAGAGAAAGTGATGAAGGCAGGCAACTATGGATGGCAAAATGGGAGGATCATTAAAAGGGTTGGAAATGGACCTGTCACATTTAGTTTTGCTCGTAATTTGATTATTAAAAGAATTAAAATTTGATGATCTTAGAGAATAAATGGCTTGTTTTACAGAGCGGGAAGGGAAATGCAGAGTGGAGTGAAGGGAGCTGCAGGCTCCAGTATATCATATTCATCTCTTTGTCAGAAAACTGGAGGAGAAGCTCTCCTTCTGGTAATTACAGGAATGCTCACTAAACTTCATCTTTGGAAGAGGAAAACTATCTTATGAATGGCTCAGTTTTCTCTTGTTCTTCCTCCATCGCTTCACTTCTGTATCATAAAAGTAACATCTGGGGCTAGCTCACGCACCAGTGAAATACCCGGTCTATGAATAAGACTGTGATATTTTCTTGGGGAAAGAAGTTACAGAGCAGGTTATAGAGACTGAGTCCTCAGTGGTAAAGCTCAGTCCAGGCTCTGGGTGCAGCTGAAGCAATGAAAGGAAAAGGGGGGTTGTCCGCCTTTGGTTCCTCACTCTGCACCATTAGTCTCTCCTCTTCACTTCTAAAGTGATTGTGATGTACACAGACAGGATCTGGGCAAGATACATGTACACCAGACGAGGAACCCTGCTTGGATGATACCAACCTGCAACAGCAGCTCTGATCAGGAAGGACATTTGTGAATTCCTCCTGCAGCTGACAGGAGAAGTAGCTCCTCTGAGGACTTTTGCTCTTGTGTAATCCTCCCTGTGTGAATATCTGAAGTGGTTGCTTCTTATGGGGATCTTGGAGAGTCCATGGATAGAGCAAGGTGCTACCATGGCCTTCAAAAAGCGTATGAAGAACTCGACTTAAATTGACCTTGTTGTGCTTGTAAATATTACTTGAAGATTTATGAATCCTAGATGGAATGGAAGGCAGGCTTTCCTTCCCCTTGAAAAAGTGTCACCTGGGGCTCTGGATCTACTCAAGTAGCAAAACAGACAAAGGAGATGATGAAGGTAAGTACAGTTAGCCTTAGCAGCTTGAAAAAAATATCGGTGAAGAAGGGCTCCAACTTACAGGCTCTGTCTCATCTGGCTTTGGAAGAAATCCAATTGAAGGACAAAACTGGCACAATGTGCTTGAGAGGTTACCCAAAACCAAACAGCCTGGTGCCCCCAGGAGTACTAGCATCAAGGCATGGCAGTCAGCTACTAGGCTAAGCAGAGACACAAGTGCATGAGTGAGGAACAGACAAGAGTTTGCATGGTTTCTCTTTTACTTTTTTTCCCTTCGCTCCTTTGTTTTCATCAAAAGAACTCCAGGGAATAAGTTTAAAGAAATAAAAATTTTTTGACCTGAAATCCTGAAGTGGATTGATTTTTTTCTTGCCTTGAGAGAGATTCCTGGTGCTAGCAAGTGACTTGTTAAACCAAAGACTTCCCTCTGAAACATCTCTGTGCATGAGAGGAATAAAGGGGAATTTTCCTAGAAGAAAAGTCACTTGACTTTTTCACTTGAAGTATTTTACATTTCTTTTCTTTCATTTTTTTCTTGATGTATTTCAAACTATTTGAAGGGATTGCTGCACAGCAGCTGCTATGGGAGAAATTAGTCTTTTTTTCAGTCATCAGTTATGTATTTAATATTTTAACAGTCGAAAGAACTTGTCTTTTATTGAGAAAATTAGGCTGTTTTTTTGTTAAGTTTTTTTGTTAAACCTGTGAAGATGGAGGGAAGACGAAAATCTTGGAACCAAAAAGCTTACCTATGAAACAAGGGAAAGCTCTGCAGTTTGTCTTAGGGTTGAAATGTCTCTATTTTCTTCTCCATGATATGTATCACTGGAAACAGCATGATTTTGCTTGGGACAACTTGGTTAATTCACAGCGACAGCATCCCAGAGCTTTAAGTTCAGCTGGTTCCTTGACAGAGTCTGGATGACCTCTCCTTTCATAAACCTGAAGCTACTTGGAGTGAAGGTCTGTCAAACTGTCCCTCTTCATTCAGAAGCAGGCATTCAAAAGGGTCTATCATTACTCTCCACAGTGTAAGAAGTGACACCTTCATTACAAGGTGGCTGTAACCACTAGGTAACCTTGTCAGAAAAGTCAATTAATAAATCCTCTGATAACGGTGACAAACTGTAATGTTCCACACTGCTGAATGCTCCAGATCACTGAATGGGAAAAGATCTGAAAATTGTTTTCAGTCTAGGTTTCATTCTGCTGAGGAAGCCTTTTCCAGGATGAGAGCTTTTTACAATCCTGAAACTATAAGCAGGGAAAGCCTGGAATGTAATCTAAACAAAACACAAAGGAAATGTCTTTTTATGAGCTAATGGAGTGATTTAATTGCTGCTTGGAAGCAGGTGGGGTGGGTATCATGTTAGGGGCATGACTTATGCTCCATGTTTCTTAGCTTAGGAACTTTGTGTTGTGCTCCCGGAAGAGTGGGACACTGGATGTTAAGGTTCTCCCTGGGCACTGGGTCAGGAAACAAGATCTGTCCTCTCAGTGTTTCTCTGGAGAATCACCGGTCTGATTTAGACGGGCTCTTCCAGCTTGATGTGTCTGAAAGCCTGGATTCAGCCCATGGGCAGTATTAAACTCATGGCCATAGGTGGGGCTTGGGCATATGAATTAAGCCTGGCAGATGCCAACCCTTGTGCAACTGTGTGTGGAGAAAGTAACTGAAGCTTCAGTCCACCATGACGCCTATGGGACAGAGTGTATAAGAACCGCTCTTTGAACCTGAGCTGTCTTGATGGGAAACTATAATAGAAGGAATTTCACTGTAGGCACCCAAATCAGTGGCATTGACCTGAAAAAATTAAGCCAATCACTGAACTGCATGTTACCATACAGGTGCCAGGGAAACATGCATCATCATGAATACAGAGACCTCTTCTCACTTAAAGCAATGTGGTGATTCTCATGGGAAAATGTAAAATTCAGTTAACATTAAACAGTGTCAGCAATTGCAACATCTCGTTGCAGTTGAAAAATGTGGTATCGATGCAACCCTCTTAGCCTGAAGGGTGTCTTTTTTCTAAACATGGAGACAGAGGTGCCTGTGTCCCTAGTAGCTGAAGGTAGGTGGGGGACAGGTCTAGACAGCTCACTGGTGTTGAAGATCAGAAATTTCCACGTACACAAGAAATGACTGGTATGTAGTCTGCTAAGTCAGCGGGAGAAGTTCAATTATTTCCATAGCAACAAAATTAAAGAAAAAGTTCCTGATGGATCCTCTACACCATAAGTGAAGATTTGATTTGTTTCAGCCAACCTGTATGAGCTAAACTGGTATTACCAGAAGGTTTCCAACAGCCACTTCACTGAGTTGCCTCGATGCAATGAACAACTTTTGCACTCTGGAGGCAGGAGCAGGGAATACAGAGCTAGACTCCCATTTGGAGTGCGAGTTGTGTTCAGAGTCATCTTTAAAATGAAGAAAGACTTTTAAAAGTCTTTTAGTCATAGAAGGCGGAGTAGAGAAAGCAAATAAATATTGATGAAGAAGGAATCTGAGCATATAACACCACATTCATTAACTTGCTCTCTCCTGAGCTCCTGTCATGCATTTTAAATCAACTAGTTTAGCAGAGGCCAGGTTAATTCCCATCACCTGGAAATGTATATATATTTAAACATTTTGAAGGTATTTCTGAAAGCAGTAGGTATTCGTCAAGTGTACGATTTACTCTGCAAATTTTCATTTTAAATTGAAGAATATCTGATAAATGAGTATTTGAAGCATCAAAAACATGAGGCCAACAGTAATATGAAACACCCTGAGGCGAATAAACATACTCACATGCAGAGAGAGATGACCTCAACCAGGTATATAGAATTCATTAAGGAAGTTTTATGGCAGCCTTGTTGTACCATTTGTGCCCTAAACTGCAGAGAAATGAATCCATTCACAATTTCCTGCTATGTGCCTGGAGAATTTTTATGGCAAATTTGTCCTAAAAAAACTCTCTACTAATTTTTTCACAGATATGCTTCCTTGTTGCCATGTTTGACACCAACTCCTTCTCTTGCCTTAGGCAAGCTCCATGTATGTGGATTAAAACTTTGAGCTTTTGTAGAATTGGTTTGCTGCTTTTGTGAAGAAATTCATGACTGATGAGGTACTGTTCATCACACATGAGGTCAAAACCTTTCCTGCTGGTTGGATTTGAGACATAACCTTGAGATGGGACTTTGCTCCTTGATCTCCTTCTCACATAGCAGACAAATATTTTATCCAAGTGAAAATGTAAGAGAAATTTTGAGAGGCAGATTAGGATGGCTAAAATGCTGAATGCTTCTGTTTCACAGAATCACAGAATCACATAACGGTAGGGGCTGGAAGGGACCTTTGGAGATCATCTAGTCCAATCCACCTGCCAAAGCAGGGCCACCCAGAGCAGGCTGGATAGGAACAACAAATCCAGGCAGGTTTTGAATACATCCAGAGAAGGAGACTCTACACCCTCTCTAGGCAGCCTGTTCCAGTGCTCTGACACTCTCAAAGTAAAGAAGTTTTTCCTCATTTGACATGGAATTTCCTGTGTGCCAGTTTGTGCCAGTTGCCTCTTGCCCTGTCACTGGGCACCACTGAACCACCTTGTGATTGACAGGATCTTCCCAGTCCAGATATACACATTGGCAATTCATTCTATTTCACTGTAATGTTTCACTGTAAAGTTCCGTTTTCTATTTCTACAAAATGTCCGTTGCAGAGGATGGATGGTTGAATTGTCAATTTTTGGCATCATTTTGAGTGAGGAGCAGCAGAAATAGTTGCTGATGTCGTGCAATGGAAGGAGGGAGGGAGGGAAGTTATTCTTGTCTTTCTGGGGAACTCCTTCATTTTATCCAACTCTAATACTGTGTCAGTCTCAGAGATGAATCAGACTTGAAAAAGACAAAAACCTTAAAAAAAAAAAAAAAGAAAAAGAAGCATAACAACTGCTTAGGTATGCTCAATTGATAGAACACGTTTACAGCTTGTGATATCATCAAAATCTGTGTAAAAATTGAAGGATTTTTGGATCAGCTTTACAGCACAAAATAATTGAGGCTCTAGATACAAGCTCTGACAACCTTAGAAGTCCTTGAACGCTTTACCAGTTTTACTGCTAGTGTTCCCATTGCCACATCAGTCCCCACATCTTTGTGAGACCAAACTGAAGTCAGTGCTGACAGAGCCCAATTCATTGCTTTCACCTTGAAACGAAAGTCAAGCTGGCAAAATGCTGAAACAAGCTGTTTGTTGCAGTTTTTGGATGGTGCCTGATTGCTTCCCTGCATGTCCGTGATGGTAGAGTCGGCACGTTGGCCCCATCCTGCCTCCTCAGCACTGAGACTTGGAGAGAGTGCAACGGAATTAAACATGAAAGAGATGTCCCCACTTACATCCTGTGCTGTCTCAGGATGCTGCTTGCCTTCATCTCCTAGAAGGACAGGCTGAGTGTTGGAGTTGTTCAGCCTGAAGAAGGGAAGGCTCTGGGGAGACCTTATAGACCCTTCTAGTACCTAGAGAGGGTCTGCAGGAGAGAGAGAGGGGGACTCTTTATCAGGGAATGCAGCGATTGGACAAGAGGGAATGGTTTTTAATAGAAATAGGGTAGATATATATTAAATATTAGGAAGAAATTCTTTACTCTGAGGGTGGTGAGGAGCAGGTTGCCCAGAGAAGTTGTGGATGCCTCATTCCTGGAGGTGTTCAAAGCCAGGTTGGATGGGGCTTTGAGCACCCTGGTCTTGTGGGAGGTGTCTCTGCCTATGGCAGGGGGGTTGGAACTAGATGGTCTTTAAAGGTCCCTTCCAACCCAAACCATTCAATGATTCTGTGATTTTTCATTCTCAATTCAAGCACTGGAGCAATCCCTAAAGTTAGAGGAGCCATGTATGTACCCAGAACTGCTGCCTGTAGCAATGTTATCATGGCTGGCACCTTCCATGGCTGGCATTGCTTCCAAGTTTATGAAGCCTGAGAAAAGCCAGGCTACAAGAACCCGTAACACGTGCTGGTCTTTCCTCCAACTTGTTTAATTTTTGGGGGACTTACAAAGTCCATGTGCTTTCCATTACAAGAAATGTGGTGTTAGATAGCAGAAACAGCAATATCCTGCATTATACAGTCACTCTCACTTTTCACATATTATTCATAAAAAGAAATTCCACCTTCGGCATGAATTTATAATATTTAGTTGCTGCACCAAGCACCACCTTGAGGAACAGAGATCCAGCACAGCTAAAGTTACAACCGATTAAGGAGGAGGTACCAGTCCAAAACCTTCATGTATTTAAGTCTCAATTTAATTCAGAAATGTTTCCTGACTTTTATGAATATCTGTGATATTTATAAGCTTTTGCTAAATACTGTTGACAAAAACTTTTCAATCTGTGCACTGTTTGCAAACTGTTCGCTTCAAATCAACACTATTCATCGTATGTGTTAGCTCACGTGGCCTGGGTTTGGGTTTTTTTTTGCATCCTGCTTGGATGCCTGAGACACATTCATGGGAAAATAATGAGTAGTTCTTTTTCAATACAATCTGTTTAATATTCAGAAATGTTTTCCAGAGCGGGAAACAGTTCTCCAATCCACAACTATGTGGAATATGAACAGTGCGACCTGTTGAATAGAAGAGTTCTAAATTAGAATCTAAATTAGATACGATTATTCTGAAATATATTCATGAATATTTTACTTAGTCAAATGTATGCAGTAAAATATTTAAAAAGCTAGGCCTGACCCACACTAGAAATAACTTCAGTGTTCGGTATGAGTAATGACAGATACTTTATGCAATAGAATTTCTCTCTGCATTCATAGTACATCCATGTACAACACTAGCATTTTTCATTACTATAGTATGTGACACCACAGAAATGCCTAATCTTTACAAGTGAACGTGCTTGAGGATCCAAGATTCAAAAGCAATAAAATATGTGAGCATCTTTATTCAGATGACTTAAATTAGGCTTAACATAATTTAAAGATTAGCCTGGATAGGTCCAGATTTTCCCCAAGAGCTCTTTCCCAGGCACCAGAATTAGAACCAGGTTCCTGACTTTCCAACATCATGCTCTCAGTTTCTTTAAAATGGTAGCTTTTCAAAATTATTAATCTAAAGTAAGGGTTTTTTTTTTAATATTCCAAATTACCATTTTGTTGATCTTGCCATCATGTAATCTAGTTCTGCTAATTTTCATTGATAGCAAAAATGCTTTTGACATTATAATTTCATAGTGGCAATAATCTGGAACATCAAACATACGTTTGTTCAAATAATTTTAAAGTTATTCAATTATTAAAAGAATCTTATTTATGCAGTAATTTTACACTCTTTTACCAGAAACAGTTTGTGTTGAATTTTTATCACAAAAAAAAAAGGGAAAGGCTTTCAGAAGTGAAGAAGTATGTTTTGACAGTTATTTGAAAAGAAGAAAGAAATAATAGTGCCAGAAAATGAAAGTTGCAAAGTGCTGAGCTTTCAAAAATGACGCGGAGATCATATTGAAGAGGATGAAATAGAGTAAAGAAGATGGATAGCTGAAAAGTGGAATCTGGACAGAAAGTGTACTTTGGTATGGTAATCTGTTGAAATTCTCAAAAAGTGAATCAGAGCTCTATTTTAATAGAATATGAATGATTTATACGTATCTCTCAATCCAGTCTCCAGAAGCATAAGCAAAAAAAGACGTTTTTAACCTTTTGACGTGATCAACTCCACCTAACATCTCTGCTGTGAGACTTTAATGTTCTTTCAGGCTTATCTCCAGCTGCAAAACGATTATGGCAAGTACCTGAACCTCTTTAGCTAGTCTTACAACAGCTCTTTTTATTTGTTCCGCTTTGTGGTTTTTGCAAGTAAAGTACACTGTCAGCACCATTTAAGGGCACCATTTCAAGTTTGACGCCTCACACTTTTTTTTCAGTGGCAATAACTATATATACTGTAGTAAATAGAAGATATAAAAGCAGAAGTGTATGTGGGAAACCTTGATCTATGGCGTGCTTCTGAGAAGCATTTAGGCATCAGCTGAGGAAGGAATAGTGTGGAAATCTTGCATATTCTTTCACTATTCGTTTCCTCAGTGCCTAAAATTATCTCTTTGCTTCACCATTAAGCGAAGCGTGATGAGGGCGAGGTGAGCCAGCGTGAAATCAGAGGATGCTCTTGTTTTTCAGAACTAAAATATCCAAACAGATCAGTATGTAGTGACATACATAAGCAAGGACTCGGGTTCGAGGGACCTGTGAACTGGTGGTTTCCTTGGAAGTGGAAGAGCATTTGTGTAACTTTGGGGAAGAAGCAGGATTTTGGGAAAGGACTTCTTTCTAACTGCAAGGAACAGAGAATGGAGGCTCCCATTGCTCTGAGTAAACCTCACTATTCAGGTGCTTTTTGGTCTGACTACACTCTGCATGTTTCTATCTTCTCTTTTATGCATGTCCAAATGAAGACTACAATTACTATTCTTTTTTTTTTTTTTTTCTATTCCTCTTTTCAGTTAAAAAATTTAATCAGAACTATTTTTAGAATTTATTTTTTCTCCTTCTGTGTTCCTGCTAAACTTTAGTTGACAGGCTTCCAAGCCTGCTTTCTCATGTGCTGTAAATAAAACAAAAGAATCAGAGTTGGAAGATTTCTCCTACACTTATGTAGGATGCACAGAGAAGTAATTCCAAAGGAGACAATCACAGATGTCCTCGGTATGGAAGACTACATTTGGCTTAAACTCCAGGATTAATGACTGTGCAGTTAGTTATTGTTAAAATTGGATTTACTGCCAAGTTTGCTAAAAAGTATCAGTAATTAAGCTTGAAAATATTTTCTTCCTACATAAGCTAATGAGTTCGTATCTTTGAAGTCATCATGCATCATTATTTGATTAGTAGAGCTCAAATTTTGGAGGCATCCATGACTATTCTTCTCAAATAATTGAAATGCCTTGGTGTTTTCATTTGACCAGTTAAATTTTTAGTTATTGGAAAAAAATTAGATATTCTGATGCCAAGTAGAAGTAGCTTATATATAACAGCAAGAAATAATTCAGTGGAATAACTGTTCTTGATGATCAGTGCTTGGAGAGAAAAGCTAAGGACCACGACACAGCCAAAGCTGCTCTTTGGAGTACTAATGAGTCTGCTTCTCCTTAGCAAAATGAAACAAATGGGACTCAAAGTTATGCAAAGAAACCCTTCCTATTAAGAGAGAGGAATGTGTTACAGTTGAATCAGTGGTACAGTTGAATCAGGTGCTGTCAGCAGAGAAATTCTGCAAAAATGCCTGCTTTTCAAACTAGTTTCTTTTGCCTAGAAATTATATAGGAGATAAATGTGGTCTGTAGGGCTGTTAACAGTGAGGTTGGGATATGCAGGAGAAAGCCACAGCAGGTTTTGTTACCCACAGTGGAACTCAGCCCAGTCTCAGTCAAGATTATAATGATGGTAAAAACTGTAGACCTCTTCCTCCTTACTCAGTCTGCTCACATGAGCAAGGCAAGATGCTCAAAAGACAGCAGAGCTAGACAGCAAGGGTATGTGGAATTATCAGCTTTAAGCTAAGCAGGGAGATACTGTAGCTGGGATTTTAGTGGGCTTTTTGCATTGTTGCTGTTGCTGCAAACTGGCCAATTTTATTACTATCTGATGGAAGGGCAAGACTCGAGTCCCAGGTCCAACACTCAGAGATGCTGTGACTTAATAACTCCCAAGGGTCAGCCAAAACTGTCTAGTGAACCACTCATCTTCTCACTTAAGCTCTATAGGCAGGTTTCTTCTCTTGATAAAACTTTGATGAACTTTCCCTTGAACAGCTGCATGGAAGCAGTATTTGATGGAAGGCTCAATTTCAACCTGTTGCAATAGACTTCAAACTAGCTTTCCAGAACCAAGGTCTTGCTAATTGCCCTATAGCTTCTTTATGTCTGCAAATAAAACAGTAACACAGATTCCAAATTGCTCCTCTTGAAAGCTGGATATTAATTAAGCTTGTTCCTATAAAAGCACCTTAAGCATCTTTGCCCACTCATTTTCTTATTTGTTTATGCACTTGCACTATAAAAATAGTTCATTAAAAGAAAAATGAAGATCGTATTCTGATGCAGAATAAAGTCTCCTCAGTTACTGAGCTTGAAATGTTGCCATAAAAAACAATGCTTTCTGATGAGACACATTTTGTAATGTTTAGTGAAAGGTAAAATGAATACTTAAAAAAAGGATAGATCATAAAAAAGCCCATACTTAATGCAGCACAAGGGAGAGAGATTCACGGTGCTAGTGCATGCACATTTAGGAAGTGGTTTCTGTGCCATATCTGCTTTAACTCAGTTGAGTTTGCAAAATATGTTTTAGATGCAGAGAAGCACTGATGTGTTTTTCTCTTGTTCGTGTTTAAGATTGAATTCTCTGTCTTTCCTAAATTTTTATATACATACATACATAACGTGGATGATATGTACATGTATTTGTCATATACAGGTAGACAGCTAAAAAGAACATTCTCTGTCCTACCATTCTCTAAATTTCTACAAATGTGTGTGTGTGGTTTTTTTGGTAGTTTTTTTTTTTTTTTTTT
>VXBW01000265.1:787522-835812 GCA_013400375.1 Thinocorus orbignyianus | reverse complement strand
TTTTTTTTAAGCTAACAGCAATGCTTTTATTTGACATCTAGTGAATAGGGCATCTCATAGGTCCCGTGGTCATGTAAAAGATCCTTGAAGACATTAAAAACTTGACTGGACACGACTTTGAACAATCTGGCCTAGACTAACCACCTTTGCACAGTGTCCATTCCAACCCAAATTACCCCGTGGTTCTGTGGTACTTTATTTTCTGTAGGCCAACCAGGACAGATTTAGTGCTACTATAAAATTGTTAATGACACTAGATTCTATATGGATCATTTTTGAAAGGAAGAACTTAGCAATAGTTGCCCAAAAGGAAAAAGAAGGCAGTCAGCTCTTCTGTAGAAAAGACCTGAATGGATTGTCTCTATACTTGTTATTTAAAATTAATAAGAGAAAAAAAAATATTCATTCTGTCCTGTTCTAGTCACCATTTCAACACAAACCTTCTCAACTAAATGAATTGAGATGTGTCACACACGAGAAAGGTCAGAGTTCATATGCCATATATACGAACTCTTTCCTCTAGTATGACATTTAAAAAACCCAGATACCCTTTCTAAGTGTCTATAGGTTCCATATTAATGTCCTAGAAATTCAGTATGCAATGAACTTAAAATTTTGCAAAAGCATTGCCATGAGTTTATCTATTACTTATTCAAAGATAATTTTTGCAGTTGATGTCATCTATTGTTTTCACTAAGGACATCGGCTCAAAAATAAAACCGTAACAGCAGAAATAAATGATAACCAAAAATTCGGGATTTGTTATCAATGTAGAGAAGTATTAGTTTAACATATAAAAGGTATTTCTGGCCACAAAGACTGGAAAAACTGCTGTAGGATGAAATTTGGAAGAAGGGACAGAAGTTTTGAAGGTTTATTATAAGATGAAGTTTTCTCAGTGGAAAACAAAAGCAATGAGACATATGAGCTGGCTCCCAATGGCTGTGACCCACCAGAGCAAGGCTGCCAGGAGAAAGCACGCTGGGATATTTTAGGTGGGATTTCTCCATATAAAGAGCGAACTTTTAATGCTGTTGTAACAAATCTGGAATACAATGTATACCTCTCATCAGCATTATTCAAGAGAGGTATTAAAACTGGAACAGGGTTAGTAGGATGGAAGAATAGAGAAACTACCTTAAAAAAATAATAATAAAAGAATTAAAAGCTTACTTTCTTCAGACTAGCAAAATGAAAGCTAGCAGAGGATATAATTATTGCTTATAAATATCTACAAGCAGGTAAATTCCAGGAAGAGATAGAAGTTAAAGGAGAAATGGGGTATAAACTGATCATAAATATGGTTAGGCAGGGAATTAGAAGAAGCCTCGGAGGTAGAAGATTAATGCAGATCAGCTGTTCACTTGGAGTAGATCACATAGCTACTTTTAAGAGGGCATTTGTTAAATGTATGACTGGGGTGATGTGACATGACTTCCTGTCATGATTGAGGACTGGAACTGATTACCCAGGAGATCAGTTCCCAAGTAGGTAGATAACTGGTGGAGAGAGGAGGGAATAAGCCAAGCAGCTCAGAGTGTTGGAACCTGAATAGAGAGAAAGCCAGAGATTAGAATTCGTTTAACCATTTAGGAGGTAGATGTATAATTTAAGAGAGTTTTAAGAGAGTTCATTCTGCAGACAACATGGAGGAATCAGTAGTTTCAAAGGGCAATTCATACCACCATAACAGAAGCATATGAAACCAGGGGATGAATTAACTTCTGAAGTGTGTTTTCTTTTTTTTTTTGATTCCTTCTTGTTGAAAATAGCATGAGTTTAAAGGGCAATCTTAGAAAGCCAAGTCTAGCTTTTTGCTGGCTGTGGTTAGTTGAAATAAATCTTGCCACATCTAAAGGAAAATGTGTGAATAAATGGAGAGTTATACAGGAAGATGTGAGAAATTCTGCTGCAGAGAGGAAAATAAGGACAGAGTTTTAGCTTAATTCCTGTAGTTTTATAATAACCTTGATAACTATTTGGCATTTAAATTACTTTTGCAAGTGATTTCCTTGGCAGTAGAAGTGAGTTGACAACGACAACAGGTTCATCAGACATTGCTTGCTAGAGATGTGTGTTGGAAGATTTGAAAGGTGAACTTTTCATATAAGGTTAAGAAAATCATTGTCTTCTTATTTTCTGTCTGTGTTTCTTAAAGTTACAAAGCTGTTGCTACCTAATTTTTACTTGATTTGATCTTAGGAGAAATAGAATTTTACGCACATATTTTAAGAAATTATTTTTGGATCAACTCGCTGTCCTCTATCACATTTACTCTAAAACCACGTTTTTTTCTTCTGCTAATCTGAGTGTTGAGTTTTGCACTAGTCTGCAACCGTGTGCAGGGTATTTTTCTTTAATATAGTGCCAACGTTGGTATGTTGCAGTCAATTACCATAATACAGAAAATGCACTTACAACAGTGGTTTGCAGTTTCCTCAAAACCATACAGACATCAAAGCTTGTGAGACACACGAATGAGCAATTTCAAATGCATGCCAAATTGGGCAAAAAGGACAAGGGGCAAGATCAATAGCAAATACTGAAGAAAAGGAAAACGCTTCTTTCTTATGTAAAGAAGCAGTGATTCCTAGCAAAGATCATTAAACATTGTATTGTTCCTGCCATGCCATGCAGATGAAAGCTTTCTATTTAGTTTCTGCAGGGAGTTATTTGTCTGTGAGGGTTCTCTTTTTAGCTGTGACCAAAAAGCCGGTTCAAAGTTACTTTCAAAACACTCATCACACAAGCACACACATGAACGCTCTTTGTCCTTTCACTTCTTCCGGGGATCAAACTCTTCACCTGGAAGTCTTCCTGCCTTGCACACTGACCTTATTCAAACTACTCAAAGGGAAGAACTACTTATATGTCTCGGCAATGGCTGAAATACTCATATCAGCTCTTACCCTCTCCCACGACAGATGCTAACAGCAGTGGTTTGCTTCTTGTGTCAGGTGGCAGAAGGCAATAAAGAAAACATCTACCATTGTTTTCCGTGGCTGCCTTCTCCTTGCTATAGGTCACAAGCTCTAGGTAGTCCCAGCTGAAGTGATACTATCCCTCATTGTAGAAGTGGGCTCCTCTCACCAAGGGGGTGAAAAAACACAAGCCTTGTGTTAGAATCATAGAATGGTTACACTTGGAAGGGACCTTAAAGATCATTGAGTTCCAACCCCCCTGCCATGGGCAGGGACACCTCCCACCAGACCAGGTTGCTCAAAGACGTCTCCAGCCTGGCCTTAAGCACTTCCAGGGATGGGGCATCCACAGCTTCTCTGGGCAACCTGTTCCAGTATCTCACCATCCTCATAGTAAAGAATTTCTTCCTAATATCCAATCTAAATCCCCCCTCTTCTAATTTAAAACCATTACCCCTTGTCCTGTCACTACAATTCCTGACAATAAATCTCTCTCCAGCTCTCCTGTAGACTCCCTTCAGATACTGAAAGGCTACTATAAGGTCTCCCCAGAGTCTTCTCTTCTCCAATGTCCTGATCATTGTAAGTGATGTCTCAGTTATGTCAGTGTTTCTTTCAGTGGAAAAGATTTTGAAATTTGTCATTTCAAAGAGAAAGAGTTTGAATAGCAATGCATGAAGTTTTGCTGCCACAACAACTCATGCCACGATTTCCATTTTCTCTGGAAACAAGAACTGATGTATAAAATTTCTATAAAACCTGATGGTATGCTGCATATTTCAAGTACTCAAGCTAGGGTAGGCAACACACAGTGCTATCTCAGCAGGAGAGTTGCTTGTCTTTAAAGAAGTGGATGTCCAGCTGGCTTCCTAGAGCTGTTGCCTTGCAATTGGGCATTCCAATTCACTGCAGTGAATTTACTGGGTCTAGACAAAATTGGCCTGGTTGGGTTAGTTTGCTGGCACATTTGCCTTCTGCAGCAAAAAGTGGTTTGTTTTAATTACTTAGAAGTGTTGCATGCACACAAATCATTACCAACCATTTGCTTGTAATGCAGACACACTAGGGGAAAAGCTTCTGCCAAGCCAATACAACTGGGCCAGTATTTTACTGTGATTGCTATCTTGCAACTGAAAAATCAGAGGATCTTATTACTTTTCGGACTGATTTTGGCCTCTCAATTCCCCCCTAACCTTACTGGATCATACACTTAACTTGAGCATCTGCAACAGTGCAAGGAAAGGAGAGGGTTCCCTTCACACAGGTCACCCTCCCTCCAGCACTGGAGCTGCCTTGCATTTTCAGTGTCTCACAGCATAGGAGGACAGAGTAGGAAGAGCAACTACAAAAAAGGAAAACTGATGCTAAAAGTCCTTTTCC
Organism: Thinocorus orbignyianus; assembly: GCA_013400375.1. Lineage (NCBI taxonomy): Eukaryota > Metazoa > Chordata > Aves > Ciconiiformes > Thinocoridae > Thinocorus > Thinocorus orbignyianus. Next base: position 831,511 of record VXBW01000265.1, on the reverse strand, counting down.
CAGTCCTAAAACTTTACTCAGTGTGCATTAGTGTATAGCTACTTGTGGTTGGACAATGCCCGGAGGAACCACCAGTAATAACTGCTATGTAAAGAGGGTTATTGTTCAGACATCTCATCTGTAGTCATGACAATTGTACAAATACAAAGTAAATGGTTCTGTCTACTCTGAGATGCCTTTTTCTCAGTGGATGAACCATAAAAGGTGGCTGCCACAAACAAGAGAACTAGGTTGGAAGAGAAAAGGAAAAGCTTTTGGCTGTAACAAGCTGCAATAATGCACACCAGCTGTGTGTGCTCGACGTTTAGTCCATCAGTAGCAGAAAGTACACGACTCCCAGCTTACTACATAGACAATCTCTGATGTGATAGCTATGTGTTTCCCAGCCACACACAGGCTTTTTCTGACAGCCTGCCATTTTGTACAATTTCTACTGAACCAGGGAGTGGATGGGGCCAGACTCAGTGCAGAGGCTCAGGAGATCCAACCATTTGAGCTGGACCAGTTCATGGTTTTGGAGGAGTTGGGGATGGCCAGATGTAGCAGTGCATAACGAATTATTGCAAGCCATTGGAGCTGTGGTAGCTGTCTGTGTGGGTCCTCTTAATTCATTACAATTTTGTCTCTGGTAAAATTCAGGTTTAGTTAAATGAGTGTGGGGTAAGAGCATGGAGTGAATGTTACTGTAGTCAGGAAGTGTGTTGTACCAAGTGTGACTGGTAGATGAACTGCACAGCTCTGGAGCAACAGCAAGATAACCCACAGTGACTCCAGAGACTGTGTTTGGGTAGCTGAACATTATTCCCAAAATAACTCAGTCACAGCATAATTCCTTTGCTTGCTTGAAAACACCCAACAGTATGTAAGACCTCTGCAGAATTGGCTGAAATAGAGCAGGATTGATAAAAAACTTCCGATTGCCCAGTGGTAGTTAGGGAACAGCCAGAACATGGTGGGTATGTGAATCTGGAGATGATCTGTACATCATGATGTTTAATGTGACCAACACCAGTTTTCAAAATGTAAAACTGCAAATGAAACCCCAACAGTAGAATTTATTGCCAGACTTCTCTACGTGGGTAAGATATCCGTGGAAACCTCCATGGTAGTCACAGGAGGAGTATAATTGAGTTGTCTAACCACAGTTGTCTAGTACTATCTCAGACATATTTGTGGTACATCTCAGACATCTGTATGTAGCTGACAGACATAACAGAGGGGCTGGAGGAGGTTCCTTAGTGTCTTGACAGAAAGGTGAAGAACAGACAGGATACCTAAGAGTATCTAAATCAGATTATTGTGCCTAGGCAAGAGAACAGGGTGAGATCTGGTCAATGCAAATCAGAGAGCAATCCTGGCCACACTGCAATACTCAGTTGCCCACAGTTCCCACTGACTGCATTTCCTAGATCTCCGTTACCTGAAATGGGAGCTTGAGGTACCTTGCTGACATTAAGTGACCTGCATCTTAACACCTCCACTGAAGAGCCTCAGCCTGGAGGTCTGCTCCATCCAGTTTTTCCTTGCTTTATTTCCCTCACTTATATATATGTAACAATACTTCTTTCTGTCAAAATGTTGTGTCCTGCCTACTTAGACTGTGTTCTTTCTGACCAGCCTATCTCCTTCTGTGTATTTGCAGAGAGCCTCTGTCCTATACAGAGATTTCTATGAATTTCTTCAATACAAATAACGAATAAGTACTTTAATACTTGAAACATTGATATAGATATTCATAAATAAAATACTCTGGAAAGTGCCATGACCATACTTTTCCAATGTCCCATTCCCCTTCCAGTGCTAATCACCTGCCTGTTTTGTCTGGCTCTTCCAGATCTTAAATCTTTAGAAGACTCTTCTTCACACTCTTACAATATTTTAGCACTTCAAAATTACTTTTCCTCATTGTCCCAGTAACTTTCAATGATGTGACAGGCATGAAAACTCCCAATTAACTTTATATAAGTCCTTCCACTAATTCCAATAAAAATGTAAATCACCATTAACAATTCCTTTGCATGGTTAAATATGAAAAAGGAGAAGAATGACTTCTCTGTTTTAATAGCCTGGATTGAAAATAAGGGTTCACTATGATAAGAGATTTGAAATAAATGTACCTGTTCTAAAATCTAGGCAGCAGTTCACTGTACAAGTATGATATTTAATCACAGCAGGGTGGTTAGGCTTCTGGGGATGTTATAGCTGTGTTAAGACTAAAAATAGAGATGAGTTAGCACTAAAGTACCAACCTGCTTTTACAATGATGTGTACTCAAATGTTAAGCACCTTAACCCACTGCCTTAAAGACCTGTGGCTTGAATATTTACTACATGAAAAAGGATGAAGACATCTCATGTAGTGTTTGCCTTTGATACAGTGTTAGCTGGAGGTAGAGCTTTTGTATTTTCTCTTACCAGGCTCTTGTTCACATGGAAAAAAGCTTCGTAGATCATTTTGATGATCTACGGTTTTATACTCCGGCAATTTGCCTGTCCTCAGGTGGACACACAATGTGTTAGGAGAGTTTGAGGGGAGTTTGGGTACTGACCTAAGGTCAGATGAGTGGATGGGAAGCTTGGCAGAAGGAGGGCTGAGGTTGCCTAAAATCATTCCCAAGCTTGCTTTTCATCAAGCAGGGAAGAGATAGCTGTGATGTGTTCTTTGGACTCATATTACAGTAAACATGTCTTTAGGGTCTCTATTGTCCTTTGTGTAGCCATTAGTGGTGTACGCAGCTTTTGGTCGGACCATTGGCTTGCATGAAATGTGGGGAGGACATCCTTATGGGCTGGAACTGATTGCAACAATAATCCTACTCCAGGGAAGATAGAAGTATCTCTCTCCTCTCTTCTCTGAGTCAGTCCTAAAACCTCTGCATATTCTTCACACCGTGGTGGCAGAACGTTTGGGCTGCCTGGCTGCAATTAGCACTGTCACTATGCTGATGAGCAGCACTTTGTTGATGGCTCATGAAACTGTGTGGGAAAGACTGGAGCCATGTAGGAGGTTCTGACTGGAGCTGCCAGGACCAACCAGCAAAATGGCTTTTTTCTGCAGGAAAAAGAAAAAGCACTTTAGTCCATGTTAAAAAGCAAATTACAAAAACTCTAAATTGCACATTTGGGAGCCTTCATCTGGTACCTCCTGGTGAAAATGGAATTATAGACTAGCCTAGCAAAAAAACAATTTCATCTTATCATTCTACTGTTTATGAGTACTGGAGCCAGGACCTGTTTTCCAAATATCTGGAGAAAACAGCCTGGCCTTGGGACATATGAATCCAAGCTCTTATGCAGAGGGAAGACCAAAGACTGGAAGACCAGTGCTTCATTAGTAGCTTCTTAGATCTTTCCAGAGGCACTGCTGGAGCTTCAGAAGAATTAATACCACTAACTGCTTGTGAGACCTGAGTCCAACACTTTTACTGGGGAAAAAAGTGCTGAATTCACTTCCTCTGTGATCATTCCCCTTCTGTGTTTGCTTTGGCAGATAGAGAGAATAAGCACGTTGCCACCTTGCTACATGCGAGACATTTCTCCCTCAAGTTTTTTTTTTAACTCAATATTGGCCTTTAAAAGAGACATTGTAGTTCTCCTAAGTTGTTTTTAAAATTTCTAGCATTTGCAAAGAACAAAAAAAAATTAGCCCAGACCTGAATGTCAGGTTTGATTCCTGTTCCTAAAATGCTTCTATATTTGTTGTCTGATCTTGGTTGCTTACCACTTAAATTTTATTGATTTCTATGCTATGCTTTGTTAAGGAAAGGGAGGTTTTGTGTCTTCAGTTGCTCTTCAAAGTGAAGGTTCACGACCTCTGGCTGCTTCTTTTCTGTTCCAGTTACTTTATCCGATCTCCAGATGAGGACCTCCCTATGGTGCCTGAAAGTTGATTCTGTTTTGGTATTGGGATTGCTCCATCCCTTCTGGGACGTCCTACAGATCCTAATAAATCTCTGCCTTTCTTCCCACAGCTTCTTTCAGCCAGGCATTGGGACTTTGCTTCTAGTCAGGTCTGGAGTTGGCACTGGGAATGGTTCAGAGGATGTTCCTGTGGAGCCCTGTTCTATAATTCTTAACAACAACTTAGAGTTTGCTTCCAGAAATACATTTCCCCCATGCCTCTTGTAATTAGTGAACCTTTACAGATTACACTAGAAGAGAATAAACTGTTTCAGTTGGAAGGTACCTATAATGATGAGCTGCAAGTACTATCCCTGATTCAGCATACCTGCTAGGTGTAGTGAAATGTACAGTAAAGTGTACAGGAAAATCAAGCTTCCTACTGGATTTCCACCTTTGTTCTGGTTTACTGTAAGGTTTTCTGTGACAGTTGTTCAATCCATTTATTCCCCCCGCCTCACCCCTCTTAAGTCTGTGGAGTGGGGTTGGGAGGAAGGGAAGGAAGTTATTTTTCATGAGGAATTAACAGTCCTGTCAACTTATCCCACAGCAACTGAACAGCCAGTTGGGAACGTTACAAAGTCCTGCTGACAGCGTGCAACATCCTGGAAGCATCACGGGAGAGGTGCGAGTGACACAGACAACTCTGAACTTCCTTTCCAAGGTTTTTAATCTTCTCTATTGACCTGCACTGACATGATTATTACCTAAACTAGATGGCTGGAAGCATGCTGCTCTTGTTAAGCATTTCAACAGATGCCCAAAGTAATCACTCTATGCGTAGCCCTTTCTTCCACAGCAATAAGTGGGGATTCTAAAATTCCTGTGTCTAATGGAAGCATTACTAGGATATCTTGAGGTGCTTTGCTGCCTCTCTTAGAGGAGCTGTATAATAGCTAAGATTGATGTGTGTTGACAACAGAGATCATAGCCTGAATTATTATTCATATTACAGTGAGATGTGGAGTGCTTGGCTCCATTGTGTTAAACTGTGTATGAAGATAAAACAAGAGAAGATCTCTGCTTTTTGCAGACTTGGAATAAAACAAGTGAAGGATACAACAAAGAGAGGAGGAATGTTACCTGGTGATCATGAGATAATCGTGGTCGCTGTAATTACTGGACTGTTTAAAGAATGTCCTCATTTTTCACACCAGAAATTATTTGCAGAAAATATTCAGCAGAATTTTTAACATAATGTGTAAAGAAAATTTTGTTCTTTAATCACAGGGTACAATTCACAAAAAGGATGTATCTAAATTTGTTAAATAAATTATTCACTGGAAAGTAATTTCCAGCTTGACTTTTTCTGATGTCCTTCCCAGCACTGAGGTATGAACATATAGCTCAAAGACACTGAAGAGTAAATTTAGATTTAACTGAAGAACAGTGTTGTCTGTTTTAAAGGCATGTTTCTGTGCATCTTTCAGTGTGACCTCACTCACAGCAACGTGATGGCACTGTAACATCATCACTTCTCAAAACAGCTAGATTCCTGAGCAAATGAACAAGAAAGTCTAGTCTCCTGTGGATCCATAAGGGGGACTGGATTTCTCTAACTTTAAGCATTAGAGTCGAGGCTGGAGTGACTGTTAAGATCTCTGTCATCCAAAGGCTTTCTAAGAAAGGCAGGCAGTTGAGACATACACAGATTTATATTCATAGTCACCCACACCATGCAATGGCTTTAGCCTTGCTTTCTTAAGTAACCAGACAGAAATTGTCACCCCACCCCTCCTCATTTTTTCAAATCCTCACAATTTTATTCAACTCCTGTGTACTTTACCTGTTAGCCATTTGGATATCTGAATTCTTGTGCTATTTACAAACTCTCTTATAACAAGAAGTGCAGACTTCACATTTCAGACTCACAGCTGCCCTGTTTCTTCACAAAATATCTTTCTTCTTGAATTAAATATCTGAAGACCAAAAATTAGAAGAAAACAAATAAGAGGAGCATGGTCTAATCTCATAGAAGATCAAGTTCTAAATGAAATAGGAAGGAAAGGCTGATAAAGAGTGATAAATGGAGTAGAAGGCATGATGGACTTACGGTTCGGATTGTGTTAAGTTATGCAGTAGATGACTTATGGGAAAGAACTAGATATCAACAATGTGGTATATTTTCTACAGTTCTTCAATATAAATTAGCATAACTGGAGAAACGGAGATGGGTGCAGTGCTTAGAGAGCTTGCAGAGAAATAACTAACTGGTTACAATAACAATGTATATCAGCACCAGTGGGTGTTGCTAACAGAGTTCCTCAAAGGTATGCTTTAATACTAGTCATATTTAATATTTTCTTTAATAAATTGGCATAAAATTGGGCGTTTGAGAAAAACATTAACTTACAAAAGTAATGATGCATCCTCCATACAAAGGAAGTTTGGGTCTATCATGAGTGAGGTAGGTGTTGGATGACTTAGAACATTGTAATACAGGAAATAAAATCAAATACAGTCAGAAGAATGCACAGGTCTTTGTGGGACTGAAGACAGAAACTCAGGCAATGTGACAGAGCTCATCAGCTGGAAATGACTGAGGACAATAAAAATATGGTTGTCTGCAGGTCAACAGTGAAATACAAAGGTGGTAAAATCATAGAAAGGGTATTAAAGGGTACATATGGATCAGGGTACATCTGCTGAGCCAGTCTAGTGAATATAGGGAATTAGAGAACACCAAAATTATGTTATGTTTATGCTCAATGCAAATGAACTCCAGCTGGAACTTGCAGAGGGAAGTTACTTCAGAGTTGGTGGGAGTGAAGAGCCTTTTTTAACTGGAGGGTCTGAAAGATCTTGGCTTGCTCAGGTAAGTTAAAAAACCAACACATTCTGGCTGGAGTTGAAGTTGTCTTTTAGCTTAAATAGTTCTTTCACCACTCAGGTGTTTATTCTCCTGGTGTATTTATTGACAACAATGTTGGCAAGAGAGCAAAGAGCTATAAAGTGACCAGAAATGCATGTTGGATAGAACTTGGCAGAAAGTTACTTGCACAGGAATTAAAGCTTTTCAGAACGAGAAATGGGGAAGAATCAATCTGATTTATTTAATGAGAGTGTCATATTTCAGCTCTGAAAATAAGGGAGATGGACTTGCTGACCTAAGTCATCGCTTTTATTCCAAGGTTACAAAAAATTGTTTCACATAGATGTTTAACTGTACATTATACTTCTGTAGTGCCAGCAGACTGGCTGGATGGAATACTCATGAAGTTCTCTATTTGTTTGTGTACAGACCATAAGCTGAATTTCTGCAGTCACCTTCGTGAAAGGCACCTGTGAATGGAGTTGGACTTGTGAATTTATTACTTATGATCTCCTTTGATGGGAGAGAAGATAAGTGAGGCATGATTAAACCACTGTTTTTGGTGATAAGTTCCCTAATTTACTTTGTGCTGCTTCTGATGCTGATGGAAGTCATCATAATGCCAGCGGTGAAGGACTTTGGCTTTTCTCAGGAAGGCAAAAGTAGACATGGGGGCTGCATGTATCACACATTATTTTTTAACCAATATCAAATGTGTATGCTGAAAAACTCCTTCTTTCTTTGACCACTGCTCACCATAGACATAGGCATTCAATAACTACAAGGGCACACACATAAACAGAACTAGGAATTGGTAGCTATTGCTGCATCAAACCTCTACCAAGAGGTGTAGGAAACATTTCACCACGTCTCTCACTCTAAATTAATTATCTATAGCTCTTCTGTTTGTGTTCTGTCGCTATTAAGGGAATCAAACAGTACAGAAGAGAGACATGCATGGAAGAAGAATAAACTCTCTTATTCTTATTATGGGATTTATGGGCCCATCTATATCCAAGAAAGTTATTTAATGTGGATTTAGTTTGTATATGAAAATGGCTTGATGCAACCACTTCCTGCAGTCAAAATGTTTGGATGCAATCTTTTGGATTTTACCTTCCACAGATGTCTACACTTTAATTTGATCATTTTTATTACCTTGTTGTTACAGACCAGGAGGACTAGATTTTGGCCTGAAACATTCCGAATTACAGGAAAAACTATTTAACGGTGTTGTGTATTAATAACTCGTGTACTAATGTATAACTGATTCCTTACTCCACATTAAGTGTCATCCTGGATATGTTGTGTAAATTGCACACTAAACCAAGAACTCTGGCTTGTGCTCCCACCCCTAGTACACATTCTGTGTCTTCCCCTCGTGCAATATGTCTCAGTCTAGTGCTTGAATTTTGGAAGAAAATAGCTGAAAGAAAAGGTCTATTATGGCATTTTGGGAGTTATGACAGTCTGCTGTATCTTCAGCTCTTCCCTTTGGACTGTTTATTTTTGTGCTATTTTTCCTTTGTTGTTCCGAAAGAGCTGATATGTATGCACAATGTCATGTCTTCTCAGGTGTACTTAGGAAAGGGACTTCCTCCAGCTCCCTTGGATATGAATAAGAGCAGTCCTTCTCCTCTCCAAGTGAAGACTTTCAGAAAGTTACTGGAAATTTCTGTAAGGTCACCTTATTCATCCATCCCCACAAGAGCTTTAATGCAGTAAAATCTAGGTCTGAAATACAGCAATCCAAGGCTGTCTTTCCTTTCTGCAGATTACCTTTTCTATAAATATTCTGTCATCCCAGCCCTTCCCCCATTAGTAGCTATTAATGTCTTAATAACACTAACATTCATTAGGAAAATGCATTTCACCTTCTATCACATTCAGATCAGAAACGATCTTTTCTTTGACTTCGGAGAAGAGATTTTTTTTCCAGGAGATTCTTGCTATTCAGAGATTGTATTTCACATTGCAATTGAAAGGGATTTAATGACCCATTTATAATAATTAGAGCTGTCATGTTTTTGTTCTTAATACATTTTGTGAATGACTAACTGGAGTGCCTCCCAGCTGGCCTCAGTAATGTCTGATGGGGCTCTTTGCCCCACCAGGTCTGAAAAGTTTCACAAAAAGAATAATTTCAAATAATGGAAGTTAAAAGGGTGATGTGTAAGTCTTTATTTGACACACCTATTAAAATTATTTGTCAAGCCATGGAATTGCTGGAACAGAACCACAAGAATTGAAAGAATGAAGTGTTATGTTGTCTTCCACAATTCAGTGTTTTATTTACTCCATGACCTTATTTTTGAATAACATTTTAGACCTACCTGACCTAACATAACAGGAAATTTTAGCCTCAGGCTGTGCTTGCCAGATAAAAAGCATGACTGTGTTAAACCAGGGGAATTTATAATGGTTTAATAGCTTCATAGATGGGCTAAAATGTAATTAATCACCTATTAAGAACTGGGAAATAACTAGTTGGTCACCCTGTGTAGCAGGAGTTGGTTAGAAAGAGAATTAATGAGTTTAAAGTTATGTGATTTCTCTCACCACTTTACCTAAATATCTTACTGTAGTCATTAACTTATTCATTTATTCATCTTTTCATTCATTCATTGATGTTCTCAGCATCACCGAGCATTGGTCTCTTGATCTTGAAAGCTGTGTTTTATTTCTGGCACTTTTCAACATGTTAGATGAGCTTGTACTTGGGTGTTTTGATGAATGGAATATGAAAGTGCTAAAGGAAAAACAACTCTTTACCTGACTAATCACACTCCAAAATTCAAAGGAAAGAATAATTAGAAAAGGATGTCAATGAAAAATATGTTTGCCGAGTGGCTCTACCAGCACTTAGAGCATGCCAGAACCAGCTGGTTACCTTCTTGATGAAAGACACACAGTATATTTCTGGTTTCTACATTTTAGTGGAGTGACTGAATTGACGCAGTGTCAGCTTTTCTAATGATGCAAGAAAGATTGGGAATTGACATTTACATTGTAAAATGTGTAAGGAACTGGATAACCTGGGCATGAATGTGGGCTGTACGAAAAAAAAAAAAAAGAAACTAATTTGTTTCAAAAGGGAACTTTTGAAAGAGTTCCAGAATAGATTAGCTGGGGTGCGTGTCCTACTGGAGGAGGCCTGTGGAGACTGGATAGATTCTTCTCAGGCCTGCTTTCTTCTGGAGGGAGGGAAGGAGGTGATGTATTCAGAGTCACCAAGCAGGAATTAAACTTCAATAATAGCACATTGAATGCAACCGTGCAGCTGAGGCAGTAGGAGACAAAGCCAGAGAAACTTTTTGGAGATTAGGGACACATCTACACCTGAACATCTGTTCTGTGGAGTCAGAAGAAAAGCGTGTCCCAGATGCATTGCCAGAGAAGGTATAAAAAATTTCAGGCATTCAGCACAGAGCACACCAGGACTTAGATATTTTAATGTGTAGTAAGTGCTGAACATGCATACTATTATAGGGGGACACTGGATCCTTCAGATCCTCTTGGCATATGAAAAATAACCATAATACAAACAGTAGCATGCACCAGTAGACTTTAGAATGGGGCATTTCAGGCACTGTCCTACACTCTGCCAGTTTTAAGCAGATGAGCATAAATTAAATTTCATGCTAACTTGCTCTGGGCAATGAGCACCCAAGTTTTTAATTAAGTTTTAGTGAATTAAGATAGCTTAATTAATTTTTTTCCTACACAGTTCATAGATACAACAAAAATGTTTTGATAACAAGATTAATCTGCTCCACAGTCTGTGTATATGACAGGCAATGTTGCTGGTGTCACTAGTGATGCTGGTGAAATAATTCCATGCTGGTTGTGAAAACTGGCAAAGCAGCTGTAACAACTGAATAGGCTGGTATAGAATATATTGGTAAAAAATCCTCAGAATTCAAGTATTTAGAAGCAACTATATGGAGATGGGAGGAAATCCACTGAAAATGGAAAGGTAGAAGAATGAAACCTTTTGCTGTGAGGGTGGCCAAGTACTGAAACACTTTTCCCGGGGATGGTGTTGAATCTCCATCCTTGTAGATATTCAAACCCTAACTGGAAATGACCCTAAGCAACCTCCTCTAGCTGTTCCCAGGTTGGTTGGATGATCACCAGGGGTTCCTTCCACCTTCCAACTTCAACTCTTCTGTGTGATTTTGTATCAAATTATGGTTGAATAGAAACTCTCACTTGTAATAAGTGCTTGATTTTTGAACATTCTTGGTTTCATGTAAGCTGTATATGAACATGTGTAGAGACAGGGAGGGTAGACACAAACACATAAATATAAAAAAATACAATAAGTGGATGCTAGCACAGATACAGCATTTGACACACATGATTACTGGGCCTGTGAAGGTCAATTCTTTCCCTTAAGGCAGGCAATGGGAAAAGCCCAAATTCAGAAGGAAGGAAACTAAAGTTTGTTTCTAGAGCTGATTTTTGACCTGCAACACTACCATAGAAAAGACTCAGAGGTTTTATTGTATATTGGTAATGCCAGAGAGTCAACTGGCTCTCAACATGTGTGTATGGTATAAGGTTTCTATCTCAGCAGAAGCTGCCAAAGGTGCTTGCTATTGACTTGGTCCTTGGCTCAGTGGATAAGAAGAACAAGGAATCACTGTTTAAAAAGAAAGCCGTGTTGGTCCATTCACCAGGATATGGTTGAAAAATGGTGTGGTTTTCACAGATGTCAGATGGTAAAGGCTGGGTCAAGAAGATAAGTACAGCTCCCATGTACTTGTGAATAAGGTGTCTGGATTGCTGTAGCTTGTCCTTGTGTGCACCTTCCTCAACTTGAGCCTCGGGGAATTAAGCATCTAGAGAGGGTCAACAATGACCAAATAGTCTTCATTTGAGGAGAAAATTAATACATGATTAGGTACTGTATTGAAGGAGACTGTGTGTCTCATAAATCACTGTTCTTTTTGTCATTCTATCCAATCAGTCTATCATTTCTACCAATCTTTCGCTGACCACGGTAGAAAGTTTGCTGTGCAGAGCATGGGCTGTGGGGCTACAGTCCAGTCTACATATTCTGTTCTTTCTGATATAAAAAGAGGAAATGTTGAGAACAGCATTTTCTGGAAGAAGTCAAATGGACTAAAAATATCAGGGAAAGGAAAAGATAAGTGGGTTTATGCCCTCTGAGTTTTTTATGTACTTTTCTGATTAACGTTTAGTTTATAGATGTAGTGCTTATGACTGGTTTTGCTACTATTTTTCTTTTTTTCTTTTTTCTTTTTTTTCTTTAATCTCTGAGTATTTTCATTGTTTTTTATTTTAAATAGTGTCTTAGTGAACCTTGAAACAATGGCTGAATATTTTTCATCTTCAGAGACATGCAAAGTATTAACAGGAAGCAAAAGCTTGGCCAGAAGAGAGGTGTTTAGCATGGTTCCTTTTTTTAGTTTTTTTTTTTTTTTTTTTTTAATTGATGGATCGAGAGGCAATTATTGTTCAGGCATATGGAAGAAATATCATCATTAGTTCCTATAGATGAGAATGCTGCATGAATAAGGGGCACAAAACTGGCAAAACATGGGATCAGAGTGCCAAAGTCACAAAGAAGGTATGGAATAAAATGCAGCATCTGCATGTCGGCTCAGTGCCATAGAAGAAGAGAATCCTGAATTTGAATGGGGAACCAGATTGCAGAAAGAGACTCATCTGGTCTCCTGCAAACATTTGACTGTAAAAACTCAACTAAGCTGTGAGTTTCCATTTGGTTTTATTATCACTCCTAATGAATAAGGGGAGAGAAAATGGCAAAGGAGGGAAAATGGATGGTACAAAAAGCTTCTGAGAGAGGAGGAAATATCTGAGTATTTGGACAGTCCTGAAGGTTTTGGAGTCAGATGAGATGGGAATTTGAAAAGAAATAGAGCAAAGTGTATCTTGTCAATGGTCTGCAATTTTCATAGAAACATAGAAGAGAGAAGTACAGAGAGAAGAAGGATAGAAAATCTGTTCTAGTGAAGATGTGCAGTCCAGCTCAGCTGTGCTGTCTCCTCACAAAACAAAAGAAAAGAAAGAAAAGCATTTTTCAAATAGATCTGGATGTCCAAAGAAAGGTCTAAGGAGACTTCTGATAAACTATGTTGAACTAGCCAACAATGATGACCAGACTGATTTAAGGCTGTTACAGAAGATGTGCCCAAGAGGCAAGACAATGTGAAATTGGAGCCAAGAAAAAGGGGAAAAAAGGTTGATGGGACAACAATCAAGGGCTGTGGAAGAACAGTCACTGGATGAGAGCAGAGGTGTAGGGAGGGTGAATTGAGGCAAGAGAGGTGGCTGAAAAGCCCTCAAAAGGGAGCATAGTAAAAAGAAAAAGGAAAAGAAAAACAGCCAACTAGGAGAAGTGGCTGTTAATGTTAAAGAAAGCTGACAATCAGATATGCAGAAATGAAAAAACACCCACAAAACTTCATTCTGTCCTTGTACAACAGTCTTCCAAGAGACATAGAAAAACAATGAAAGAATAAAGCATGGAGCGAGTATTTATTAAAGGAAGAAAAAGAAGTCATGTACCATTAAAGATTAGTCTAGAGATGGGATGTTGTCCTCCTGTCCCTATTTGTTACAGTTCTTGGACTGAAATCCAAAACAAAAGCAGAAAAGGAAGATCCAGCCAAACTGCAGCTGACGGATTATCATGTATTCCTGGCAAACTGCTGTGAATGTGCCTCGCTTGCATTTCCTTACAGCCCTCACCAGCAGCTACTTCAGCCTCTACAATAAAGAGGATGTGTCTCTCTCATTTACACATATTGAAGCCATTCCATTTCAGCATAAATAATTAATTATTCATTGGAGCAGGAACTAGGAGAAAGTGTCCTGTATCCCAGGTGAATGCCCAAACTACTGTATTATGGAGAAATTCCCACTTTCTCTTGCTCATCAGGTAATAAGTCAGCTATGCAAAGCAGAGCAGTGTCAACAGAAGTAAATGAAATGGCTCTGTCCCAAATACCCATGCAATGTACTGAGGAGGGCATCTCCAAAGAAGGTGAAAGTTTCAAGCTTCTAGCTCTCTGTCTTCTTGATTTGAAGCAGACCTTTGAATGTTGTCATCCTTTAACCCCACCCGGTAACTAAGCACCACAGAGCTGCTGGCTCACTCCCCCTCAATGGGAAGAGGGGGAGAATCCAAAAAGTAAAAAAAACCAAAACTTGTGGGTTGAGATGAGGACAGTTTAATAGGTAAAGCAAAAGCCACACACAGAAGCAAAGCAAAATGAGGAATTCGTTCACTGCTTCCCATCAGCAGGCAGGTGTTCTTCCATCCCTAGGAAAGCAAGGCTCTATCACACTTCACACTTACTTGGGAAGACAAACACCATAACTAACCACATCCTCCCTTCCTCCTTCTTCCCTCAATTTTATGTGCTGAGCATGGCCTCGTATGGTATGGAATATCCCTTTAGTCAGCTGTCCCAGCTGTGTCTCCTCCTGACTTCTTTTGTACCACCACCCTACCCTCCAGCAGGGATTGTGTCAGAAGCACAAAAGCCCTTGACCATGTTTAAGCACTGCTCATCAGTAATTAGAACATCTCTGTGTTATCAACACTGTTTTCAACCCAAATCCAAAACACAACCCCATACTACCTTCTGAGGAGAATATTAACTGTCCCAGCCAAACCCAGCACCAACACTTAGGAAGATGTAGCCACGAGTCTTATGTCTTTCATTCTTAAAGAAGAATTTCTAAGAGAAAACATAGTGCATGGAGACCTTCCAATCTCCTACTTGTAGGGATGTCAGCGACTTTCATCTGTTGACACTTTTTCATGAGTGAGGGTTGCAGGTGGAAAAGAGAAGCAAAATAGCAGGACAGGAGTGAGTCAGAGTGATGCTTTGAATATGGATGTTTCATGTGCCTGCTATAACTCCTAGTGCCTTGGTACGCAGAGCACTATGGAACATCTTTGCAAAGGTGAAGTAAAGGGCAGAACAAATCAGATAATTTTCATGTCTAGGTGAGTCAATGGAATGTGGTCACGTAACACATATCAACATACAGGAACTGATGAGCATTTTGAAGAAAATCAGATATCTCCATTCCTGTGAAAGCCAGCTCATTGGGAGCATGTGTCACAGAGATCTTTACAGAGCATATCTATCAGATGACACAGTCGCAATGACCCCATCATCTCCTTCCTATAGGGGGACTTCCTCCCTATAAACACTGATTGATAGGACGCATCTTTGTCCATATAGAAAGGCTCCCACAGCATTATCTGTGCAGTGCAGAGGAAGGTGAAGGAAGATAATCAGGAAAGAAGTGGAAGGAACAGGTTTGGTGCCAGAACTGAGAAGCTCAGCTGTACCTGGTAAAACTGAGCAATTTGTCATACTAAGGGGCTGTTGCAAATACATCCTACACTTTTGTTTTCTGTTTTTCATAACAGCCTTACAATGCTTCCATTGGCCTTCCGTTGCTTTACTCATTTAAGGCTGCCCCATGTGGTGTAGATGTTTTTCACAGACAGTGCCAGTGACAAAATGAGATTTGGTGATCGAGGCAGCCAAGCAAATCTTTAGCAGTAGCTTGTTGTTTCTGGGTTATGGTACAGAGGAACTGATAGCACACCGATTTTTTAAGATAAAAGGAGGCTTTTTCCAAGGGGAAAAGAAAAGGTAGCCAAACCCAGAGTTTCTTTGCATTTGATGCTTGCTGTTGAGTTTGAATACATGATATCCTACAGAACAACTCCCCTGAACCCATCACATGTGAATGCTGGGGAGTTAGTTACAAAAATCAGGTGGCTAGAAGGTGTCATAGGGGAAGAGTGAAAGAGCTTTACACCCTGCAAAAGTGAAGATATTTGGGGGTGCTGTGTGAAGATGGGAAGTGTCTTTGGAAGAGAAAGCTCTTGCACAGCAAAGTATCGGGATGTTGCTGGCTATGTGACAAGCTTTGCAAATAGTTTTAAACGATGTTCAGAGCTGCATGGAAAATTACCTAACACAAGCAAGAAAGTACTGTCAAAGAGATGGGGTGCTTCTCTCTTTGATGGCAAGCAACATCCTATATATTGGTGTAGGATAAAGGACCTTTTCTGTTCTAGTGGGTGAAAAGGCACACTGCTCAAGATGAACTCTTTCAGTTCTCTTTTTTCTTCATTTTCTGAAGCTTCCTAGCTTAGTCTGTTTTTGGTCACACTTTCTATGAATTTTTCATCATAAACAGCTAAAGGTTTGGTAAATAATTAATTGCTCCTATAAGCATCTTACAGACACAAGCACCTGGATAAGAGGCATTTTTAATTATAAAAACTGTGGGGTGGGCAACCTATTGGGCTGCTGGGCTTTCTAAAAGCTAATTTCAGAATGCTTGTTAAATGACCAGCTATAAATTAACCCATTACAGGCAATCTTTGAGGGATATCAGACTACATTTATTTTCAAAATGAGAACTACAGGGGTTTGGGGCAGTTGCTCTAGGCTCCTTCTCTGTCTGAAATCACCTGGGATGGGGTTGGTTTTGAGCCGGTTTCTGAAAAAGCTGCTTGTACATGCTCTTACTTGCAGTGGGACTTGTGGTTCTGTGAAACTTTGTGTTGTAGCTCTTTGGAGTTGTGTAGAAGTTCTGGGGGTGATGCTGTTGAAGTCTTGGTCTGGAGAGAGAGGAACGGCTGTGGTGTTCCCCTGGAACTACACCACTCAGGAACAAGAAACAATCCTTTGCCTTGGCTGTGCTTGGCTCACTGCAACCTGCTCCACTGGCTTCCCTGTGAAACCTGGGATCTTGTCCTAAATAAACAAATACCTTGTGACAACAAAACAAGTGCAAAGAATTAGATCATTGGAGGGGAAAAAAAAAAAAGAAACCTGTCTTGAAAGAGGAAACAAAATCAAAGCCAACTACAGGTCTATCCCAAGAACCCTTTTGCCACAATCAAAGTCTTCGATTGACAAAGACTTTATTTGGCACCAATGCTAATTTCTCTCCCTCATTCACTTTCAGAGAGGGATTTCAGCACAGACACACCTGTGGGAAAAGGATGGTAGCTTTTGCCAGCAATTGATTTAGCTCTCTCCATTAGTATCCCAAGTGGTTTCTGGTGTAGTTACACAGAAGGGGCAGATATCAACACCTCCTTCTGGGGTCCTTGATCATGAGTTCAGGGCTGTAAGCTGTGGGAAACCAAGCTGTTCTTGCATGTTTTGAGAGCCTGCAGTTGCTTCAGCCCCTCCTTCTTACAGACTGGGTATTTCTTTTATAATCAATCTCCTTCATACCTTGATAAATGGAAGTTGTTTGAGAATCTAAGGGAGAAAAAAAAGTCAAAAAGAGAGAAAAGGCTTTTCACTTGTTTGAAAAATTGCTTCATGGACCAACAGCTTCCCTCCCTCCTCCACTCTCCTCCCATGCCTCTCAGTACATTCCCTGGTTGTGTTATTCTCAGTCCATCTCCCTTCTCCTGTGGTGGGGCCAGTCACCTTGTACAAATTCAAGTGGCTGCAGAAGTCACAGAAGCAGGTCAACCCCCTGGGCTGTCTACTCTCAGGGGACAGATCCTGCACAGGAGCTTGGCTTGGGCTGCTGTGTTGGAGCTTCCCTCAGCATCTCTCCTGCCAGAGCTAAAAACACAAGGCCGGATTGATGGAGACATCAGAAGTACATTTTCCCAGAGGTCAACTAAATTCAGGTAATGATGCAATGCTGCAGTGCACTCCTCCTAATCCAATCAAATAATGTAATGGTTTAGGCTCTATCAAATAAAGTTCAAGGTAAGCATGTGAAACGTGGCTGCTACTCAGCTGCTGGCAGCTTTCCTAAGTGCTGAGAATCAGATCAAAGGAAGAAAAAAGCCTCCCATCTCCAAAGAGAAACTTCCACGCAGACACACGCTTGGAAAAAAGACAATACTTGAGTACAGTTTCCTTTGCCAGGAGCTTCTTTTTTTTTCTTTTCTGTACATGTATATATATTTAATAATAATTTCTGTTTCACTCTCATCTTCTCATTTTAAAGCCTATTTGCTTTAGGTCCAGATGATTTCTAAAATCGCTGATGAATTTTATTGCCTCAGTTTATGAGTTGAAACCATGTCTGGAGTGGGGAGTCCTGATTTGCTCTCAGACTCAGTACGTGAGCAGACTCAGTACATTGAGGAAACTCAAACCTTTTAAAACACCTCAAATTGAGTGTCCAGAAGTTGGAATGCCAGAAAATACTGTTCATTTCTGGAACTCTTTGGCCTTTGCCTTTGCAACTGCACATCTTTGCTAAGTAAAGTCATCAATATTACTTAAACAGTTCAAAATATTGGATC
Source organism: Thinocorus orbignyianus (assembly GCA_013400375.1). Lineage (NCBI taxonomy): Eukaryota > Metazoa > Chordata > Aves > Ciconiiformes > Thinocoridae > Thinocorus > Thinocorus orbignyianus. The sequence continues at coordinate 813,489 of VXBW01000265.1, read as the reverse complement.
AGGGAATATAAGTCTCTGTATAATTCATCTGGTATTGCGTAAGTACTGTAATATTGTTTCTGTATAAATTTAATCCATCGAACAGTAAATGCACCAGCAAAAATTCACACAGCTATTGATCTGATTTATTCCTTATTAAATATTAATTGAAGTTTCTCCATCATGCCCCGCGAAAGTTGTCCAGCTGTGTGAGAAATATATGCATATTTATCTTTTACGTAATGCAGTGCATTCATCCAAGCGGCAGGCAGCATCGACTAATGCGCCAGTTATTTCCCCATGCAGAACATTTGAATAAAAGGCGACTGGAGGTACTTTAAAGATCTATATATCTGCTATGCCTGTTTAACCCAGTACCACAGCAAAAACTTTTTTCTGGCTTTGGAAAGTGCCTGTCCCACTCATCTCTTTGCATGTTCTGGTCCCCAGTGAAACGTATTTGAGTGTCTGTGGCTGAATTTTCAAGGGAGTGAGCCTTGCAATGAGCTGGGTGCTATGTGCCTTCCTCCCGTGATTACGGGATATGGTCAATTCTTAATTATCCATGAGCGGATTAACCAAGGCATGGATTAACCCTGCTATGACTGCAAACTACTCAGGCTCTGGACCTGTCAGAGCGGGCTCAGATCTGTAGCCAGCAGGACTGCGCCGGCTCAGCGCTGAGGATGCTCCCGTGTCTGGGCTCCCCTGGGATGTCCAGCTGCTACAGGCAGGTTGAGCTTTAGCCTTGTTTGGTCTCTTAACTTCTGTGCTACTTTGCAAAATGAGGGTAGAACTGCAAATCACTGTCATGACAATGAGTTAATTGCACTGAAACCCTGCTAAACCCAACTTAATAGTACTGAATCTTCTTTGAAGGAAAATGAAGCCCTGAAGTAATTATTTTAGACTGGATTCCTTCTTCTGTTTCAGAGCCCCTCATTTCTGTTTTCTTATGAACCCAATGTGCTTATCTCCCTGTTCACAACCACTTTTCCAGGTTCTGCAGTATCGTTGCACCAGTGTGATGTATAAGGAATAAAACAGCTCCTCTCCTCTGATTTATTTGTGTTTCCTGCCTGCTGCGAGCTCCGGGGCCTGGCTCTGCCTGAGCAAGTGTTCCTTTGGAATCCGGTTGCTCTCTCTGAGCAAACTAAGTGATTGCCAGTGTTTACTGAGGGGATTTGTTCTCTGGGAAATGCAATCATTTCTTCCACATTGGTTATGACTCTTGTCAGCCTCCCTTTTTAAATTGTGGGCTGTTTTCTGAATAGCCCATTACCCTGGCCAAAGCTTTTGTTTCTCTCACGTGCAGCTCATAAGTTTGCTATGTGAGTCTCAGTTACTTCATCTATTGGGGTTTTTGTAACCTTGCTATTAGATGACTCTCTTTTAATAAGCTTGTTATTAGATGACTCCCTTCAACACGACAGAAGAGTCAAGCATGACAGCTCCAGTCATCTCACAGCTAACTCTACATGGTAGTAGTGCAGCAGACAATGCGCTAGCCTCCATCCTACATCCAGACTTGGTCCCTTCTGAGAAGATCTGGACACTCCCATGGGAGTCACTGATGGGACAATTAGGTTAGATCAGGGAGAAGCCATGGTAGGCATATTCCTTGCCTTATTCTGGGCCATATGGGCTTTGATGTTGAGATGGAAGTGTCTTTTTTTTCCTGAATAATCAAGACACTCCTGGATGTAGGCAGATATTTCCCATCTACTGGCTGATTGCTCTCCCCTGCTAGTAGAGTACTCCAATTTCACCTGCAGAAGGCCTGAGGAGACAGAGATGGTTCTGACAATCTTGTGGGCCCAACTGAACAGCCATGGTGGTGGCAAGCCACCAACAGCACAGAGCATGAAGCTGCAAAAGGAAACATTGACTCACTGACAGCAATGCAAACCACCTCTGCAAGACAGCGCTCCTGGTTCAGTCTTCTAACCAGACTTCCCCTCTCTTCCTTGCATAGCTAATAAAACACAGTATAAAAACTGTCTTATTCAGGAAGAGAGCTACATAGATGATATAATTGGTTTTACCTTTTCCTGAAGTTTGATCCTATGAAGGAATGAACCAACATGTCCCAAGGTCTGAGGAATTTGAAGGAATTTGATTTCAGCAAAGTATTTTAGTTTGGAACAGTCTATTTTAAGGCATCTTTTCTTTTGTTACATTTAGTTTTCTAAGTATACTCCATAGTGAAAAATGTGCTTTTCAGGGAAGAAATACATTTAAAGCTAAATTTTACCCTGAGATGTTCCTTTGTAATGCCTGTTGCCTGGGCTAAGACATAAGAGCAGGCAGCTCCAGTCTGAATCTATGTCTTATTTCTCGGAAAACAGACACTGTAGTAACCTCTGGTTTATTCTTGGGAGGAAGTAACTGGGACAGCTTTAAAGTACTGCAAGAACCATTCATGCACATGATTTAAATCATGCCCATCTGTTGACAAGCTGAAACCTACTAGTAAATGGGTTTTACTTGCTCTTTAAGTAGGTAATTTTGGGGTGGAGAACTGTGAAATGAGGGAATCTGACAGGAGCAGCAGTTGTGATGGCAACAAAGACAGACAAACTTCATAAAAAATATGTTCACTAGGCATTCAGAAATAAACAAATCCTTACTTTCTGAGTAAAAACGACATTTCTACATGAACACTTTTATTTTCTTTTATTTTTCTGACAAATTTGTGAGTGAAAACCTCCTTACCTTCTCCCCATTTCACTAATCTTTTGAGCCAGAGGGTAGGAAAACAGCGACAAGACTTGAATTCAAGGAGTAAAGGATGAGTGTAGAGCACAAATTACCCATTGTTGGGTTCACCATTGACTCCTTGATTTCCCTCTAATAGTTTCTCAGGGTCATATAAAATACTGTATCCAAAAGGATAGATAAGTATCCAAAGCATCCAGCATGCAGGGTGAAGAGGTGCCCATCATCCCTCAACTGAGCACACAGCCATCCAGAGCGAGCCAGCAGAAGATGTTGAGCACAGGGATGCTAAAATCTTGGCTATTCACTAATTGATTCATAGCTGCAGAAAGGCATTTCTGTTTCCTCTGAATCCAGCCTTCAGGCACCCCTTGAAAGTGTCACAGCTATTTCCTGGCTCCACATTGTCCATCCAGATGAGATCTTCCTGAGTTCTCTCCTTTGATTTAAGTGGTCCCCCCTCAAGTACAGGAATAGAATTTTCAGATACGAGGGAGAAGGAAGGGAAAGGAGCTTCCTTCACATGGGGGTGCAGGGCTGGAAGGATATTTATTCCTGCACAGGGCTGGATTAAACATATCTGTATTTCATCAGTGATAAATATATACCTAAACATTTCTTTAAAAGCTCTGTAGCAGGAGGTCTCCAAACTGTCAGAGGTCTCCAAACTTTAGAGGTCTTTCTTCTGCCCTTCTCCATCAGCGTCCTCTAATGCGAACCATCTATTCTGAAAAATTCTCTTCCTCCATAGGACTCTTTCATAACAGACCTTGTATGGGCTGGAAGACCATTGATATATCCCTCCTCATATCATCATTTTCTGAGCAAAACAAAGCTGGTCTCCCTACAGGTCATTTTAAAACCTGCTTTCCTTGCTGTTATCCTCTGGACTCCCTCCAATCTTTCTATTTCCTAGTGGGATGCCCAATACCAGACACAATACTCCAGCTGAGGTTTCACCACTAAGATAAAGGAGAATAATTCTAATTACCTACTGTGTCTTCCATATGTTTATTCAGTCAGAAATGTGATGTGCCTTTTCTGCAACAGCAGCATATTGTTGACTCCTATTCAGTGGTCCACTCTCACTTCAACATCTTTTTCTGCAGTATTACTGCTTAGCCAGTTATTTCCCATTTTGTGTTGGAATTCTCCATCCTAAGCAAAGCGCTTACCTATTGATTTTGTTTTTATCAGAGCAACTCGTCAATATGTCAAGATCGTTTTAGTTTGTGATCTTGTCCTCTGGGGTCTCTGCAACAGCTTGACTTCATCAGCAAATTTTATCGGCTTTTTCTATACTATCCAAGGTATTAAAAATAATATTGAATGAGGCACATGCATGAAAGACCCTCACAGGACCCCTTGTAACGCTGTCCAAGTTTGATACAAAGCTCCAATTAATATTTGAAAGCATAGGCTCATAGAATCATAAAATAGTTAATGTTGGAAGGGACCTTAAATTATGTATGTACCTGAATCCAAGACATGTCTGTAATCTAAAATTCACACCTGCGTACAGTGTTCATTAAAGGGAAAGGTTTTAGTGCATGAATACTACTCATTTACCTCACAAGGGCAATGGCCATTTCTATATAGAGAGTGGCAGACAGAGGAGGTTGAGGTTTTTTTGCATCTCTTGAAGTGTCATCAGGAAAAAACAAGTTATATGTTCTTATCCAGGGCAGAAGATGATAAATTACCCTTCTTTAATAGAAGGGCAAAGCACCTCCAGCTCTGTCACATTTATCAATGGGAAAAGGGCAGTATAGACCAGTTCTTGTGAAGCAACAAATGCATGGCAGCTTCTTGTCCTGCTGTCTTTCCCCAAGGTAGCTGAGATAGTCTGGCTAAAAAGAATTTGAACGTTTCATCTTCTTGCGGCAAAGAAAATAGCACCCTGAGTGTGAATAAACGTGTTTGCAATTATGAGCATACATTTTAGAAATATATTCTATACCATCTTCCTCTCAAGAGCTTACAGGATGTTATACGAGTCTGTAAGAAAGCCTCAGTGAAATCAGCTTAAATCACATCCACCACTGCTTTCTCATCCAACAATTGTGCTAGCTTGTCAAGAAGGTTGATCTGACACGATATATTCTTTGCAAATCCCTGTTGGCTGTTACCTGTCACTTGGGTTTTACCATGGTACCTATAGATTGTTCAATAATTCCTTCCAGAGCCAATCTAGGGATCAAGGTGAGGCTGACTGGACTCATGGCTTTGGGTCACCCTTTCTTTATGTACTCTCTTTTCTCTCCTTCAGGCCTCTGGCATCTTTTGTTGTCTTCCACAAGTCCTCAGGGGTAATTGCAAATAGTCCACAGATTACTTTGGTGAACTCCTTTAAAATTCTTTGGTGAAGTCCATTATACCTTACAGAGTTGAAAAGCTCTATCTTATCTACATATTCTTTAACCTATTCATTTTCTGTTTGATCTTGTCCTCTTGTCCTCTTGTTAAAATTAATTGCCTTAAGTAGATATTCATAATTAAATTTTTAGAGCAGTCTGCAGCGAAGAGACTATTGAGTTCTTCTGTCTTCTCTGGATCATGTACTATATATTCTCCTTCCTGTTAAGTAATGGATCGGTACTTTCCTGTTTTTTCCTACTTTTAATGCATTTACAAAACCTTTTCCTATGGCTCTTTATGTTCCTTTCAACCTGTAACCCATTTTATCCCAAACCCACCCTGAGGTTTTTATCCCTTGTCCTTAATGACGCACTTTTTTTTGCCTTTTGTGTCATTTTTTTTTTCTTAGTTTATTTTCGGGCCCTTAAAAAGCTCCTGATGCAGTCATAATGGCTTCTCGCTGTGCTCTCTGTCCTTCCCCTGTATCAAGATAGGCTGCTATTGTGCCTTTAATACACTCTCTTGCTGTAACTGCCACCTCCTCTGCCCTTCTTTATCCCTTAAATTACCTTCCCAAGAGAGCCTACAGATGAGTTCCCTGAGTCTGCTGAAATCTGGCATTATATTTTTGGGGGAGAAGTCCATTATCTCCACTTTTTTTCTCCGACTCCTCCTTTTTTCTTAGAACAGTGATTCACAGTCCTTTCACCTGTCACCTTCCCTTTTTAGATTCTTCACCAGTTCCTCTCTGTTAGACAGAACCAAATTCAAATCACTTTCTCTCCTTATAATTTCCTCCATCATTTGATATATCCCTTGTTTTTAAGGAATGAATGATTGATCGATTGATTGATTGATTGATTGATTTCAAGGACTTTACAGGTAGTTTGAACTCACCATGCTTTCCAAACAAATATTTGGGCACTTGATATTCCTTATTGACACTCCAACCTGTCCTTCAGGTGTCCACAACCTAGAGAAGACTCACCTTCTCCTATTACTCCTTCTCATACTCATGTGGAGAAAACAGCAAACCTGCATCACTTTTGAACTTCATGGAAAATGCTCTTCATGTAAAACACAATATACTCTTTCTTTTCTGTTCCTCCAGAACAAGCTGTCTTCATGTAGACACATTCCATTTTTTCCTGCTTATTCCACTGCTAAGGCGGGATAGTCTTCCTCAGTGAGAGGGTATGTGAAGGGCTGAGTTCCTTCACAATTTCTTTAAAAATTCAGAAAGACCCAGGAGGAAAAACCAATATCAAAATAGGTGTTCACTGCTAGTCTGCGGGAATGGGCTCTGGCTTCCTTCTCTATATGGATGCAAGCAGTTCTCAGTCCTGGTTGGTTCAGGCACTGTGGAAGGGCTGAGAGAGCTGTTTCTTGAGGCAACACCTTATGCATAGATCTATTTGAGGCTCCAGGAGTGGAGTTAAGACACCAAAGAGTTGTACTGCATCAGATGACAGTCCTTTTGGCTCATTTGCCTGTTCATGGTCATAGAAGATACCTAAAAAAAGATTATCAAAATAGAGCAGGTATATATTGATATTGCCCCACTTTTGTGGCATGTTGTCCCACCTTCAGGCAGGCGCCAGCTTGGGGCTTTCCCATGCTGCAGGTTGTATCTCTGCTTTGAGTTTAACAGGCCCTGATAGTCTTTTCTTCCATTCAGTGTCTAATTGCTTTTTGAACCTATTTATAACTTCCAGAGCATCTTATTGCAATGAATTCCATGATTTAATTATGCACTGCGTGAAAAAGCACTTCTTTGTGTAAATCTTCTGGCTGATCATTTCATCTGGTACTCACTAGTTCTTGTGTAATTACCCCATGCTGAGCAAAATCCTGTTACAGCCTCTCCACTTCTCTTCCTTTTCAAGACTCTGCCATTGCTCAGAGCTGTTCTTTACCTGCAATCCCCTCTCTTGCAGTTTTTCAAGTTCTTCTGCACATTTTATAGATGGGATAACCAGAAAGGTACATGCTATACTGGGACCAGTAGTGGTGTACACTGGATTGGAAGGAAGTGTTCTGGCTTGCTATTTATTCTTTTACTAGTAATCTCTGATGCTATTTGACTACTGTCTGCCTGATTACATTGTGTTGATGTTTCCATAGAGCCGTATACATCAAATCAACACCTCTTTCTGGAGGTGTGTTTAAAATATTAGGGTCCACTGTTAAGTAGGTGTTCTGGTTTTGGTCAATCGGAACTACTGATGGCCCCTCTCTCCTCTCTCTAAGAAAAAGAAAGGAGAGGAAGAAATTAAAGAGATTTATGAGTTTGGAAAAAAACTAAGCTACTTCAATGAAAATGTGAATAAATAATGAAATAATAAATAATAAAAATAAAACAACAACAACTACAACAACAAAAAAGTATACACTGCATACAAAACCGTATCAAGATCCCAGGATAGTGATCACATTGCCAGCAAGCATCAGGAAAAGTCTCAGACTGGACTCGGTGATCGACATGAGCTCTCTTCCAGATCTGGAGTCAGGAATGCTTGGATTGGGATCAAAGGCAGACGAACAGGCAGGGTCCTCCTCAGATGCTGGCTATAGAAGAAAGAGAGTTGACCCTTTGATCCCCCAGCTTTTATATTGAGCATGATGTGGATGGGATGGAATGTCCCAGTTACTCAGTTTTGGGTCACCTGTCCTGTCTGCTCTTCCCTACAGGTATAACACCTTGACACTTTTATGCTTCTGACCCTCCAACAAGGCAAATAATGAAATCACCTGACCTTAGTTGTTCTAGTAATAAGTATAAGCAAGGGCCTCTCTGCACACCATTCTTTGGTATAATTAGGTCTTCTCAATGTAAGAGTGAACAGTTTCCGAACAATATGCTGTTAATTTCAGACTTGGTTAGAAGAGACCCAGCTAAAAAAAAAGTAAAATTACTGAACAGAAAATTGGTTCTGTTTTACCTGAAGCCGGGACAGTAGGTACAGCTAAGTTTTGTGGCTTATGTATTTATTTCTTGCCCCAGCACGTAATTCTTTGTATTTATTGGCAAAGAATTTCATTCCCCAGTTTTTCTCTCAACATCAGAAGACCATTCTGCAATGTTTTGCATTTTTTATGACAGTGTGTAATATCATATCTGCAGTAAACTTTCTTGTCCTACTACTCAAGATTTTCTGCCTCTAGTCAGGTGTTGTCTCTATTGATTATGTGGTTATTCTGGACTTTCACAACTATTGATTTTCTTTTTCTTTTTTTATTTTTAATCAAACAGTCAAAAAAATTGATTGAGAACAGAGCCTTTTTGTAGGCACTGTAGACTCATGTTCAAAAATTTTAAAGTGCTTTTCTGGATGCCCTCAAATAATCCCAATGAAGTAGAAGAGTTTGTTTTCACATGTGGCTGCTCAAGAGCAACTCAAGCCTGATACTTTACAGTCTTTCAGTGATCTGGAGCTTCATATAGCTCTGATTTCCATAAGCTACTATTAGTGTTGAAAAAGTGGTTTTCCTTTAAGAGTTCATATAAGTGTTAAGGGCACTGACAACAAGGAAATTAACGTCTTTGCTTTGAGGAATTGTGGCATTTTTTGCAGCTGCGGTTGCAAGCAAGTGTTTAGTAAGTGGGAGGCACTATAGAGCAAGTCCCTTTATCCATCACATTACCCTAATAATTAAACTGTCAGCCAGAGATGTCAGGCTTTAATAGAAAAAGAAAAAATTAGAATCAAACAGTGGTAAAAAAATTGTGACTATTCCTCTAGTTAAGCCTATAATTTTTTATCTTAATCATTATGTTTGCATAAGGCATTGCTCAGAACACACATTTTAAAATGTTGTTTTTTTTTTTTTTAATACTTTTTATATGTTTTAAAATAACAAGAAGTTATTTAACTACTCTCCGTTGTTCCTGTGACTTTGGGAAATAATTATCCTAAGAATCATTGGTAATTTTTCTACTGTGATTTATTTCTAAAATGAACTCCAGGGGTGTTTTCTAGACTCTCCAGGTACTTTTTCCTTGAGGAAAAAGAGGATGTAAATCCATCTGATGGTCTGCTGTTTCTGAACTCTCCCTGCTGGCTCATTCTCCAGGCCATCAGGTGAGGTCTCTGTTAGACACAGAAGTCACCCGGATGTTCTGGTCCCTTTGCAGCAGGACAGGGACAACTGTCCTCAGTACTTTTGTACTAAATGTTGGATTTTTCAGGGTCTTTTTCCTGCTTTCTGTTTCCCAACTTGTGATTTAGATAGCAACATACTTGTCTACAGGGAAATGGGTAACCCTAGACTAGGGTCAGAGAGGCTGACTAGAAGACCATTAAAACCATAACAGTGAAGTGAGGTATTTGTCCCTTCATCACTTCTCAAAAAGATAGTGTTCCTCTCCCTCTCTCACTTTTTCTTTCAGGATCTACCCTGATAAATGTTAGATAACTGTAAGCATGGACTTCAAGATAAGAATAGTTTTCCTCTGGGAAAGAGACAAAAACCTCTGAGACCTTTTTCTCTGACCGATAGGGCCACTGGACACCATTATGCCCAGCCAAAAGCTGTTTAATGCAGAGAACTCAATGGTATATCTGATCCAGATGATGCCGCTGGCCACAGAGAGCTGACTGCTTTTTGTGAACTCACACCTAAAGAAAAAGACTAGAAGTCAAAATCATAATTTACTCTTGAATAGTTGTGAAGATAATAACAATGTCCACTTCTTCATTTTGACCTGTATTTTTCTACTCTTGGAATAATAAAGGAGTACAGCACACACCACACTGTGTGAATAGCTGGAAAATGCTGATTTTTTTATGTTATCACTTTCTTCAATAGCTCCCTGTGGTATACGACATTGTGATTGTCATCGCCTTTGTCCTCTTCTAACTAGGACCAGACAGGGAAGTGCAAGGTTTTAGTATCCCATTACCAATTTCCTGAGCAACAGAATGCCAAGTTCCAATTTGCGTTCTAATTTTAACTACAGTATAGATTTTTAAATAAGCCTCAAGCTTCCTATTAACATGATCTGTCTGCTCCTTTGCTACTCTCTCATCCCATTCTGATCGACCCATGAATGGGCTCCCTGTATTATTCATTGTACAGTAAATTAAGCTTTTAGTGTTAAAGGCTTTCAAGTGTAGCGTTCCTTCCATAGAACTCATTACCTGTGTCAATACACAAAGCAGAAGTGCTTAATAGATTTAAAACATCTAGTATCTGCCCTTTTTTCCGAGCTGTTATTAAGACTCAGGAGCATTTGTTATTCTGGTAATATTCCTTATTGTCCTGATATTAATTTCATTAGTCAGTGAGTGTGCACTGTGCAGTTCCAAAGTGTCTTTGCATCATACGAACTCTAATTAGTCTTGAGGTTTTCTAAAGAGGGTTAGGTAAATGAAAATTATTATGGCTGATCATGGCTTTGTACATCTTCAGAAATTAGGAAATCTGTTTTCATCACCTGTGGGTAAGCAGGGATAGTAGCATGGAAAAAACTCCATCTACAGCCCTCATTCCAACCACAAATAAGCAAAAATGAAAAGCAGTTTTAGATGGATTACTGCTGGGTTTTGTTATGGTCCTTGAACTTAGATTGCTTAGAGAATGTTGTCTACCTGGACTTTGGTAAGATCTTTGACACCGTCCCCCACAGCGTTCTCCTGGAGAAGCTGGTGAATCATGGCATAGACAAGTGTACTCTCCACTGGGTAAAAAACTGGTTGCATGGCCGTGCCCAGAGAGTTGTTATTAATGGGATGAAATCCAGTTGGTGGTCAGTCACAAGTGGTGTCCCTACTGGCCAAGATTGTTGTTTGTTTTTTTTGTTTTGATTTGGTTTGGTTTGTTTTCTCTGGTGTGTGTGTGGTTGGACTTGATAATCTCAGAAGTCTCTTCCAACCATGAAGATTCTGTGATTCTGTGGGAAAGCATTTGAATAAGTGCATTTTCCCTGCATTACTCACTAAGGCACCCTACAGAAGATGACACCCATTGATTCATGACCTCCTGTTTCATTTCTGGCAGGGAAAACCAAAGAATTAACTTTACTGCATGTTCACTAACCCCTCAGGTAACACTTCATGAAGATGACTGGACAGGTTACTCCTCTCAAAGGTGGTGTTCCAAGCCTGTGTGGGACTATGGCTGTAGTAATATCTTTCCAACCTTTTCAGTACTCAAAATATGTCACCTTGCTCTCAAGCTGCAATGTACCATGCCCTTTCTTTACCTCCTCTGCCTTTTATGGGCCATGCATTAGACTGAATCACTGAAACAAAAACTTGTAAAACCTGGACCATTTTATAGATGCAGGTTACAGTGATTTGGGTTCAACATACCCCATTTCTTCCCTTGCACAAAGATCCAACTTCCAGCAAAGCCTCACAAATCATTTTAGTAGCTCAGCAGAGCTGTGGAGTTGAAAACTGTCATGGGGAAGAAATAGCCAGTAAAACTCAAAAGGGACCTGGAAAGATGTGAACTTGTCTGCTGTGGGAGAGAAACATTAATGGAAGAATACCCTCAGACACATCTCTGTGGATAAGATTTTCTTCACAGCCACAGCATGCATGAGTTATGGGCATCTGGGGGTTTGCTTCCTTGTCAAACAAAGCCAAGATACAAAAGAGCTCCTTGCAGAGCAAATGAACACTACTAGCTATCTCAAAACTTCAGTCTTCTTTTTGATCCAAACCCTCCTGGGTATTCTGCCAAGCTGTTTCTCTTCTGTTAGTTGAGGAATAAACCCCTACTGTACAAATAATGGCCAGCCAATATCTTGTTTAATTGACCTTGATGTAAATGCCAAGGAACCAGGCAGAACTGTAGCTGCTGCATGTCATAAGGGACGAGTGCATGGGAAGAGCAGAGCTGGCATTTAGACTCAAAGTATGAATGAGCAGGAAAAGTGAATCATTTTGCTCAACTCAGCTCCTAATGTGAGTTTCTTTGCTTTTTTGTTAAAGGATGACAGGACCATTAAAAGCAAGGTGCACCAAGGTTGCCTGTGCCTAGTGGCTAAAGAACACGAATATTCAAGTTTATGCTTCAGGGTCACAGCTTCTGTATCTCATCACTGGCTGTGATCAGACACTTTTGTTGTGGACCTGGGATTTTTCGAAAGGCAGTCACAAGCTCATTCTTTGCAAAGATGAGATTTGTAAAGTAGATTGATGTGTCAGAGTTTGGCTCTTCCCAGAAGATTCCGCTTCCTTCAGTTTTTTCCAAGTTGATAGCTCCCATAAGAAAATTAAATAGTTAAAGCAAAGATCAACTTCAATTTAATTTATTTTAATTTTTCTTTTTAATAACAGAAATCAAACAGGGTTTAATGACTGCATTGTTTTGGAGTTGGTAGTCAGACTCCGGGAGCTTAAACGATGACCTAACGGAGGTGGTGGGTGTAATGCATTCTGTTGCACAGGGTAATATATTCTGAGCATCTTGGCTCCAGTGGAGAGAATGTGGAAAAAAAAATAATCCACAAACCAACCAAAACCTAAACAAAACCCAGAAATAATCCTGGTTAGGGGAAGAAGTGATTTCGGCTCTGTTGCTGCTGAGCAGCCCCTCCCTGCTTGTCCCCATCTTCACTCCTATATCAAGGTGAAAACAAGAAATCAGTAAGCCAGGAGTAGTGTCAGCGTGGAACATTTTCCAGGCTGCCTTTGTCTGCTTGTTAATAATGAAAGTCTATTTATAGCTCAGTGCAGAGCAGGGAGAGTGTGCTGTGGGTGACAACGTGATATGGATTTCACAGCCCATCGGTTTGGATTTCAAGTTTACAGTCCGCTCTTGGACTAATTGAGAAGTCAGACACAGTTTTGGGATGTTACAGGCAATGCAAAACAGGGCACTTGGTGCTTGTCTAGCGAGCATTTGGGGTCAGGTTGGCTGGGGCAATGTTAGAGCACTCTGAGATCAGACAGGCTTTGCACAGTGGCCTGAGAAAACCCATCCCATGGAAAGAGGTTCTGCATGCTGAGCATCAAGGTGCTCATGGGCTTGGTATCCGTCACAGCCCATCACTTTGTGATAATAATTAGAAGTCCCAGATTAGACTGCAGCTTGGTCCTGGGACCAGGCACTGCAGATATGGTGGGGATATGGTTGCTTCTGCCCCTCTTGGGTATGGTTATTTGGGCACCAGTGCCCTGTCCCCACAGCTGTTTCTGGAGCTTCACAATGTTTGACCAAAACCCATGTTTGGGAAAGGGGAGGAGTTGTTTTGGCACAGTCCAGCTTCATCATTCCCCCTTTGCTGTACTGGCACATCTGAAGGGTGGTATCAGGACAAAAATGGGAAAGTACTGGGAGACCGAGATGCAGTTCCCCATAGGGAGGGAAGGGCACACACTGGGGACTAGTGAGCAGCAGATTGCACTAGTAGCACTGTTCTGAAAACCAGCTCCAGCTCCAGAAGGTTAACATTTTAAGTTGACAAAAACTGGAAAGAGAAAAAGAGGCACAGAGGCTGAGTTGATTTCCCTGCAGAGTGAAGAATAGAAGTTGACTCTTCTCTCTCTCTAATGTATGGGACCTACGTATTGAATGCAGTGCCTAATTTTAAGCCCCTGGGTTTCAGAGTCTTTGCTTTTCAGGTTTTTGCATCTCAGAAGTGATTCTGATGTTCTGTCGGGCAGAGCTTATGCTGCCTTGGGGCAGAGAGATAGACCCTACCTTTTATGTACAGAGATCATGGTAAGGCTCAGTAGTTTCAGATAAGGAAATCTGTCTAAAGCATTGCAAGTACTAGATCATTATTTAAGAGTCACTTCCAAATTGTTTTACCTTTCCCTAGGCCTTTAAACCCAAGGTAGCATGAGCTCAGTTAACTATTTATGACTAAAGCAATGGCTGCTGTCAGCTTCACAGTCATCTCCTTCAAGGTTCTATGGGATCCTGAATGTACAAAACACCTGAAGTTTTCAGTAGGCACCCAGGTCTACATTCACAAGCATGTTTAGATACTAGATATCATCAGTCCAGTGGAAATCCAAGTGCCTACNCGGATGGGATGGAATACCCCTGTTGGTCAGTTTTTGGGTCAATTGTCCTGTCCGCTCCTCCTTGCAGGTGGGACCCTTCGATGCTTCCGCTTCCGACCCTCCAACGGGCAGAATAACAAAATTACCTGACCTTGTTTGTTCCAGCAATGAGGATAAACAAGGGCCTGTCTGCATACCATTCCTTGATATAATTGGGTCTTATCACTGTGAGACGAAACAGTTTCTCTGAGCAGTGTGCTGTTAATTTCAGAGTTTAGTTGGTTAGAAGAGGCCCAGCTAAGAAAGTGAAATTGTAGAAGAGAAAATTGGTTCATTTTACCCCAAACCAGGACAATCTCCTTGTGGGTCTGGCCACTGATGATTTTGCAGTTCGGAAGCTGCTTATTTATCTGGGGCTGAGACTTGTTTGGAGATGAGCGCTCACCCCACTTTCCACTGCCATGTTCAATTTTTACTTGAATCCAGCATTTTCTGCAAATTAATTTAGGGATGAACTGAAGATGTCATGTTTTACTTGTTCTTACTCCTTGTGTGATGGGGACTGACAGCCTGAACTCACTCTCTGGAACCAGTAGTGGGTTATCAGCACCCAGCTCCCCTCCTTTTGGGCACATGGTGTGGTTGCTCTGCTACATCTTCTCCTGCTGATGGAAACATGTCTTCTGTGGCAAAGCAAAGTCAGTGCTGGGTGTGGGCAGTTAGAGGCACTTGAGATTGGCAAATTGACATTGCAAGACAAGGAAACAACTAACAAGGTCTCATCAGCTTTGTTTTTAAACTACAGGGAGATTTGGAACACAGTGTCAGATAATAAAAATTCTAACATCCAGTGAGATTTAATGCTGCTGGATTTAGAGCCCCAGTTGCCATTTTCAACTTTCTTCTCATTCTCTCCTCTATGTTTTCAGCTAAGTTCACACCCTTTCCATTGGTATGTCTGTAATTCAGTTGACTTGACATAGTCCCAATATCTGACAATAAAAAACTTCTTGGCTCTGAGAAAAGCAAACATACTGTGGCTTAGCCTCTTGACATTCCCAACTCTCTCCTTCTGCTCAAGCACACACATAATACTCTTTTCAGCCTTAGGAGGAGCAGCACTATACCTACAAGTTAATATTTTCATGAACTCATAAGGTCAGTTACCAGATAAAGTCTCCACACCTCAGATCATATTTGCCAACAAAGTTGCCTCCAATATGTGAAAAGCGCTGGATTATTCTCCCCCCTTGCTGTCAATGACTTGCAACGAAGAAATTAAGAAAGAACGAAAGGTAGCTAATTTAGTCAGTGAGGCTAAAAAGAAACTTTTAAAAAATGTTAAAAGCAAATTCCTAAAATGTTCTGATAAAAAGCAGTCTGAGCACAACACATTGTCACTTGTCAAAAGCAGTTTGCTTCTTCCCTTTGCTAAGTAGCCTTTGAGTTCTGCTTTTGCACTGGATAAAATGCAACCTAGATCATCTGGTGATGACTACACCATTTCCTTTCTACCGAAGAATAAAACAGCCCCCTGCTAAGAGAAAAGTACAGCATCTTCAGGTTTATCAGTTTTATCAGTTGTGTTCCAGCCTTGTAAAATCTCCATCTCCAGCTCTCAGGAACAAGGTGAATATCTGTATGGCTTCACTCTGTACTTAGTTTTCAATCAATGGAATATTTAAATTTTTTCCCCAGTATCTTTTTTCTTAAAAGGCTTGATTCCAAAAGCAGCAGACATCATACAAGGTTTGTTCAATGAACTTTTGCAGGGGCTGGATGAGTCTGCATGCTTTACCTTCCATAAAGACTCTTCCCCTCTACACCACACTGGTGAGACCTCACCTGCAGTACAGTATCCAGCTCTGTGATGTCCAATAGAAGAAGGACATGGACATGTTGGAGCAGGTCCAGAGGAGGCCACAAAAATGATCAGAGTGCTGGAACACCTCTCCTATGAAGACAGGCTAGTTGCTCAGCCTGGAGAAGAGAAGGCTCCAGGGAGACCTTACTGTGGCCTTTTCATTAGCTAAAGGGGGAATATAAGAAAAATGGGTACAGACTTTTTAGCAGACCCTGTTGCAACAGGATAAGGGAGAAAAGTTTTAAACTTAAAGAGGGTATATTCAGACTAGATATTAAGAAAAATAATTGTAATTAATTAAAATAATAAGCCCAGAGAGGTTATAGATGCCCCATCCCTGCAAATTCTCAAAGTCAGGTTTGAGCAACATGATCTGGTTGAAGATGTCCCTTGTAATTGCAGGAAGGTTGGACTAAATGACCTATAAAGGTTTCTTCCAACTCAAACTATGCTGTGATTCTATAAGACCCAGTGCTCTAGCATTACTTAAAATGTCCATTCTCAGGTAGAGATTCTTGGCAGAATGGGTGCTTTTGGTATCTGAAAGCTACGTATGCCACCGTTGTGAGAAAATAGTGATTTGATGTACTTGGCGCAGGGAAGCTGTGTTGGCTTAACTTCATCAAGGGTAAAGCAGCTTCTTTGATCTGCTCAGGGTCTTTTTTTTTTACTGTATTCTCCAATTCTGCCAGTGGTGAGGGGTGAAGGGGAGGGAGATGAGGGGGAGCCTGAGATCTGGCAGCGAGTAACAACATATCCAAGATTTGACAGACTCCGGTGGCATAACTTAATTAACTAATGGCCTGTATAGAGCTGTAATGGGATCCGAAAACAGAAAGCTTTTAAGCAAAACTTGAAGCCAATGGCATTAATAACAGTGAGCTGAGGGCACTTACTCCCTCTGTTTTTTCCTGTAAGGCTGGTGACACAGACCCTCATCTACACTCTATCCCTAACGGCGTTTCTCCATCTAGTGTCCCTGGGTGACAATTACAGCCAGCTTGGTCCCAGTATCCCAGTTGTGCTCCTATAGGGCTCAGATATTTGCTTATAAACTCATAAGCAGAAAGAAGGTGGATTCTAGAAGGATGCTCCATGGAGCTGGCCTGGGATGCAGCCACCTCTGTGAGTGTCCCCAGTCACTGTCTGCTTCTCTGATATTTGAGGGTGATTTTGTTTGTCTTGCCGTCATGGAGCACATGTAAATTTTGCTCTTCCAATTTTCCTTTGAAATGATCACGCCTTTGAAATTTGTGGTTTCTCAAGTCTGACTATTTGAAGTTGCTTCGTAAAGCTGATATTGAAGGCAAGGTTTCAGGCTGCCAGGACACCCCTTTTCCTGCATGTGTTTATTTTCAAGAGTGATTTAGTGCATGGAAACCGCCTATTGCTCCCCAGCAAAATCTGCAAACTTTCAACAGTATTACCCCTGCCTGTGGCTTACACATGGGTGTGTATTCAGACGGTTGTGAAGTGTAACGATGCATGTGTTTTAGGCAATCCCATGTCTAAACTAGGTAGGCTAGCAGAGCCTGCCACGTCACCTTCACTGCTTGCCTCCTCTGCTGAACTTTTAATGTGAGTAATTAAACGATGGTCTTCATTTGCACCACTATTATTAATCTGTTGGATGGAGATGTCGCCTCTCTTCCAAGCACAGTATCCCTGGGGCCCTGAAGCGTGCACATATGGTGACATACCACTCTGTTCCAGCAAGGTAGGTGGTCATGCTGTTCTTCATCTTCTCCCTAATTTCCTCTCACACGCATAACTGTTTTACAAAGGTGAAAGTTGCAGGCTTTTTGTCGTGTTTCTCTCTCAGTACTGTTTTTTTTGGTTTGGTGGTTTTTTTTTTTTTTTTTTTTTTTTTTTTATAGCGTGAGGCCAAAAGCAGTTCATTCTTCAGGCTTGAGGGAACTTGCTGGGCATCAGCAACAGCAGTGGCAGAAAGTAAACGTGGACAGATGGCTCTCAGCCCAACCTCCTGCCTGTTAATGGCTGGCATCTTCTCTGATATCTGTGATGTTTCAGGGAGAACAGGCAGAACACTGCCAGCTCCTACGTTTAGTGTTGCTGGTTGCAACCTGCCAGGGGCAGCATATGGCCCACAGTACCTACAGAAAGAGTTGGACAGGAGATGGCTACTGGTCCCCTGCTACGATTCAAGACATGCCTGACTGCTGGCTGGCACCAGCTGAAATGCCACACAGCGAAGTGTCTTGGAGGGCTCCTAAGTGGGCATCCCAAAGCCAGGCAGAAAAGCTATGAATATATCAGGGAATCAAAAATACTGTCTGTGCTCTGTCCTACTTAACACCATTTCATCAAAGGCTTTTGGGAACCAGACTGCAAGTGTTTCCAACAAAAATGTGACACCTGAGTATTACATACTTGCTCTACCTGCAGCTGAAAAGAAGAAAGCCATGACACAGCATGCACAGGGCAGGATAATTTTCTTGCAGAATGATCTAAACAAACAGTTCACATCCTACTTTGGGATAAGAATACCACGTGGAGGTCTGTCAGCTTTACACATAAAATCAGAAGACCAAAACAGTTGTTCCTTCTAGAATGCAAGGGGGCTGCAACATAGGTCCACAAGGCATGCTTCCCAGCAACACAGAAATGCTTTGGAGCTCCAAGAGGAGATCCTTAGACTGGGATATGTTAAAATACTCTGTATTGCTTTATAGGAACCCTATTTAAGATGTGGGGATATTTGCTCCTGTGGCTCTCATGGAACTGGTATTCTAGGGTCTATCAGAGTCCTGGACTCTTGTCTGTGTCTTGGATGGACTCCCTTGCAGGGCTTGACAGGTATCCTTGAAGGTTAAACTTCTGTCCTCCTGGGTAGAGGGTAAAAAACGAAGACTTTGTTCCCCTATGAAAATCATCTGACTCTGGACTCTTCCCATAGGAACAGGAAACCTGCCAAATTTAAGGAATTTTAATTCCAGACATAAATTGCACAGCTGATCACAAGACAACAGTGGCCATAACAAGGCACAGGGGTAGATACTGCTGCAAGGGAGTAACAGGCTCAGAGAACATCCTCCACTGAGGCTGGTTTCCATTGCAAATAACAAGAACAGAAATGCTTCATATTACAGGAAACAGTTCATGTCAATCAAAAGTGTGACTGCAGCTCTCGGGCACATAACTGAAACACCATTTAATTAAATACCATCAAGGAGCTTAGCACAAAATATCTCCAGAGTCCCAGGGGGATTGTGTTATGACTACCCTGTGATTAGTACTTAAGTTATCTGGTGTAGAGCTTAATCGCATACCTGTCTCTTGATGTACTCACCACCTCTGTGTGGACTGTATATGTCCATCAGAAAAAAGTGATGTGACATATAGGAAGCCTTCAGGAAAGCTGGAGAGGGACTTTTTACAAGGGCATGTAAGGGGTAGGATGAGGGGTGATGGCTTCAAACTAGAAGATGGTAGATTTAGATTAGATATCAGAAAGGGTGGTGAAACACTGGAACCGACTTCCCAGAAAAGTTGTGGATGTCCCATCCCTGGAAGTGTTCAAGACCAGATTGGATGGAGCTTTGAGCAGCTTAGTCTAGTGGGAAGTGTCCCTGCCCATAGTAGAGGGGTTGAAACTAAATGACCTTTAAGGTCCCTTCTAACTCTAACCATTCTATGATTCTATGGCATACTGTTATTCATCTCTTTAAAATCCACCGAGAAGAGTAAGGTACTCTTTACATTTCTGGCCAGGAGAAGTAGTGGTGTTAGCCTGATAGCTTCAGTCCTGTAGTCCTGAGTCTGCTTTATTATGTGAAGTGACTATTTACAAAATAGTGCTTCTGATAGCCTTCCCAGATTTTGCTTAGGTTACTCAGGGCACCACACCTTTCTGTGATGAAGTGCAGGACTTAGCACAATATGGTCCAGATCTCAGGTGGGCAAAGACAGTGTTCCAGCGTGAAGAGGTGATGACAGTAATTGTCTGGATCAGAGAGATGGAGACCCTTTATGACAGTCAATGAGACTTCCATATGCCCTCTGGTTGTCATTAAGCACACAGCTTTGAAAGCAGCAAGGAATTTAGCAATTCTAGAAAACCTGAAAATCATTAAAAAGGATTAGATCATAATTAATCACAATTTCCAAATGAAAGGTGAGATGCTAATTATTTTCCCCTAATTACACTAAAATCTTCAGAGGATTCAAATATTGGCATGACCTATAGTTTACAGAGACCCAGATGACACCCACATACCACATAATTAGCAATGACTTTTCACAGAAGGCACCTCTTTGAAACATTACATTTTCCACATGCTTTTTCATATTAACACTGTGAAAATAACCCTCCCCTACTCATCACAGGGGATGAGTCAAACACATCATCACAGAGCACCCAAAAGCTTCCTTGACCAGAATAATCCTTGTAACATTCGCTAATAAATCAAAGTGGAGGGGGTTTATTCTGCTCTCCCTGCCAATGGGAGTTAAGTGTGCATAGGGAGGAGAAAACACAATTAAAATGAATAATTCCCCTTAGATACACATTATAATGAATACGCATTAATAATCAGGGATAATTATCTGGTTGTATCAATATTGAGGTCCCGCTTTGGTCCATGGCCCTGCATCCACAAGATATGACTTGTTTTGGTTTCCAAAGAGCAGTGATGCTTTAGAGATATCCAAGTCGAGCACACAGCTATTGGGGAGAGCAGAGCTGACAATTAACTACTAGTGTTGAACCTATGTATGTCCCCCAACCCAACCATTTACTTATTTTTTTGCCCTAGTAGGAGGCAAAACCTCTCTAGGTAACCTGTTCTGATGTTTGACTGCCCTCACAGTTTGATTGCCCTCTCTCTGTACTGAAACATGCATGAGTTCCTCTGACATGAGACTGGTGGCTATCTGGATTCTTGAGGGAAATCACGGTGCCAAAACCACAAAGATCAGTAAAAAGAGATTCCAGTGCTGCTTATTTTAGTCCTATTCTTGTAAATTGTTTCTCCTATGCTAAGTGGAAGTCATTTGCTCTGTCAGGTGCCTGTGGCTAGATGGGCACTCTTCTATATGAAACAAGAGGGCCTGCACTTACACAGAGCAAACCGATAAAACAAAGTAATATATCCAGAATGAATAAACATTTAAAAATCACATTCTACAGGAAGATATGATTCAATAGAAATTGAATATTCTGTCATTAAGGATAAACAACTGGACACTGGAGTCTGAGTACCCTTTATCCCCAAACAGAGCAGAAGTGAAAAAAGAAAGTGTATTTCACTTTATATTTGGGTGATATTTCATACTTGCCGTTATTATAGATGGTACTTCACATGGAGGTACCATGCTGGTTTTTGGCCAGTAATTGATCACTTTTTCAGGATTGGCTGAAGTTCCTAGAAAGAGGCCTAAGATGTGTACTAACTAGCAGATGTTGCAGAAGTGGAGCCAAGATGATCAAGCTCCTGGATCAGGAAACACAAGGATTGTCTACGCGTACGCATTAAAATATCCTATTGGTCCTGGAGAGACTGTCCCAGTCCCAGAGACAGGAAACCTCCTGAACATTTTTAACCCAATAGCTATGTTTTTGATTGATAGAGGTGACACTTTTGCCCTAAAAAGAGCTGGGTTCAGTAGATATGTGCCTCCCATTGCAAATTTTAGAATAGTGCAGTCCACTTCAGCAAACCTGCTGTAGGTTAGAGTTGGTGGTGAAGATGATAAAGGATGCATTTTTAACATTTTTTTCCATGTATTTGGCAAATGGATTATTTGATATGTTATGAGTTTTGCTCTGTAGCTTGTACAGTCCTATTTTATTGAGTAATTTACATGACATACAGTAGCCACATTCAAATAGATAGTATTTGGAGCTATTTTTCACGTTCTTCGATCTCTTCTTGGATCTTCCATCAGCAGAAATGCTTACACCTATTATATACAACATCCACTCACTCATTTTAATCCACCCCTTCTTCTTCACAAAGGACTTAAAGAAAGAAACAATTTTATTGAATAATTAGCATCATTAATCCTGGCCTGTTGATACCTGAATTGTCATTCCAGCACATAAAATTGCTTATATAGCAGCTTTCCTGCAATGCATCAAAAAACACTTTACAAATAATAGCTTAATGAAACACGATAGGACAACAAATCATTACCAGAGCAAGAGGACACGTCACAAAATGTTTTTGAACAATGCGAGTGATATCAAACGATTTAAAAACAGATACAGTCTGTGCTCTTTGTACTCCTCAGCGGAAGGCAATTCCGTGCATGAGGTGCATAGCAAGTAAGAGCTTTTGAGCCATACAGGTATTAGGCAAGCTTTTCTGCAGGCAGATTTTCCTCTGATCCTAAGGGATGCCTATAGACTTAAAAAGGCAGATTGTGCTTCCATTCAGGATTTATTTTGCTAAGACATTTATGATTTATTCATATCTGAATGTAAACAGGACAGGAGTTTAAATCGTATGAGTATTCCTAGCTAAATTTCTTCTATCTGACATTTAGTTAATTCCAAGCATTCAATTTCCGAAGTTGAGGAGGCAATTTTGCCCTTATGGGTATCCTGATGGGGACAGGCTGGGAACTATACATTCAAGAACATCCTAACTGAATATGCAGTGACTTGAAATTTGTCTCCTATCTGCTAAATTTCGGGGAGTTTTAAGCAATCCCAGCGGGGGAAAATCTTCTTCTTCTGGATCTTAAGTGGCAAGAGAGAATGTTGAATGTGGCATAAACCTGCTCTTTCTTTCTGTTACTTTTTGTAAAGGAAGATCTGAACTATAATCAGTCATAGACGAGCTGTTTCTTTATTTTTTGTTGTGTATTCAAAGGAATGGAAGTAACCAAGATTCAGTGACAATTACACTCTGGCAAAGCCAAATGTGCCTCAGAGTCTTTTATCCATCCTGGTGCATTGAATCATAGAGTCATTCATGTTGGAAAAGACCCTTGGGATCATTGAGTCCAACCATCAGCCCCACTCTACAAAGTTTTCCCCTGCATCATATCCCCCAATATCATATCTCAACGACTCTTAAACACATTCAGGGGTGGTGATTTCACCACCTCCCTAGGCAGCCTATTCCGGTGTCTGACCACTCTTTCTGTGAAAAATTCCTTCCTAATGTTAAGCCTGAACCTACCCTATTTCAGCTTGAAGACATTCCCTCTTATTCTAATTACCTGTGAGAAGAGACCAGCACCAACCTCTCTACAATGTCCTCTCAAGTAGTTGTGGACAGTGATGAGGTCTCCCCTGCGCCTTCTCTAACTAAACAATCCCAGCTCATTCAATCACTCTTCATAAGGTTTATTCTCCAGGCTCTTCACCAGCTTCATCGCTCTCCTCTGCACTTGCTCCATGATGCCTTGAATCCTCTTACAGGAAGAAACATATGAAAGTTTTTCAAATCTGAAAGCTTTCTCTCCAAAAAAAACCAAAACCAAACCTGAAAATGATTATGATTTACAAGGTATAATGAAAATGTTTCCCAGAGGCTGCAAACTGCTACAACTATGGACAACATCGACAAATAATCCCATGAAGAATTGTAGTAATATCTGTGTGAAATAATGTGTAATGTTTTCAAGTCCCAGGTTAGACATTGCTAGTCATCACCCAGCAATATGCCTTCAATAAGATAAAGGCAATCAATGTATACAGCAGGACTCATTGCACAGTTGGTTCTGCCGAGGCAGCCCCATTGTGGGGGCTGAGTGGATTAATGTCCTCTGTAGATGCTGAATCAAACTCTTTCCTCTACTGCATAAAGGCAAGGGTGGATTTGCACAAACTGGGGAAGGATTCAGAGCTGTTCAGAGCGCAAGGAAGGTGTTCAAATGATACTGTGATACAAAAGACTGTATTACAAAAGCATATATATCAGGTCAAGGGAGGTGGTGATTCTGCCCCTCTGTTCTGCTCTGGTGAGACCCCATCTGCAGTGCTGCCTCCAGCCCTGAGGCCCCCAATACAAAAAGGACATGGACGTGTTGGAACAAGTCCAGAGGAGGACCACAAAGATGACCAGAAGGCTGGAACACCTCTCCTAGGAAGACAGAATGAGAGAGTTGGAGTTGTTCAACCTGGAGAAGAGAAGGCGCAGGGGAGACTTTATATTCCATTCCAGTCCCTAAAGGGGGCCTACAGGAAAGATGAGGGATGGACTGTTTATCAGGGAGTGTAGTGTTACGAAGAGGGGTAATTGGTTTTAAACTCAAAGAGAGTAGATTTAGAACACAGAACTGTAGAATAGCCCAAATTGGAAGGGACCTCAAAAGATCATCTGGTCCCAACTTTCATTATAAAAGGAGCCTAGATAAGAATAACTAACACCTTTTCCAGTCACATCCTGAAAGCCTCCAGAAGTAAAGACTCCACCACATCCCTGGGGTGCAGGAGGAAACCTTTCCTGGTGCAACTTGTACCCTTTGACCTTTGTCTTCTCCATGTGGCTTCTTGTGAAGACAGAACCTCTGTCCTCTTTGTAGCCATCCTTTAAGTACTGGAATACTGTGATGAGTTCACCTCAGGCCTGGTCTTGTCCAGGGAGAGTGGACAAAACTCCTTCAGTCTTTCCTCACAGGTCATTTTTTCCATGCCTTTGATCATATTTGTGGCCCTCCTTTAGACCTCTCCAGTCTATCAATTTCTTTCTTGACTAGTACGGACCAGAACTGGACACAGTACTCCAGGTACTCCTATGGATGCAGCCCAGGATGCCATTTGCCTTTGTTACTGCAGCAATCTACTGCTGATTCCTCTTCAGTTTACTGTACATCAGGACCCCCAGATGGTTTGCTCTTGGTAAATCTGTGTTGCAAGAAAAATGAATTAATTTATATGGGAGAGCTGGGGTTATTTAGCCTGGAGAAGAGAAGGTTCCGGGAAGACCTTAGAGCAGCCTTCCAGGATCTGAAGGGAGCTACAGAAGAGCTGGAGAGGGACTCTGTCAGGAAATGGAGTGATAGGACGAGGAGTAATGGTTTCAAATTGGAAGAGGGGAGATTTAGACTAGATACCAGAAAGAGATTCTTTCCTGTGAGGGTGGTGAGGCACTGGAACAGGCTGCCCAGAGAAGTTGTGGATGCCCCATCCCTGGAGGTGTTGAAGGCCAGGCTGCATGAGGCTTTGATCAGCCTGGTCTAGTGGGAGGTGTCCATGCCCATGGGAAGGGGGTTGGAATTCAATGATCTTTAAGGTCCCTTCCAACTCTAACCATTCTGTGATATAGGTATGTTTTAAATGCCTGTGTGCTGGTATAAACCCCATTCTCCAAAAGGCTATGTTCCCTTTCTCTCAGAGTAGAACAGCCACTATTCAGCTCACAAGATGGAAGAGAACAAGGACACTACAACCTTGAGTGGGCCCAAGTACATCCAGCAGTGTAATATAATCTAGAGCTGGTAGTATCCTCCAGAATGGGTACAACGACATAACTCATATAAACAGACCTTCTACTTTTATAGTTTGCTATTATGCTCTCCACTCACACTGAGTATACTCAATAGCTTTATCTACATGAATTTCAGAAATATGGCCTCATTCCAAGCATAAAAGTAAGGTAACAGAAGATAAAAAGTGTTTTAACAAAGTCAAGGACAATGAACTCAAAATGTTGATATATGATGGGGAAAAAATTCTCGCATTTTTCCCCTCCTTTGTGATGGATTTAGACAACACCGCATTTAATGTCCATCCATTTAGCATCAAATCAATTAAAACATTTTATATTCTTGTCAAATCACTTTTTAAAGTATTTGAGATTCAATATCCAAGTCACAACAGGTCTGGAGAAAAAAAACAAGCCTCCCTGTAACTGAAGTGTGTGTGGACTGATGTGAAGAGGCGACACAATGGAATTACAAAGGTATGTAGGGTCCTAAATCCTGTCCAGCACTTGCTCTGTCTTAAACCAGGAATTGTAGGTCTTGATCCTAATCTTTTACAGGCCATGGAAAAAAGGAATTAATATTGAATAAACAGTGTCCTGGTTTTTTTTTTTTTTTTTTTTTTTTTTTTTTTTTTTTTTTTTTTTTTTTTCCCCCCTGGAGTGTAAAAAATTTTTTTGTTGGCAGTC
>VXBW01000265.1:710593-786498 GCA_013400375.1 Thinocorus orbignyianus | reverse complement strand
TTTTTTTTTTTTTTTTGTTTTTTTTTTTTTCTTTTTTTTTTCCCCCTCTGGAGTGTAAAGAATCTTCTGGTTGACAGTCAGCAGGCAATAGTCTTTCCTTTCACTTGTAGTGACTGGATGTCACATTGCTTCACAGGGACAGAATCATTATGAACTGCATGCACAGAATGGAGAAAACAACCTCATCTATCATGTAACAATCCCAATAATTATCTGTGCACCCAAAGCACTTCCCTTCCACCCACTTCTGCAGATGTTTCTGCGCTTGAAAGTACTAGCAAATTCCTATCTCTGAACAACATGACATGACAGCTTAAAACATTCACCCATCAAGCTTAATATTCTCTCCGTTTTAGGGGTCAAGTCTAGCTTTTCAGAAGAAAGAGCCACAGGTCACCTATGTGAAAACAGGGCAATTCCTTCCTGCCTTCTCTGCCCATTGACTTACATCTCAAAACAGGACAGGAAAATGAAAAATATCGGGGTCCTAATTGGTCTAATTCCAACCAAGCACCATGCAACTTAGGCAGCCAGCGTGTCCCCGTTCTCCATTGCCACTGGAATGATCCTTCACCTTTGACAAGAAACTGGAAATGGGTTGGATTATTGTCACAGCTAGGCTGGCTTGCTGGCACCTGTCCCTCAAAATATACCCCCCAAAGTATTCCAGACACTGGAATAGGCTGCCCAGGGAGGTGGTTAAGTCAACATCCCTGAATGTGTTTAAGAGCCATTTAGATGTGGTGTTGTTGGATATGGGGTAGGGGAGAACTTTGTAGAGTGGGGCTGATGGTTGGACTTGATGATCCCAAGGGTTTTTTCCAACCTGAATGATTCTATGGTTCTATGCCATTGTCCTGAAGAGAGAAGGCTGCTACTGAGAGCTTACTTCTCATTATTACTCCCAGGCAGTCCCAGGCTGAACTCTGAGCAGAGCTGACCTCTCTGCAACCATCACTAGTAAGTTTTATACCTTAAGCATGGCAAACAATAAAAATGAAACAGAGAATCCTGAAATCTCCTCGAAGCTCTTACACCCAGGGAAAATTTTTTCCTTGAGAAAGGGGTGTTTGAGCCAATAACTCTGGCTTTACACTTGCAGTGCTTCTCTTCTGCAAAGCTCCTGGAGCTGTGAGCTAAATCCTGAGACGCCCATGAAATCTTTACCCAGGCAATGGTCTCATTGACATCAATGACCACTTATTCAAAGACAATGCTTCACAGGGATATGAGAGATGTACAAATATCTTTATTCTACTTAAACCCAGCCAGCTTTGGGGAGCGAAGGGACAGAGGAGTAAAGACGGTGCAGATGTCAAATGATAGAATAAAATTAGCAAAAAGAAAATGTAACTGATACTTGAAGAACAAATGTCTGTCTTTAGAGAATTCCACAAGAATTGTGTTTGAATTTTTTTTGCCCTCTTTAGCTAACTGTTAATTAATAAGTACATAATGATTTAAGTTACAGAAGGTCTAGATGGTTGGTTTCTGCTATTTATGTCCCACAAACATAACTGTTATGCAAATAATTGGCAGCATACTGATGTTTACCCACATGAAGATCACCAGGGAATTGAAAACTGCACAACGCTTTTCTCTAGAATTAAGAATACTTGTAATTGTCACTTTCTTCCTTCATCTTATACAATGTGGAGAGTGCTGAGGCAGTCATATATTTTTAATATTGGTTTAGAAGGCTCCTGTGGATATTCTGCAGCATGGTGAAACCAGAATTCCATAGGCTCACATCAGGTGAGATACCTTCACAAAGCACACCCCACAGATGACCATAAAATCAATAAATCATGTGAAAATTAATAAACCGTGCAGGGTAGGATTTTAACCCCTGGTATACAAAAGCAAACACTGTCATGTCTGGTGCATGGATTAAGAAGACTTCTTCTAACATCTATAGCTTCTCCTGAGAGGGTCAGGCTGGGCTCATTTAGCACTACCAATGAGATCAATCAGTATGGGATGTGACTTCTGGTCTCACCAGTTGAAGCATCAGGGGTGGTTTTAGGAAAGCAGGATGCAACTGAACTTATTGTTATAAGTAGGATTGATATGGATATTCACATCTATCCTGGGGAAAAAAAAGACTCAGGCAGGGGTGTTAAGCTATCATTCATTGAAACGGACATACAATGTGTCTTGGTGCTTGTTTGCAACAAGGTTATATGGGAAAGACAGCCAGAGTGCTATTACAGGCAGATCCTGGGTTTATTTTTAGCTCTGGCATTAATTTTTCACCCTGTGCTCCTTCTCTTCAATTTCTAGGAAGAAAAGAATCAGAACTCCCCATGCAAATGTCCCTCTGCTCTGCCTCCAGTTATAAGCTTACACGTTATAAGCTTAACAGCACTGAATTGTAGACATCCCCCCCTTTCAATACTTTCTGGCTCAGTGGCTCTGTGAAGACCTCTTTGAAGGTGCAGCTCTTTAAAAAGCCTCTGTGGCAGCACAACAGAAGTGTTTGTTGCTAAATATAGAAATGCACTTGCTTCAAGTATGGATTGTTTGCTACAGGCTCACGTTTGGCATAGATTTTAAGGAGAAAAAGTGAGAGGAGAAGCAAGAAAGGAAAGGCTTGGACAGTAAAAGTGCTTGTTGAAGGTAGAAAGGCATGGGCTAGTGAGGCTGGGCTACTGTCCAGCTGTCTGATGTGGCCATGGGAAGGTAAACACATGGTGAAACTTATTAGTTGTAGGGTATTTTTAATTCACCATAGCCAAATATTAACTGGATCACTTAAAACAGAGGACAAATGGTGTCTGAAAACACCATGTACAACCATCCTTACCAAATTTGAAGAAATACATGCTCAGATCAGAAGGAATGGAAGAATAAAAGGAAATGTTGTATGGGAAGGTAAGAGCAGGGAAGTGAAACCTGGGGTTGGGATCTGAAAGAATTAAATAAGTCTCAGGACAATAAATGTTGATAGAGCAATTTTATCCTTCTTTTAAGCTCTAAAGGGTAGGCAACATGAGTTCAGTAAAGTGAAGTTTCTTACCCAGGTTCCCACAGGAAAATGGACCCCTTCCTGATGCCTGCAAAAAGGAGTCATAATTTTGCATTTGAGGAAGGCTTGTAATCTCAGCTATGGTTGTCTCCGGGTCTGGGAGCAGACATTTTGAGGCAGGTGAAAAAAATGAGATTACTTCAAGCATTCACATTGTTCACAGGTGTTTCATATCAGATCTCCACCTTGAGCAGCAGCAGAGCTTTCAGTCTATTGGAGGGAAGACAACAGGCCAAAGCAATTCACCTCTGAGGAAACTGAAGAGTAGAATTTTTGGAGTGTTTTTTCCTGTTTAATACTGGTGCAATATTGTCCTTGTGTTCATGTGGAACCAGTACTGAAAAAACAGACGTTGGGACTTGCCTAATAACACATCGAACTGGGTTCCTGGCTCCTTGGTGCAGGACTTTTGGGAGGTGTTTCCATTCAAACCCAAGAGACCTAGCAGCCCAATGGGACCCTGCGGAGTAAAAGAAATGAGCCAGAAGTTTTTCAGCATGTCCCTGGGTTTCTGAGAGTTAGAGCAGCTCTGCTATGGGGACAGGCTGAAAGAATTGGGGTTGTTCAGCCTGCAGAAGAGAAGGTTCTGAGGAAACCTTACAGCAGCCTTCTAGTATCTGTAGGGTGCCTCCAAGAAAGATGGAGAGGGACTTTTTACAAGGCCATGTACTGGTAGGATGAGGGGGTAATATCTTCTAACTGGAAGAGTAGAGATTTAGACTAGATATTAGAAATAAATTCTTTAGTGTGAGGGTGATGAGACAGTGAAACGGGCTGCCCAGAGCTGTGGATGCCCCATCCCTGAAGGTATTCAGAGACCTGGTCTAGTGGGAAGTGTCCCTGTCCAGGGCAGGGTGGGTGTGACTGGATGGTCTTTGAGGTCTTTTCAAACCCGACTCAGTCTATGATTCTCTGAGTTTAAGAATGCATTTGCCTCTGCTGGTACCACAAGCACTTCACCCACTCTCCTAAAAACGTGTTATCCCATTTGGATGTTAACTGCATGGAAGCAGGACCCTTTCAGAGGTGCGAATTGTCCTTTCTGTCACGTAGCCATTTGGCATCTAGCTCTGATTCAGAGCTGACATATCATGCCTGTACCTTGAGAAAGGCAGTGAGCAACTGCTGATGGTTTCATGTCTCTGCACATTATGTGCTATAACCTCCTTTACATCAGACATGTTAATCCTGTTCACACCTGCATACTCAAAAATGAGTGGTTTAAATGAATGAAAGTGCAGATCTTTTGTCATGAAGAGGATATAACAGAGGGAGTGACTTCACACCACCTCTTACCATGCAAGAATGGGGTTCATCAGGTGAGGAGGGTGAAATCAAGAGGAAATGATTCTTCATGCAAGGACGGGAGATCAGCAGAGTGCCCTGCAAGGCATGCTTGGGTGAGAATCTGTGTGGGTTCAAGGGAAAAATATCTGGAAGATGAAAAACCAGACTAGACTAGACTAGAGGAAAAAAGGAGAGGGGAGGGGAAAGGAGGGGAAGGGAGGGGAGGGGAGCAGAGCGGAGAGGATCAAAGACTTTTAGAGTGTTAAGGGAACAAGGTATACATTCCTGTTTTGCTCTTACTATTCTCTAAGCATTTGGTAATGGTCACATTTTCTATGCAGATGAACTCCCCACATTGGACAAGTGGTGGAACCCAGGTTGGTGGTGTGCAGGGAATGAGCTGGACACACAGCTTTTGTAGTCTGTGTGTCTGTTCTGCTGTGCTGGCTGGGCCCTTGTCATGAACAGGGTGGTCGTCCATATGTGCTTAGATTTAATATCAGTTGCTTGTGTTTCTGGGTGTAGTTCGAAATGTGATGCTCCAAGTACTATTAAAAGACTAATTTTTAANTTTTTTTTTTTTTTTTTTCCCCTTGTCTCTTCCCTTCTTTAGCTTATTTTGGTATTTGTTATGAAAAAAGTTCTATCACAATTAGTTGCCTTGGCTACTAATGATTTTCTTGTATTCCTATATAGCTTCATGTATTTATACATAGCACCTAATCTATCTGCTTTGTGTTGCTTAATGTGACAAGGCCCCAAGCTGCAGTGAGTTGGTGGTTACAGTTTTGATTACGCTAATAGCATCTTCAGTTTGGCCTGGTGGGGGAGTAATACTTTTTCTCAAAGTAATATTGAGCAGAGGGACTTGAGATCACATTGAACCTCAGATACTGTTTAGAGCACATTATGGAAGAAATTATTCTCTGGCAACTATGATTAAAGAAACAAAGGCAGCTATGCCTGTGTGCAGGTGTCAGGTACCTGGGAACTTGAAAGGCTATGGATTTCTGCTATGAGTTCCAACTCAAAACAAAAGGAGGTGCTCAGTGGCACTGGCATCCTGTACTGCCAGCCACCTGCAACAGCTCTGAGCAGGTCTTGATATCTGAATAAATAGTGTGGTTTTATGCAGTCTTTTCCAAGTAACAATCAAGTTAGACAGCAAGTAAGGTCCATTCACTATGATTTACTCCAGATTACTTTAGATGTCTATAATAGGGCTGTGCCCAAGGTCCCTGGCCAGGCCAGAGGTTTTAGCAAAAAAAAACCCAACTTAGTGTCTTTGAGCTGCATACTCAAGGAAACAAACATTCAGGGAGAGTTTATGATGGTCTCTCTAATGGTGAGGTTGGGGTAATTAATCACAGAATCATAAAATCATAGAATGTTTTGGGTTGGAGGTGACCTTCAAGATCATCAAGTTCCAATCTCCCTGCCATTGACACTAGACCAGGTTGCTCAAAGCCCAGTCCAGTCTGACGTTGAACATCTCCAGGGATGGGGCATCCACAGCTTCTCTGGGTAACCTGTTCCAGTGTCTCACCATGCTCAGAGTGAAAAAAAATCATCCTAATATCTAATGTAAATCTCCCCTCTTCCAGTTTGAAGACATTACCCCTCATTCTACCAGTACATGGCCTTGTAAAAAGTCCCTCTCCAGCTTCCTTGCAGGCTCCCTTCATACACTGGAAAGCTGCTATAAGGTCTTCTCAAAGCCTTCTCTTCTGCAGGTTGAACAACAACAACTCTTTCACCTTGCCTTCATAGCAGAGGTGCTCCAGCCCTCTGATTATCTTCATGACCTCCTCTGGAATTGCTCCAACTGTTCCATGTCCTTCTTATGGTGGGGGATCCAGAGCTAGAGGCCGAACTGCAGATGGGGTCTCACCAGAGCAGAGGAGAGGGACAGAATTGCTTCCCTAGCCCTGCTGGCCAATTATGGGAAAGAAAGGAGCCCACTAGGGAGTTATGGTTTGACATTTTCAGTTGGAAAGAGACTAAAGAAAGAGTCTATCTAGTCAGGTGCCTGAAGTTAGTTTTGTAGCTTGATGAAGTGACTTCCTGGAATCAGAAGTGGGACACAGTTGTTGTTCCAGCTGAAGTCAGTGGGAGTCGGGGGGTCTCGGTGCCTTTGAAAATCGAGTCGTTTAGCCTCAGTAAAGGGAGGTGAAAATAAATGAGAGAGTTTCTTTTCTTCAAAATGATAACACAAGTGTTGCTCATCTGGTGCTCCAGACCTCCTGACAGCAGCACCTGTGGCACCAGCTCTGTTCTTTGGCTTTCCACAACTCCAATTTCACATCTTTTGAAAAAAAGTATGGAAAAGCTTTATGTGCATATGGTATACATGCCAGGTGAAACTATTGCCATGAAATTAGACAGGAGCAATGTAAAGGCTTTGATACCTATGTGAAGTTACATATCACTGATAAAACTCATCCATCATCCACAAGAATAAACACAATACTTTGGTGAATGGAAGCACGAAGCAAGAGAGATCTCATCAGCTGGGATGGATTCATCCTGGCTATAAGTATTGCTTGCTCAATCACATATTAAATTTTTGCTTTTGAGCCATGCTCAAAAGAGGAAGGGAGACTTTATAGCAGCTTTCTCATAGCTTTCTTTGGTCTTGATTTACTCTGTAGACAAGATTATGCCTTTGTCAAAGCTTGTGACTGGTCCGAGAAATAAACTTGCAGCATGAAATCTGCCCCACTGAAGTAATGAGGAGTTTGGCCATTAAACTGAATGAATTGCACCTAAATCCAGAAGAGGGGCTGTTATGCTCACATAGATCTTTACTCAGCAGTTCCCTCATCTCATTCTCATAACTCACGACTGAACCCGATACATAATGTCAAAAAGGTATAACATTAATTAACTACTGAACAGCATGCTGGTTAACTACTTGAAATACTTATTGGAACCTGCATTATATTTCCAGTTCAAACTTCGGTGACTTGCACCCAGTTGATACACCTCGCTCTGCCCTTTACCACACAGGATATTTTTATGGCTTTCTCAGGAGGTCCTTCCACTTATACAAAATTTGTTTCTCTTTTGCAGGACTAGAGGGGATTTTAATGGCGTGACTCTGCTTTGAAAAGTAGCCCTTTGAAGAAGTAATGTTCAGGCTGAATAAATTTGCTGCCCACAGTCTTCAGTCATGTCTGCTCATGCAGATGATCCTACTCCTTTGGCTTGTAGAAATGATCTAGACATTGGAAAAAGGGAGAATGCTGTCCTGGCTTTCCATAATTATCCAAGGACTTAACTAAAGGTATGTCTATGTGGTCCAGTGGAAGCTCATGCAGAGAACCTAGCTCTCATTAAGTTAGCTCATTAGCAGTTGCTGGACTAGTCAGTGGTGCTCTAGAGCAGGAGCCTTTACATTAATGCTACTGACTGCAACAACCAAACCCTGGGGAGGAGTTTGAGGCCAGACAAGCCTGCTGCTCTAGGTAAGGTCTGATCTCTACCAGTCTCTCCCAGGCATAGGCTTGCAAAAATAGTGCATATAGTTAGAAGCAAAGCCTTGAGGGTGTAGTGGCCCCATGTCTACTCCTTCCCAGTTTCCCAACCTTCACTTCTAAGTTAATACAGAAAACAAAACACTTTCTATGGGAAAGTCAGTCTGGTTGAGGTGTGAACCAGATGCTGTCTCCAGCCCTTACCACTGAGAGCAGAGGAATCTCAGCACAGTTGCTCCCTAAGCATAGGTATTTAGGTGCCTACAGTCTGATAGGATAAAACCAGAGACAAGGTATGTGCCAGCCTTCAGCCTGTGGCATAACTGCATTTCTTCTCACAACTGCTCTGAAATTCAGATGTGCAAAATTATTTTTAAATAAATGTTTCAGTGCTGGTATAAAAAAAAGTCTTAATGCCTGAAGCACTGCACTTATGATGAGCAGCCCTACAACAACTAAAAAAACAGTTTGTGTATGTGCCCAAGGCAAAAAGGGCTAGTAATAAGTTAGTGTCAAGCTTCTAGGGAATTAATATATGAACATTAGGTTAAACATACTTTATGTTTAAAAACACTCAGGCAGCATCTTTCTATGCAGCATGCTATTAAAATTGACATGAGTGACTATTAGCTAATGTACATAAGCACGCTCATGTCATAACTCATGCTTTATTAAAC
This sequence comes from Thinocorus orbignyianus, assembly GCA_013400375.1. Taxonomy (NCBI): domain Eukaryota; kingdom Metazoa; phylum Chordata; class Aves; order Ciconiiformes; family Thinocoridae; genus Thinocorus; species Thinocorus orbignyianus. Next base: position 778,030 of record VXBW01000265.1, on the reverse strand, counting down.
AACTACAGGTAAGTACGTAAAAAATCAATGTACTGTATTGCATCTTATTTAGATCACTATTCCAGTGAAATATAAAGTGTCACCAATAGATCTGCTCTACTAGCAATTCCATAGTAAATTACAAACACACTCAATGAAGCTAATCCTCTAGCAATTTATTTAACACATTTTTTTCTATTTATATTCAAGGTCCATTTTGAAAAACATGCTATATCATTCAAAGAAAAAACACAAAAAAACAAACCGCAAAACAAAAAAACAACCCAACACTTAATGTCTTGAGGCCAGGATTAAACAGCTACTGACCTAGAACCTCTGCATTTAAATAACTTCAAGACAGTGTCCTTCGTCTATTGTGTTTAAGGATAAAGACTACATGACAGCACACATAAGAACCACCACAGCAAAAGGCGTCTTGGTTTGAGCCCCAAGGGAAGCTCAGAGAAAGGATATTTCAAATATAGTGAGTGCCAGGGGAGTCTTTCCCTCCCACTGTCAAGTTGTCAATAACCCGACTGAGCCAGACACTTCATCAAGACCATTATATGTAGCAGATTCACATCTCATCTGTAGATGTGTGTAAACCCCACACAGACATTTTTCCAATTTTAGGTACAGTTATGTCCTGCGGCAATAAATTGGTAGTTTCGTTATAAGCTTTCTGAAAAATTAGCTTCACTTGTTTACTTTAAATCTTATGCCTGAGCATTTCAGTTAGTGTTTTTCATCCTTGTATGAACAGAAATAGAAAATAAATATACCCAGTTAATTTTCTCCAACTGATTCATAATTTTTTTTTCCCCTTTACTTTTCTTCAGGTTCCTCTTCTGTTAATCGTGTATGCCTGTATATATCAAATAATCTTCTTCCTTTTCCTGAAGTTCCTGGGGCTTAAATGGAGCTGATATGGGGCAGACTTTGGCACTGACTGTACGTGAAACAGCTGCAGTGCACATACGGTTAAAAAAATAAGTTTATACAAAATTAAAAACTGAATATGGACACAATTTCTTACTCATGAAGGGGTGATGTCTTTATCAGATGCCTACTGTAACGCATCTGAGTAATATAATCTGATAAACACTACAGTTAGGTAGTGATTAAATGAGACAAAAACAGTCACTGTGAGTTTGGAAAGATTGCTTTAGTAAAAAAATACATTAGCTGAAACGAAAACTTTACAGATCAAAAGAAATATAAAAAAGCCCACCAATATTATAGAGAGGATTCTAGATAGATCAGCATCAACAGTTAATCTTGATGTGGATGAAGAAACAAGATGCTTTTTTGGGGCTGCATTGATAAGAACCATAAAACACTCTCCATAAATCATCACCAAGTATAACAAATAGGTTTTGGCAATCTTGACTGTCTTAAGTAGCAATTTTCACAAAAACATCCTGAGTTTATAACTTATGAAAGGTCTTGGAGTGGTCAGATAAAGCCTGTGGTCTCTTCTGTAGCTGTTCAGAGCAGCAAGATGAAATGATAAATTCAGTGCTGTATCCAGCATGCACCCAGGTCTGCAGCATTTCCTGGGATTCACTGGAATCATGTGCCAAAATCCCAACAGAATTCCCTTTCCGATAGGCACTCTACTCTCCTTGGCTCTCTTGAAAAATCTCATCCTCAGATCTTTCCAATAGTACTGTTTCTGGCTGATTTCTGTGTTAATCTCAGTGCAGAAATGAATTGTATATATTTATTTAAGAATAGCTATAAAATCTGCTTCAGAAAAGTATGCAATCACCTACTTAGTCTCTGTCTTTAGAGGCGTATTTTTAATGTTAATTTTTTTCATTTAAAAAATGTTCATTTATGTATATACAGTAATATCATTATAACCCACTCAATTCAATTAGCAGCACCATGAAAAAGGGATGGAGGTTTTTGTTTGATTCAATTGTAAGCAAATGAAGCAGTAATAAACCCCCAATTAGCACTGAGGAAAATAGGCTGAAGAATTTTTTTCCCTAGCATTTCACTGTAAACAAAAATGTGTGGCTGGCATTCAAGAGGAAGGAAAATACAATTTAAAGACACTTTAAATCTTCAGTGATTAATGTCATGCCAAGTGACTCATTAAAATTCCCATAAAAATATGACCGTAGAAAAGAATTCTCTTCTGAAGGAAAATCAAATGTAATTAAGAAGACAGAGAGAAAAAGAACAGGGGAAGAATTACCAGCCAAAATCAGGCTAAACTAAGCTGCCAAATAACATGTTTCAAGGGGGACGACCAGACCCTCGTTGAGGGCATTGGAGGAGGACTCAGGAGGAGAGCATCCAGGCCCCAGTGCTGGCACAAACCCTTAGTGCTACATCTGTCAAATTGCTTATTGGTGGCTTGATATCTTGGGCATGAAGTGGAGATGGTGACAATACCCTTCTCCCTCCCTCAGACACTCTTTTTTGGGTTTGATCAAGGGCTTGTGGCAAATATGTAGAAGATATAGCCCCAGGAGACGGGAAGATTAGATGCGCCTTTCCCATGGTTTGATAGGGCAAGCTGTGACTTGATTGTGAGGTGTCAAAGGTGTTAGGACCCCTTCCTGTTGATAGTGGGCTTTGAGCATTATATCCCAAAGTATCATGTTCTACAATCTGAGGACAAATATATTACACCCCTGTCTCATAGCATTATGGCTTGAACTGACCTTGGGCTACCTTGCATCAGAGACTTGCGTTTCTGGTTGTCCTTTAGGGCTCTCCACCTGCTTCTGGTGTCGTTTCTACTGTAGAGTACATTGTAGAAGCAGGTTTTGTCAGGAGCCTGGCACTGAGATCCCCTGTCCTGAACACTCAGATATTTGTGTTGGTGCCGCCAGCCATTGGTTGAAGGTTTGGCTTTAATCGTGTTGTTCAGCAGCATACATGCTAATTTGTACCTGGCTCCATCACACTCTATGCTATTTTTGAATTGGGAAAAATATCTGATTAAGGTGACAGGTGGTCTGGCATTGCAGAGACAGATCTGCTGTGTGTGGCAAGAAAAGAAAATAAAACAATTGAAAGTTATCTTGATTTCAGCATTTCCTCTTCAGTTAGTGAATCCTTCAGTTTGATTATCCTGGGAAAAATGTCGATCACATTTAATTTCCCATTGGTTTGGGTTTTTAGGGTATTTTGTTTGTTTTTTTTCTAAAAAGGAAAAGAAAAATATCTGTTTTATAAGTGATATCATGCCCTATGAGAATTCAACATGAGAGAAAAGCTTATTGAATGCAGAGTGCAGATAGGGAGGGGAGAGGGATGGGGATCAAGCGCTATTTATAGCCTATATTCAAGTCATCTGGGCTAAGTATTTTGACTACTTGTCTCCATTGGCAGTGCAGGGACTCAGACTGGAAATCCTAAACTGGGCTGCCCACATTGCTCACGATCAGAAATATCGTGACTTCTATATGTCCAAGCAAAGTGCCTTTCTCAGAATGCCTGATGTGGCCCCAGGACTCTCAAGCTACACCTAACACCAACCAAGGTCTGTTGTTTGCTGCTGAGGTCAAGCACATGGCACAACCTGTTCCCAGAGCTTTGTGCCTGCCCCAAAACTGCCAGATCCTGGCTGTGATGGTGCCTGCGTCTTTCCTGGGCATCGGCTGGGAGAGTTAAAGCAGTCAGAGGCTGCAAGCCCACTGGGGTCATGATAAAAGTGGAACTGCCGAGGATGATCAGAGCGCTCAACTGCTCTGTAAAATTAAAAGTCGTTTAGCTGTCAAACCAAGAAGTGGCAGCTTAGATACTCATCTCGAGGCCAAATATAGTTGACACAAATAACTTGTGCCCCTCGTAAAGTGAATTTTTCCTTCATTAAACATAGATGCATGCAGTGCAGTGTTCAGCAGTTTGCTCTTTTATATCCAGGCTCTGATTGTTTTATTTTTATCCTTTAAGAGAAATCAGATGTTAGAGAGGAAGCTATTCTCAGGCTGACTGTACAAGTGATCAAGCCAAGCATATCCATATAAGACAGCTGCTGGCAAATGAGAATCCAGGGTAGTGCTTTCATTGCAGAAACAGCAGTGTGACTGCTGGGCATGCAGACATGGCACCCTTGGGGAACAAGAGAAGAGCTGTCATTGTGCTTCTGGTTCTCATCTCAGGTCCTCGGCAGTGCAGGACTCTCTTTATAACAATAATTCATACGGGAAAATTAATTTATTGGTGTCACTGCCTCCTTTGCATAGCCATTAGCCCTACTGTGGAGGTTGCCTGCACCAGTGCTAGCCCCAGGGTGATAAACTACATTGAATGGCACTTCTCGGAATTAGACAGAAGTCTCTGCTCCACACTGCCAGGTTGGTGAGCAACCCAGCAACCAAAGTGTACTTGGAAATGATCTGACGGTCCTCAGGCTCTGTTCCTTGTGTTAGAAAAGCATTGAAAGGGTAGGTTTATGGTAGAGATACTAATTCCAGGATTCCTCTGCTCCTCTAGGTTATACATCAGCTCCCTCTCATGAAACATAGACACTAATTGTTTCTTTTTCCTGTCTGTTTGGGGTAGACTCCATCTTTTTCCCTGTTCTCATACAGTGTCTGTCCCAATGGACGTTTGTTCTCTTTTGGGATCTTTAGTTATTCCTGTGCCAAGAAGAAATCTAGCAACATGTGTGAGTACATGTCCTCAGGCATTGGAAATGGATGTTGTCCAACAGGTCAAAAGATCCAGTTCACGTGCCTTGTCCCATGGCATGGCTGCAAGACCAAGCATCTCCTGGCACATCGGGGTAGCATGGGGCAGTCTGTTAACACATGCATGGGGCAGCATGAGGGAGGTTGTGGCTGACCTAGAAGTGTTAACATTGATGCAGACTGATTGCATTACCCAGTACTCCAAGTCTGTAAGAATCACCTGTGTTAGTAAAGGCTGGTTGTTCCCTTGCTCCTGAAGAGTCACTGATGACATCACATGCTTTTTCTGAGCTAATGATAATGAATCAGGTCAGCCTAGGTGAAGGTAATTAAAAATATCAGTGCTTTGGCAGGTCCACACAGGCCAATACAAAGGGTCTAACAACTTTTCTAGTAGAATTTCAACTCTGCTTTGGGTGGGTGTTTTTATTAACCTCATCTTAGCAGACAATCAGGCAGGTAAGTACAGTTGTAAATCTGCTTACATGGTGAGCTTGTAAAATACAGACTACCAGCTCTGAACCTTTGCAGTATTTCAAAACATTGATACCTTTTCATAAATTTAAATGATTCTGGTTTTTATTTGAATCTTTTATGCAGCTGAAGGTTTTCAGAGTCCCACCTCCATAGATTAAAATCTTCTGGTAGAAACGTGCAAAGGGATGGATAAAGAATGAGAAAATAGGTCAAATACAACAGAGTAAAGGAAAAGCTGGAATGATTTGAGTTTCTTTATAGCTGAATATTCAACAACACTTGTAAGGAATGCAATTATTGATGAGCAGAGTCTCATTCTGTCAGCAGGTTGCTTTTGTTAGCAATTCATTGCAAATGGTTAAACTGGGTTTGATGGTGCACCAGTAATACCTGTTTGCTTTTTGTTGCTAAGTGATCAAACACTGGAGATCGGATACCAGGGAGTAGGCAAGTGCTGAGCCAAGCCCAAATCTGACCAACCGTATTTCTGAAATTTGCTCTAAGTAGTGAGCTAGAAGAGATGTAATGGCAGTGAACATGGAGGGCAGCGGCTCCGCAGTGCTGGAAGTTCCCCAAGTTTGAGTCCACAATGCACAGGTATAGTTGCACTGATTCGTGAGGACAAAAGGACAGTAGTACAGCAAATGTGTGAGGAGCCACGGGGCAATAATCTGTGATCAAATCCTGTTGACGTTAATGGAGTCATCTTGGAGTGGAGTCCAGAATCAAGCTGTAAAGATATAGACTAATACATTCCTACTGCTCTTTGCTTACAACTATCTTTGAAAAACACATCTATAGACAGACTTTATGCAGAGACCTGACCAGACTCCTTTAAGGGACATTTTTCTCCTTCTTGGCAAAGAAATGATGCAAGGAATTGGGATTTCTCAATTTGGAGGAAAGGAGTCTGAAAATAGACACAACTCTTGCTGCAGCAAGCGAGGAAATATACTACTCTCCATACCAGGGTGCATACGGCACGATGTAGAGAGTTTAAATTGTAAAAAAGGAAATCTAGATGAGGCAAAAGTTGTGTGACAGTAAGAATAATAAAGAACCAGGGAAGATGTGAGTGTTCCACTACTAATTTTTTAAGAACGGGGTAGACAAATACCAGGTGGGAATAGCTTAAGTCCACCTAATCCTGCTTTAAGGAGGAGGGATGGATTATACACGAGTTTAGCTTTATTTTTTACGAGCCAAATCCTCCTAATTTGCAAAGCAATTTGGTGCCTGGCCCCAAGAATTCATTTAAAAGTGCCAGACTAAGAGATTCTGAACATTTTTGCTAATAGCTTCACTATTAACTGCATTAATATGAGTTAATCATTACTGTGTCTACTCAGCTAGCAATTTACTCATTGGCTTTTGCCTTTGGAGGGTGTGATCCTCTCCCACACCAAGGTCTGGGTTCTGAGCATTAGCAACTCACTGAAGTCAACAAGAGTCAAAAGTCTTCATTCATGTCCCTGACTGTACCTTAATTTCCATTAAACATTCATTATACATTTTATTTATGTCTAAAAATATTATCATATGAATCTCTTAAACTACTACTCTGCTGATGGTGCTTTTGGGAAATTGCCAGAAGATATGTATTCTTGCCCTTTAACTGGATAAAAAATTAATTTAGATTAAACTAACCTCAGTGTCTTCACCCTAATGCATGCTATATTTAACTTGTTTTTCATCCAGCCAGGGGCTTACAGCCAAGCACATGAGTACTGATTACTCACGTGACTGGTCCTACTGGTGTCACTGTAGACTTGTAAAAATCTTACTTCTACGAATATACTCTCTTTTTTTTTTTTTCCCCCCACTCTATAGCCTGGTCTCAGAAAGTAATCCTGCTATTAGGTTCCCAGTCTACAGCTATAAAGGAACCTGCTCTTGGACTTCAAAGGAAGCATCGGTTACCTTGACAGCATTTTTCCTTCAGTGGCTCCTGGGGACACTTGTTTTCTGTTGAATGAACAGCCAGAGATCGTGAGTCTTTGCAGTCCCCAGGCTGTGTGGGCAAATTGCATTGTATCTTCCAGAAAGAATAGGCCATATCCTCCATCTCTTGATCTGCAATGCATGGAATTTGCAGAAGTCTCTGTTTCTATGTGGATTCTGAGACTTCTCAGAGTATGGCTGCTTTAGGGATTTATTTTATTTTTGGTGTAAGCCTCAGTTCCTAACTCCAACAGAAACTTTAAAACACAGTCAGAGGGACTTCAAGGGTTGAAGTGTATCTTACCATTTTCCATCACTTTTTATTTAAAGACTTTCTTTTTCCTGATGAGACTTCTGCTCATTAAATACACTTCTGTAGTTACATTTCCCTGGGGTCCTTTACCGTCAGTTCTGGAAACCACATTTGCAGGTGAAAATAGTCCTCTGCCTCCCTTGCCATATCTACAGGGGAAAGTGCCAACATTTTATTTACTTCCCAAGCTGGCACTTCTGTCTTGCTGAATGAGGCCTTTCTCCCTCACCTCTTAACCTGCAGTCTGCATTTGCATGGTTTCAGATAGATAATAAAAGCACTCATCTCCATTTATCTCAGCCCTGCTATAAATCTCCATGTAGCAGAGAGTGCAGCGTTTTGGCAGGAGCAAAAGTGTGGCTTGATTGCTCGCTGAAGAACGGTGTTAACAGCTGCCGACACACTCTTTCGGCAGGTGTTGTTGGGAATTGGTCACCTTCCAGAGACAACTCTCTGCCATGAAGTGAAGCCCCTCAAGTCTGAAAACCCCCGAGGTTCCTGGTAAGAGTCAGGCAGGAGCCGGGAATTCACTGAAAAGCTTGAAAAAGAAGCTGAATACTATCAGGTGATGTCTTTGAGGAGGGAAGTATCGATTGGGAGAGAGGAGGGAAGGTTATTGATTCAGATTTTTACCTTTCAGCAAGATGAATTTTCATCTGGTTCCTTCCCCTCCCTCCCCATGTCCCCCTGCCCTGGGCTGCTGCTCAAGCCACTTCCCCACCACAGAGGCAGCTTTGCTCCTTCTGATCTGTGGTTTTAATAGATGGCAAAGGTGCCTAGAGCGGTCCTTAATGACATATAAATCTAAATAAGTGCAGCTTTTCTGCTCTGCTGGAAAGCACTCTGGCCACTGGACAGAGGTTTCTTCCCATAGAGCCCTGGTCTGTCAGTGTGGTACCCTGTGTGCAGTTGGGAGGAGGATGGAGAGAAACACTCAAGCAGTCATTAGAATTTCCCTGGTCAGAAATATTGAGCTCAAAAACATCTAGAAGTATTGCAGTCCAGGAGGGGAGATGCTGGGCTCTCATATACAGAAGATACTGGAAATTCGAGGTGCACTGAGGTGCCTTTCCCATCGGGGCCATGTGTCCATGATCTGTCTCTTTGATGCTCCCACAGTATAAAGCACATTATTATAATTTCCTAAACTGTTATTCCCATTGTATACCACAGGGGTCTGCTATGGGCCAAAAGATGTTTCTGATGCACCAAACCCTTTGATGCCACCTTTGAGTGCAGAGTCCTGGGAGAGGGTCATTCCCTGTGGCTCACATTTCATAGAGCCAGTGAAAAGACTTCCTAGCAAGGAAGAAAAACCTTCTAAGTTCCCACCCTGATGTATGAGCACTTCTTCATGCTTCTTTTCAAGCTCTGAGTGTCCTCCAGCAGCTAGGGCAGGTGGAGGATCCTTGGGAAGTGCAGGGTTACTGCAGCAGGGCACTTCTGGAGAAGGGCAAGGAGTATGCTCTGTCTTCATGTCCCTGGGAATTTGGCACATCCCCCTGGGGCATCAGAAATCAGCACGATGAGGCAGCAGCCCTAAATTGGTGTAAAAACGGGTCTGGCTGTGCTCTGCATCATACATCTCACCCAGCCCCCTCTCCTCTGCCTTGCCCTGGGAAACTACGTCAGCAACCAAATAAAAGCTTTGTTCATAGCAACCCACTTTGCATTCCTGTAGCATCATCCAGCAATCAAAAATTCAGCTCCCCAGCCATAGGCAAATATTAATTTCTGTCATGTTGCAGATGGGAAAAATGACATCTGCAGAGGTGAAATGGAAGGCTGATCGTATGTCTTTCTCCTGCTAAGGGCTTTGCAGCAAGCTCACATCTGAACAAAGAGCTTGCTTGCCCTGGTTTGTGTGTTCTCACAGCTCTTGTTCCTCCCTAAGAACCAGCACTCGCTCCTGCTGCTGCCCCTTCTGCTGCCAAATGCATTTGTCACCACCTCCAGGCTCCTCTCCGCTTTGCCCATCCACCTTGAAACCTACCCACTCCCTCTGCAGCTCTTTGCACAACCTTTGGAGAGTTGTCTTTGCTTCCTCTGTGGCTTTCAGGTTCTTCTTCTTCTTCTTCCAGCCCCAAAGCACCTGGGCCAGCCATGACACCATCTTCTGTTCAAAATTCAGCTGTCCTGCATTTGTCTGCTGCATCACCTTCAATGGCTCACACTGGCTTCCTATATTAAATACATGTAAAAACAAAAAAAAAACCAAAAAACAAAAACCTCCAGTAAAATCCCCAAACCCTGTTTCTCCTTAACATCTCCCTGATCTTGGCATTGGAGCCATCCCATTCAACACAAAAGGAAAATCGCCAGTGACTAACACCACCAGTGTATAACACCCTGACCTGTGGTGACATTTGTCTCTTCTTCTAGAGCATGAGAAATATTAATTAACTTGAACGTACAGAGCCCTTTAAATCTTCCAGGCACTTTGCAAGTATTAATGCAATTAATTTGTCATCCTTCATTGCTAAAGATGATATTTTATCTCTGGCTAATAATGATTTCTCTGAGGAAGCAATATTTTGATTTATGGCATTATCAAGTAACAGGACTGTGTTGTTGTTGTTTATGTTAAACAAAGAAGAACTCCCCAAAGGTCAGGTGCCTATGAAAAGATGCTTTTTCCAGTAGAAAACTATATCCTAACCTATCAGTGGCCACCTTCTTAGCAAGAAAGAGCATCTCAAGCATGGAATCAAGCAGTAATACTGAGAAGGTCCTCTCTGTTTGGGAAGGTGAAAGTGACATCCATTGCAAAGACTATGTTATCCACTGTTGAAAATGTTATTTAGGAGGACAACCTATGCACTGTGGACCTTGTACCCACCTGCGTACTAAAACTAATCACTCTCTGCTGCATTGTATTGTTTAAACCATCACTGGGGGTTATCTGGACCACTACAGCAAGTTAAAACAGCAGCCACGGACCAGGTCCCCTCTGTGCTAGGCTTTAGTAAAATCAGACAGCTCCTGCCCACAGGGTTTATAGCAAGAGGCACTGTCATCTGTAACATTGAACTAGACACTTCGGGGAGAGATTTTGGCACATGGAGCTTGACATAACTGATTCCTAAGGATGCGGCAGGGCCCTGGGCAGGCTCTGAGCAATGTTGGGGTAGTTGCCAGGTTAATTCTTTGAAATTAGCTCATAACAAACAGATCTTTCCTATGGGAATCTCCATTTTTCTTCAAAAATCAACATAACTTGACCCAATACTGCTCTGTTGTGCTTTTCAGAGCTTGACAGGTGACTACCAGGGATTATACGGTTACAGTTTTTACATTTACTAATGGGTTTCCTTTTCACCTCTACAGGCAGAATGTGTATGAGAGCAGCAACCACCACAGCTTTCCATTAAACTCAGGGGACATTTAGAACCTTTGCTAAGTGAACTCCTAAATGAGAAGTCAGTGGCAAGGTCCAGGGACCTATGGAGGTTAATTCATCTCATCCTAAACTCTGAATCCCTCCTCTTTCTGTTGATAACAGAGAGCCCTGGATGAATGCTCTCCTAGCCCTGTAGGACAGATTGAATCCTCCAGTTGTGAAATTGTTCCTTGTGAATTAAATTTTATTATGAATCTGTAGATGTAGGATTTTCTCTGCTTAGGTTTAGGGACTCTAACAAACTCAGAAGTGTGCATCCAGGGGCCAAGCACAAGCAAGGACACCACAGTGATATCTTGGGAATCTTTGACTAAGGACGGACTTTGGGACTTGTCCTACTGCTCCTGATCAGCTGCTTAGTAATAGTTCTTGTAATCTGTAAGGTTGCGAGACTGCAAGATAGCTATACGTTGCCTAAACTGTGGGGAAAACTCTCTATGGAGGTTCTCAAATTGTTGTTCTGCTGATTAAATATCTTGTCAAAGGTGAACTGCATTAGCAAGTCCTGAGCTACTCACTGGAAAAAAAAAAAAAGAATAAAAAAATTCTAGCTCCAAATTCTAGCTGTTTCTCCTTAGCCAACCAGTTGTCATGCTTACAGAAACAGAGATTGCAGCTCAAGCCTTCTTCAACCTCATTTTAAGCTAATTGGCATATGGTCCCCTCTGGTCTCCACCCTGATCCTTCCTCATACCACGTCCTAATCGCTGCTTGGCTGCTACTGCCTCATCTTCATTAGAATGACACTTTAATATCATTGTAGATCCATTCAGCCACTTTTTTTCTGTCTTTGGTTCCCAGGCAGTGATATTTAAGCCTTAATCTCAGAGTTATTGGTCATTACTTGAGTCTTTAATCATCATGAGAGACCAATGAGAAGAGCTAACCCTGTATAAATCACTCTGTAACAAGGGAAAAAGTTAATTTTTTAGAACATTTAAAACTCAGAAGCCATTCTTGGTCACATCTAGAGGGCTGTTTACAGTGATTTGGGCAGAGGAAGAAGGAACTCAATTTGATGCCCTGATTCCCCAAGCCCGGACCATTAGACCTTTTTAATATTACTTTGCATTTCTACAACACCACATTCTACTTGAACTTCTCCTAGCTTTGCACTCCTTTGCAGTAATTTACAGCAATGACTTTTATGTTTTCTTATCCCTAACTTGATTGGTGCTCCGGTCCTACTTCAGGGCATGGAAAAGCAAGGTTGTTCAGCAGGAGCACTCAGAGATACCACCAACCTGAACTCAGAGCACCGCAGTCATTAGGTTCTTTATCACATCGATGACACCAAAGCAGGCTGGCTTCCGGATACCTGGGCACTACCTCTCTCCCAGTACAGCATGCGGGACCTGAAAGATATTGGAGTGGACAGTTGCCTGGCTTTTGCTGGGAACGTCTCCCCTTGTGCTTGCACCTCTGCATGTGGCATTTGGGAGAACCCAAAATTGTTCCTGGGCACTGAGGACCATGATGACCAGTTCATGACAGTAATGCACTAGGCTCAATGTGACTGAGAAGGGGAGTGCTGTATGCACAGATTTACAGTGTCCCAGCTACCACAGAGTTGCTTGTGGTAAAGTGAGGCACATGAGAGCATACATAGAGAGTTCTCACGAACAAACCTGTGCTTAGTGCCTGATGCTGTAATCATCAGCTCTGTGTTAGGTAGGGCACCCCACTGCGTAAAATATTTTCCCATGTTATTTGTGCCAGGAGAAGGGAAAGAAACTGTGCAAATAACAAGGGACAGTTTTGGTGTTGATTAGTCATGGACAGTTACACTTCAACCAACACTACAAACAAGCCTTTGCCTGCTGCTCTTACCTCTGGGCAATCCCACACTCCTTTTGTGCAGTGACCAAGCAGAAATCTTGAGGACAGTCACCCCCTGTTTGAGAGACAGGCCTTTCCTCTGCAGGTTTTTCTCTGGGCAGCAGTCAATCCCTCTTGGCGCATCTTGAACCTCACTACTGTCAGCATCGCACGAAGTGTATGGGAAAAAGACATTCCACACTCTCAAGGCTGAGGATCTAATTACTTTAAAAGTGTCCTTATGTCATTATATTCACATTAAAATAATAATTTACCACTCTCCATTGTACTCTCAATGATGCTTGAAAATAATGGGCTTGAATCAATACTGCGCCCTGTATGAATGTGATGGAAGAAATGAGAGGACCTTAGCAAAGCTGATTGCATTTCCTTGAGTTTGGGCTGATTTGGTGTTTTGACATAGTCTTTGCCCTAAGGGCAAGCTCCTGTCAAGTAGATCAATCCTGCTGTGGGGTTCCATGAGACATATCCACTGTCGCATTTTGATGCATCTAGAGCACATTGAGCTAATGGCGCACACAGTGAAGAGTTCATCTGCATATGTATGTTAAAATCCTTCTTTTTGATAAAATCCCTTGCATATCTTGGTTTTTGAATAGAGTAAAAAGCAGCAGCAGATCCTTGGAGCAGTTGAGAATTCCGGAAACCGGGTTTTCCAGAGATTAGCAAGGTTCGTCTCCCATTTTCCTCACCTTCTTCATGCACAGTGGAAGAGCTTCCAGAAGACAGGTTAGAGTCGGTGTGCAGAGCAGCAGCTCATGGAAAACTAGGAATATTTCTGCACAACTGGAATTTTTCAATGCTCTGATTACTTTGACTTTACTGTAGCTCTTGTGACTGGAGTTACGGTATGAGGGCTCAGGATGCCTCCAGGACTGCAAAACCATCCTTTGGGGGAAGGGTTTCCTCCCTCTTTCCATTCCTTGACCCCTCATATTTGATGGTATGTGTGGCATTGCAAAGCTAATGCATGCCCTTGTAGCAGGGTTAGAAACAGAGGCAGCAGTGGAGGATGGCAGGAGAAAATTTTCTGGCTGAGGCAGGAAATAGCTCAGAAAAAAGGAAAGCCAGCAGCCTCTTGACAGCATCCTATGGGAGGAGAGACAGAGGTTGGTTTTCTGTTTACTACGCTAAGGAGTGAAAAGGATACTGTCCTAATTATCTGGTCTGATTAGTCATCTTCCTTCCTTAGCTTTGTCTCTGACAGCAAATAATATGGGCCAAGGGCTATTTTTTGTCCTTCTAGCAAGTGGCTGATCATTGTTATGTGGGTGAGTAGGGTGACCATGTTCAAACTGCTGATTGGGAATAAGCTCTTGCTTGTATTTGCAAAAGACATTGTTCATGATCTTTCATCTTAAGAGCCCAATAGATACAGACCTCCTTCCCACACTTAGCCTGGAGAAGGAGCCTTTGCATTAGCCTCTGGCAATGTTTGGGGAGAAAATGCAAATCCTCCAGATGGAAGATATCAAGCACCTTTGGATTCAGCTGTGTGGCGATGAGTAGCCTCCAAGCTGGGGCAAACACCCGGAAGCTGGACATGGAGAATTTGAGTTTACAGGCAGGTAATCCCAGCTCTACACTGCTCATTTTTAGATCAGTGACTCCTAGTTCACACATTCCTGGTTTGGTTGAACTGCTTTTATTTAAGGGGAAGTTAAATAAGAGATAAGTTAAGCAAGTTAAGTACTTTACTTAACCCAGCTCAACCCAAGTTCTACCATACCACATGGCCTGATGTGCTCTAGAAATCTTTCAGCTAAAACCTGGGATTAGGAAAAGGCTTCCTAGCAACACTATGTCAGGTAAATGACAGAAAGGATAGTGCTAGGGCTTTGACTCACCTAAATGGGAGTAAATTAGTTGCTTTGCCATTCATGTCTGTCTCTTCCCCCAATTTCAAACAGTGAAAATGCCTTCTATTTATTTATTTAGTCCTTTATCACAGTGTTTGTTGAATATTGTTAAAATTTGCTGTCTCCCGTTTCGTAGTTAGCTACAAAGGAGTACTCTGTATAAGTAGATCTACTTGTTCCCTCATCTATGGTTTAAGAGCAAATGCACATCTATACCTACATCTCCAAACAGAAGCCTTTTGCTTGAGTGAGGTTTGATATCACAGATTTTCAAGCAGAGCTTCACTGAAGCTGAATGAGGAGCTTTAGGAGGATGGTGAAATACTCCAGGTTCAGATTTTAAGATATAAGTTACGTTTCCTAGAGTGTCCAGGGATACTTTGTGATGGTGAGCATTCAGAGTAAATGGGTAAGGCTATGTCCTTTGTGCCTTCATATCTCACAGCCGGATTCCTGCCTTCTTATGGGAAATATCCTTGACTGTCACAGGAAAATGCATATTGATGAACTTCACAATGTAAAGCCAAGCTTAGCTGCATCCTTTATTTTTTCATTAGTCTCTAGTCATCTCAATTAGAAAGAGCGTTAGCTCACAGATCATAAATTCAGGAGAGGAGGTGGTAACCCTCATTGCTCTGCAGAGGGATCTAATGACTTCTTTGCTTCAACAACAGAGAAAGCATTTAAAGTCCCTCATGGACAGTCTCCAGCACATGTGATGACTTTTTAGAGTTCTCAGTATATTTAGCAATGAAGGAGAGCAAAATTGTGAGCTCCTCTGTTAGAAAGAATGTGCTAAAAAACCAACCAACCAAACAAAAAACAACACATAATCTTTTTTGTTTTTGCTCTGCCTTGTCACAGGACAGATCTGGGCCCATTTCACCTGTTAGAGCAGGAAAAATACAAAAGTTCATATTGTATAGGAGCTTGACCCTGGGTGTAATCTACCTAGGTGTTATCTGCCCCACCCCTGGAGATGTTCAAGGCCAGGCTGGATGGGGCTTTGAGCAACCTGGTCTGGTGGGGGGTGTCTCTGCCCATGGCAGGGGGGTTGGAACTCAATGATCTTTAAGGTCCCTTCCAACTCTGACCATTCTATGATTCCATGATTCTACCTGCAACCTTCCTGCCTGTGCTGTGTGTGCATGGCTGGTGTGTGCAGGAGGAGCAGTAATCCTGTGGCTCAGAGCCTGGTGTTGGGGCTGTGAGAACTGTGGAAGGCAGAAATGAACACGTGCAGTTGGCGAGTCCTCCCTGTCCTATGCACAGCTTAATTTGACCTCAAAACACGCCTCTGCAGTACCACCTCCCTTCATTGGAACCCTGCTCCTGTGACCACCACACAGTGATGTCTTGTCCTGCTCCATGGTCTCTGTCTTGAGTTATACTCTTACTGCTTCTACAAATAACACAGCAAATATATATGGAAATAGCAATATATGGCACCCTTTCTCAGCCATCCTAAAGCAGTAGGAGCAGAGAAGTTAAAATATTTAGACTCCAGATGTCTTTATTGGCCAAAATAAAAATCCTAGATATAAAATATCTACAAAATTAATTAAAATTACCATTTATTTTTCTCTCTGTTGGTAACATTGCTAGCAAAACTGAGTCACTTGGTGCTGCCAAATATAGCATTCCAGGTGTAAAACACTCTCAGATGTTCATGACATTTTGCACATAAATATTGAGTCATTGAGAATGATCTGGTATGATCCATATGCCTGATACAGAAATACTGAGATGTGTGGGAGACCAGTATATACACACGACAGGATAACGTTTAAGAATGAAGAAATTGTGTTTGTGCATAGTTCTCAAAAATATACTGAATTTTGCAGATTCTGATTCTTCTGCTCTCAAGACTGTTTCACAGAGGAACGTGACTGTGATCCTCCATCCCCCTACTTGGTGCTCTACCTCTGAATATCAAGTTGGAGGGCTTTTTTTGTCATAGGATCATAGAATGGTTAGAGTTGGAAGGGACCTTAAAGATCATCTAGTTCCAAGCCCTGTGCCATAGGTAGGGACACCTCCCACTAGAGCAGGTTGCTCCAATCAAGTGAAGAATTTTTTTCTTCTATCTATCTAATCTAAATATTTCCTCTTTTAGTTTAAAACCATTACCCCTCATCCTGTCACTCCACTCTCTGATAAAGAGTCTCTCCCACCTTTTGTGCAACCTTTTTAGGTACTGGAGGGGACTATAAGTTCTCCCTGGAGCCTTCTCTTCTCCAGGCTGAACAACCCCAACTCTCTCAGCCTACTGTTGGTTATTTTCGGGGTTATTTCTAATTTTAACTTATGTGCAGGACTCGTAAACCATGCTACTCTGTCCTGAACACATCAGAATATACCGAAGGTAACAGTCTAGTGTGCCTAGTGTGCTGCTGTCTGTCCAAGAAGACTGTTCTCTGATAGTCACTTTTTCCATCTGCACCAGTCAGCAATATAGGCTGTGTTCTCAGCCATCATATTTTCCTGAGGAGAAGGATGCTTTTCTGGAAAACGTGTGGGAATGGTATGCTCTCCATGCTGTAACAAGATTAAATAAACCTTGGACAACAATAGCAGAAGTTTGTGTAACATCTTAGAATCTTCTTAGCTTGTAATCCACTGCCTTCTGAAGCCATGTATTTAAGAGCTCCACTATCCCTCCTATTAGAAGGTTTGTTGCCTGTTTTCCCTTTCCTAGTAGGTAATATATGTCTCCATGTGAAAACCAAGACACTTGTGTCCCACAGGACCAATAGTTTATTTTTTTTCTTCATTATCCTTATTTTCTAGCACCTGTATCACTCCTGTTTCTCTGCTCTGAGCTCCCTCCAATTTGTCAACTTATTTACTATGAGAAGTGTTGAGCAGCAGACACAGTGCTCTCGCTCGAGTCTCCTTCCTGTCAGGTTCAGTGAATCATTCCTTCTGGGACCTTAAGGAAATGATGGTGTTTAAGAAGTCCCTGAGTGCCATGTACCTTGTTTGCAGGAGTGTCACAGGGTTTGTCTATGGAGCACAGTCACTGTAAAACCTGTTTCTGTATACGATGCTCTAGTTTCTGCACACCATTCTCCTAATTGCTGATGTCCCTCTGCTCTGCCATCTGTATTGATTGCTTCTCCATGGACTGCCTAAGTCTTAGCTCTGTTGTCCACGTAGGAGTTTGAGATGCCTCTGGATGTTCTTCTCTCCAGGAATATGTGCATGCTTTTAGTTTGTGCACCAGGGATTTTTCTCCTTCCAAGAAATGCATCTGTTCCAGAGGGTGGTTTATGATGCTGAGGCTGTATTCATTCCCTTGGCACCACTGACTGGGTAAACAGGTAGATCTTAAGGAGGCAGCACTAGTACTTTACTCACTATTACATTAACTCAGAACTGCAATACACTGGCAAATTAGGCTACAAATTCTAAATGGAAAGAATTAAAATCATTAAAATTTAAATGAAATTAAAAATTCACAGTCTACCCAGGGGAGATGGCTGAAAGTCATGGAACCACATTTCTTCAATGGGAGAAGTTGGAGAATTTACAATTTTCATGATGATAGTAGGGCATAGTTGTGGGAAATGTCAATGATTTGTGCTCCCATTATTAACTAGGTAAGTTGTCCCATTTTCAACTGGATGAAAGTTATCTGTTTTTGACAAATTAGTATTGGCTGTTTCTTATCACCTTTCTTTCCTTTAGGTGCTTATATATATCAACTCTTTAATTATTCAGTCTACTTTATTTCCAAATGTCAATGTTAGGCTGAGTCATCTGGAATTCAACTTTTTTTTCTTTTTCTTTATGGTAGTGCTTTTTGTCCTTCTTTTCTTTTCTGGTACTTTTCCTCCATAAAATCATAAAGATAATCCCTTATCATGCAATGATGACTTTTGGTAGTTCCTGATATACCCTATAGCGTATTTCATCAGTCCCCACTGCCTTGCAGGCACCTAACTTATCCAAATATTATTTAACTTGTGCTGACCTGCTATTCCTTCTATGCATGATTATTTTCAATTAAATTGATAATCCGTGTGTACTTAATTTTTTTCCCCCTTTTCTTCAGTCAGGTTGAAGCAAATAGGCACTATACCAAGTAAGAAAAAATAAAGCCATCATGTAGATAAAGCAGTTCAGGTACACAGCTTATGAGTTACATAGCAACAGCTGGCCATGAATTACAGGGAGAAATTATCCACCATCTAGATGGTTCCATTCAGCTAGAAAGCGCTACTCTTCTGAAGCTAAAAATGACACAAAAATCAAAGAGGGCCTAAAATTTTAACAGTGCTTGAAAGGAAGGGAGGAGTTTGGGTAAGTGAGGCTAATGTGAGTTAGTGAAAGGCTGACAGGCTGCCTGTCTCACAGAAAGGCAGGGAGACAAAGATGTGGTGACAGAGTGAGATGTTTCTAACTCTAAAGGATGAAAGGATGCAAATTTATGAAGATGCACTTAATACCCATGCATTTAGCCTAAGTGTGGTTGTTAGACTTTGTTCTGAAAGCTTTGTACCTTACTGGAATAAGTAAATAATGTTTTGTGCTGAAGGTGGTTGCTTTTGTCACTGCAGATATATGCAGCCACAGGCACCTAAAAGGTAATTTTGCAGGGTCTCGGTGCTTGATGGACCTATGCAAGCAGACAAAAAGGAAACTTGCAGGCTCTAAGGAAGCCTTTGGTAGCAGAAGGACACCCAGAAAAGCAATGGTATTGCTGTTTGGGGAGAAGGGAAAAGGAAGGGACCGAGCCCTTCATCTGCTTATCATGACATAGAAATCCAAGGACAGCTCAACTAAGAGCTTTGACTGATAAAATGATATATGATTAGTGTGAGTTTGCATGTAACAGACTCCATTCATGCAAGCAAGACAGACAGAAACCTTGATCTTGCATCCCTCTGTTTCTCTAATCTTCTTTTGTTATAACTCGAAATCCACGGTTTTGTTTTACTTTAGTGTGGGTGCCTCTGTTAGACACTGGATTGAATTCCTCATTAGTGTATTTGCAGACCGATTCATTTGTTTCAGAAAGATGCACTGGTATCACCTAGGAAAGCGGTGCTTGGGGCACGGATGTACATCTATCTATATCTTTGATAATCGTAGGATCATAGAATGGTTAGAGTTGGAAAGGACCTTCAAGATCATCAAGTTCCAACCCCCCTGCCATGGGCAGGGACACCTCCCACCAGAGCAGGTTGCTCAAAGCCCCATCCAACCTGGCCTTGAACATCTCCAGGGATGGGGCATCCACAGCTTCTCTGAGCAACCTGTTCCAGTGTCTCACCACTCTCACAGGGAAGAATTTCTTTCTGGTATCTAATCTAAATCTCCCCTCCTCCTATTTAAAACTATTACCCCTTGTCTTATCGCTACACTTCCTGACAACTTCCTCTCCAGCTCTCCTGTAGCTCCCTTCAGATACTGGAAAGCTGCTCTAAGGTCTCCCCAGAGCCTTCTCCAGGCTGAACAGCCCCAGCTCTCTCAGTCTGTCTTCATGGGAGAGATGCTCCATCCCACAGATCATCTTCGTGGCCCTCTGCTGGACCAGTTCCAACAGTGCGATGTCCTTTCTCTGTTGAGGACTCCAGAGCTGGACACAGGACTCCAGGTGGAGTCTCACAAGGGCAGAGTAGAGGTGGAGAATCACCTCCCACGACCTGCTGGTCATGCTTCTTTTGATGCAGCCCAGGATGCAGTTGGCTTTCTGGGCTGCCAGTGCACATGTTGAGCTTGTATGCCAAGAGCACTCACAAGTCCTTCTCCTTGGGGCTGCTCTCCAGCCATTCTCTACCCTACTCCTGATTCAGAGGCCATCTATGTACAAATATTAGACAGCAGTTAGAGCCTTGTATAATCTTTTAAATATTTTCATAGTCAAGTAATACATAGCAAGTTTCAGAAAGACAGATTACCTACTTTTGAGACTGGTTTGTTATATGAATTCGTTATACCATCACCTTGTCTTGAAAGTCCTCAGTGTTTCCATCAGCCTCTTATCTTGAGTCGTAAAGAGATTATAAACTCTTCAGTGCAAGGGAGAGCTTTATTACATACACATAAACCAGAAAAGATTATACTGGAGGCAAGCATTTCCACTGCTTACTTCATTAGTGTAAACAGCAACAATAATAATGATGAATTGATTAAGGGCTGCACAATGGAAAGTAACTCAGAGTAACAGGCTGAATTTAAAACTGGAAGAATGAATCTGATTATCAACACAAACTCCTTACAAAGACATTGATCAGGATGAGGCACAGTCTCACAGGAAAAGCGTCAAAAGAGCTATTATTTGTGTCCTTTATGATCAGATTGGATAATGTTCTGTGAGGAACAATCAATCTTGTATTAGTCCAATGGGAATGGACAGTGATTTTCATCTGTATTTTCAATTTCAAAGACGGATAGAGTTTATTTCTTCATACAGAAAGTGCAGAAGTTTGGAGAGGGAGTTTTATATGTCTCTTGAGACAGCAGAGATTTGGCTGGAATTAGCAGATCAGAGGGCAGGTGTGGTGGCATGCTCCCCTCCCCATTAAGCCATAACTAACTCCCACTGGAGGTCCTGATGGCTGCACTGATGTCCAGTTCATGCTGGAGTTTGGTGGGGGAGTGAAAACGCAGTAGCCAAAGGCTGTCTGGAACAGGGACCTGTGTGTCTCATTGGTATGCAAATATGACTACAGGTCAATCATCTTCTCTATAAATAGTGGGCAACCCAGGGCCAGTTGAGTGTTTCTTCACGTCAATGGGCTGCACCTGAGGGATAGAGTTGGCTCTCAAGCATGCTCCTCAAGACTGGGAGATTTTTTGCCACAACAGATTTTTGGTAAGTGACTATAGCATGCTAAACCTTGAAATTGTAGCCAAGTGATATAAAGGATTGATTGCACATATATAATCCTTTAGATATAAACTGTCAACCAAGACTGGGACTAGGATCCAGTTGCACCCGCTCTCCTCCCTGAGAAGGAGTTTATGAAGCAAGGGGGTATTTTCTGAACCTCTACTCAACGGGAGGGTCTCCCTGACAGTTCAGTCCTACGCTGTCCTCCATGCAGTAAATAACCAAGTTTGTCTTGCTGCTGAAACTTGCTAAACTGCTGTTGCATTTACTGTCAAACTTGCTGGTTCTCTTTTATGAGTGAACTGCATCTCTCCATCCACAGCAGCAGGGGCTGGAGGGATAAAATGGTGGAGATGCCATGAGGTATTTCTATTCAATTACAGCTGGATCAATTATTGGTCTACTCACACCACCTGGAAAACATTGCAGAAATATCCTGCAAATGTTCTGATAACAGCATTGAGTCAGTCAGGAGTCAGGCCTTGGGCTTCTCATCTAAATAGTGCAAAACCCAAAAAACAAGTAATAAGAAATGAATGCAGGGGCTTGGGCTGAAGGAAACAGAGAACACAGAAAAAGAAGTAGGCCAAGAATGTAAACTGCATGAGGAAAGATAGGTGAAAACCAATTTGTGTGACAATCAGGCAAAGGAGAAAACAGATGAGAAACTCAATTACATTGAGGTAAAACTTTAGTAGCATAAAATAGCCCTGCTGGAGATGCTGAGACAGTTATAAGAGAATAGCTGCAATATGCATTTCTCAGGTCTTTTGTGATACCTACAGGGAAGCTGTCACCTAATTATGTGGAGGTCAATCCAGGCTTTCTAGCAGAATAAAACGATATTGTCAAAGAAGATGGGTGTCTGGTTATAAGGACTATAGTAAAACTAATAAGAATAAATCCTCTTTATGCTTGCAGAACAGGGAGAAGGTTGTTTGTGTCTGTTGATGAGCAGCTACAGTTTGAGATCTGACAAAAGATCTCATAGATGTAGATTTAGATGAGTCTTGTGGATACATTTTACTCCATATAAGATTAGGAAAATGGGTTGAGCAGGTAACTAGCATTACAGCAGATATGCTTAAGTAAGTACTAAGAAAGAGCAAAGTATCTGGAGATCAAAACAAAGGGCACATTATAAATCTTTAAGTACCCTCACAACTAAAGTCTCTATGTGATTTACTGTTGTTTGTAAACTCAGCAATAATGAATTTGGAGGCGTGCGGGTTTTGTGTCAGCTCATGCAGTCCCAGAGTCTGTCTGTTTGTGTGTGAAATCTAAAAGGGGATGGGTGCTTTTGAGGGCTACCAGTGTTAACTTTAGCAGTGCCCAAATGCATTGGATGAGGGTTTAGCTTGTCTCCAGTGTGCCCTGCCTGGCCATCAACCAGGACTGTGGGGAGCTTAAACTGGTAAATTGCAGAAAACAGAAGAAAGCTCGAACAAGTGAGCATGTGCTCGTGCTCGTTAGCAGTTTCAGTTAACATAAACATAGATGCTGTTCTTCTAATTACTTAGCTTGAGCATGATATGATAATAATAGCATTAAGAATAATTAGCAGCAGCTAATATTTGCAAAAGACAACATAGTTACATGGCGAACAGAAGAAAGACCAAATTTTACAGCCTCTTGCTTCATCAAAACGCAGAATGCGATGTGGTCCAGTGAGCCCACTGAAGAAGAAACTGTCATATCAAAAATGAGACATCACTGTATCACTTATAAGTAGCACTGTAACAGTAGGACAGTCTAGGGACATCAACCCATCTCCTGAGTATATAATATAAAGTGTACTGGGCATCAGAGAGTCCTCCAGGCATTATGACTGCAAATGACAACATTTCATAGGGCAAGAAGGAAGCTATCCAGAGCTATGTTACCAAACTGCAACGTTAGGCTGAAAGAAGTCACACCACAACAGAGGAAAACCGGAGTGACATTGTGTCAGAATGCTCTTGGCTTTGCAGGGTCTCAGCCTGTCCTTATACAGAGAGAAACAGTAAGGTCATGCCCCATAGCAAAGGATGAGTGAGAGCATCCAGGGTTTTATAAGGCTGGTGACTCTCCTTCTACATCCCACCTGTATCCCTGCAGGAACACATAACAAAACTAAATGTTAGCACTGCCATCTGTGGAAATAAATGTTATTTGGAAGGATTTCTGTGGCTAAACTGCATATCACCTTGACCAGTGACCCAGAGTTCTGAGCTGTTTAGTGAGTCAGACAGAGCAGGGACATGGATGCAGCCCTGATCAACCTGTTCTAGTTGACCCTCCTTAGAGCAGGGAGGTTGGATGAGATGATCTCTAGAGGTCCTGTCCAACCTCTGTGATTCTGTAATTCTGGGTATTTTTAATCTCTAAATTCCAAGGAAGATTCCAAATCACCAGCTTTGTTTCATTTATTTGTTTGTTTGCATGGTTTTATTTGTGGCTGGAGAGCCTCTCCTAGAAACGTATTTTTTAAAACCTTTAATTCACTTTGTTATGAATGAAAATACAAGGAGCTTAATAGTTTCAGGAAACCAAAGTTCATTTTTTGGTATCTTCAATTCATATGCATCTAGTGAGCCAAAATATGTGATGTTTAATTAACGTTTCAGTTCAGTGAGAGGTTCTTGGTCAAAGACTTTGGGAGCTATTCTTCCATGTAATGCTTCCAAATTTGTGACTACAATTGAAACCAACTGCTGAAAAAATCACAGTGTCTGCTTTATGGTAGCCTGCACTCACACAAAGACTAGAGTACTGTAGTGAGACAGAAACAGAGAGAAGGGGTAGTTAGTTGGGAAGATTATGATGTTAAGTGTTCTTTTGTTGGGTTTGAAATACACAGAAAGGTATTATTTACTGATACACAGAAATGCAGGACAAACCACTGAACAGTATTGCAGTGGGAAGCAGCGCTGTTACAGAGGAAGCTGAAATCAACCCTAAAAGTAATAGAAAGCATGGCAGTGTAGCATAAAATTCTGGCAAAATTTGGATGCTCCCAACCCCATGATTACTCCAGGTTGCTAGAGATGACTTTTAACAGTGATTAAAGGCTACAGACAGACACTTGGAAAGGGGAGATTTTTAAATTCTTGTCCTGATCCAGTGACTAAGGGCTACTGGCTAAAGCATTAGGAACAAGTAGCAACAGAGTAGCCAAGGAGCAGCCACCATTAACATAAACCCAGAGATGGTTTGGTGCTACAGCTGAACTGACAGATGAGGTGGGAGGGTTGGGATCTGCCCGTGGCAACGTTCCAAGAAGTGTCTCTTTCTAGGGCTGTCTGAGAGGGGTTTTGGATTCAAGTCTTCACGTATGTATAGCAGGGAAGCTTTGAAGTCCAGTAACTATGATTTCTGCTATTACAAGTTGCAGGCCACAGGCTTTGTGTTGACCTGACAGTCAAGGTATAGTCAGTCCAGGCTGATGACTTGCCTTGGCTTGCCTAGGCTAAACTGATTTTTTTATTTTATTTTTTTTTTTAATTTATTGAGGATAGGAATTGTCTAGCCACCAGGTAGCTATGGCCCAGGTCTGGTTTACGTCAGCTTTAATTAATAGCGACAACAAAGAGTAGCAGCATGGATTGAGCAGTCTGTGAGTTCAAAATAAGGCACGGTGTAGAAGAGCAGAGACATGGGATGATTGCAGAGGTCCCAGACTGTAAATGCAAATCCTAAAGATCAACCAGTGTTCACCGCAGAAATGCAGCCTATATTGCTCAGGTAAAACTAGTTTTGGGGATAACAAAAAGAACAGAAAAATTGAATAATCAGAAAAAAAGATTGTGTTAAGAAAAAATGTAAAAATAATTCCCAGCAGACCCAAAAGTGAGGAAGAACAAAACATCAACGTTGTGTGCCTCCCAGAAGCAGGGATGAAGAAAGTCCCACCACAAATACCATATTACCTGTCGCAGACATCTCAGGATACTGACAGTTTACCATAACTGACTTCGTAGTCTTCCTCTGTGAGGCTGAAATGGTCAATTGTAGGAGCCGGACAGGCACTGGAAGATTGAGAATGGTAGTGAAAAAACGGGAGATGTCAAATAGTTGGTGGGTTTTCTTTATGTGGTATTGGTTTTGTTTATTTTTTTTTTTTCCTTGGGTAAGAATTTTAACAGCATTATGGAGACTTCTCTCTATTAATTTGGACTATGCATGTATAATCCTACGACTGATCTAACTGTTAGACTATTAGATTATAAGAATTTTAACTGGAATAACAACAGCTTCATATAGCTCCATATGTATGTGAGGTATGCGTCACTCTCACTCATAGCAAGATTTTGAGTGTGACAGAGTAGAAGTCCATCGTAAATCTGTAAGAAACACCAATTAGCATTCTGGTTTCTGCTTTTCCAATTGACTGGGCTGCACGTAGAAGACTTGTGAGTTAGGCAGTGGTCTGGAGAGAGACTGTATAGGAGATTAAATGTGCTCTGTCTGCTCTGGAGAATGGGGATATGTTGCATGCAGGCTTAGCCAGCCAAATTTTACCTGTGGAGACATACTGTTGATATTCCTGGCTACCTTATTGTCTCATTTATTATCTATACATTAGCAAAGGAGAATGCACTTGGATCCACTTTTCTTCTTCAGATCTGCTCTCAGGTTTTCCAAGTTCTGGCTGCAGCGACATTTAGACAGGAGCAAAAATTTAAAAAACATAAAAAAAAACCCACATAAAAACTTAAATTAGCCCCCCAGTCTTTGTGCAAACACTTAGTCAAGACAAACTGTACATAAACAGCTGTCCTGCACTTGAAAAGAAAATTGTTGTATATCATCACTGTTAACATAATTGTTGTACATAGCAGTAAGAGGTCACCTAGCCTTCTTTTTTACAGACAGTAACTAATTTGTAATTTAGCGTGTTCTGTACAATAGATGCAGCTGAAATTATTTCTCATTTTCATGAGAATAGAGGACTCCAATCGGATTTGTCCCTGATGTCTACAATGGTGCAAATGGAAGGCAGAAAACAGCACGGGGCTGCTCTGAGGAACCTCTGCTTACATTGGGGGTGATGTTTGAAGGCAGTGAGATCTGAAGGTGCCTCTGAAAATTATGCTTGATTTGCTTTATTGTATGAAAGCAGCCCATAAGCTGATTACCCCCATCTCCATTGTGTTTCAGTCTTCAGCGTAATTTGCCTTTTGCTCTTCCTTTATTCCTCACATATACTTTAGGACAAGATTGTGTATATTTTTTCTTTTGAAAAACTTAAATCCTCTTTTTTTCTTTTTAACTTCACTTGCAAAAGCCTTTCTTTTTAGCCACGTAATCTTTCAAGAGCCATGCCCATTTGTGCCTGAGGCAATTTCTGGATATTTTTATTTCAAAGGCAGCTGAAAAGATGGGAGAAGGCATTGGCATGAGAGCTGGACTACGGTTGCTCTGTGCGTGTGCATGCAAGAGCATGTGAGAAAGAGAATGCGTGTATTCATGGCACATGGAGAAGTGGTCTACTGCTGATGTTTTTGAAACAGCTGAGAGGAGTCCGGTAGATCCTTCAGTAACCCTGTGTGCTGCCTCAGAGATGTTGGCTGCTGTCTTCACCATACTTTTCAGCTCTTTTAAAGTCTATATTTTAAAAAAAGATACATGTTAATATACAGAAGACGGGTTCCCAAAAGGCCTTGGTGATCTGTTGGCACGCATTCATTTTTGTTGGACTCCCAATTCAGAAAGTCCACTCCAAGCTCTGATTTAGGAGGATTTTAAACATTAATACATAATGTTGACTGACTTCATCCCCATGAGTTGCTCTCATTAGAAAGAACAATTGACTAAAATAACTACTTAGGCATTTCCATATTTCTTTTTGGTATTGAAAACTCCCAGCCGTGGGAATTCCCTGCCAAACTGTAAGTACATATCTTATGTCTGTTCACTTTGGTGCAACTCAGCGGACTTCAGACAAGCAACAGCAAAACACATCAGGGATAAAAAAGGACAGAATGTTAAATGAAAAAATAAATCAATAGTCCATTTTCACAGGGGCTGAAGGACTTGTTCTATGGACTATGTTATCTGTGGAAAGGATCCTGGCGCAGTAAATAGAAAGTCCTGTATCAGAGAGCTAACTCTCTTTTAAACAACCTGTTCCTATAATGCTGTGCTTAACTCGAATCATCATGTTACCAGCCAAATGCAGGATATATTTTTTCTTTCTGGAAAAGTCGTATTTCTGGGTTTACTGCTTTTTTTTTAAAGTGTCACTGGGACTACTGAATCTTTCCAGCCATTAACCATCACTCTCTGGAAGGCTTTGTCCTGCATAGGAAAGTTAAGATCTGCCTTGTAGTTGGGGAGTCATTCTGGTACTTCTGAGAGGGTGAATCCCTGGGAGCCTTCAGGAGTGTCAGCTCCTTGTTAGGGGTAGGGCTGGCCAGAATTGTGTTTCCCACATGAGTCAGCCAGGTCAATCAGGCTAACAAAAAAAAAAATCAAAGCAAAATACTGTTGTGGCAAGAAAGCAGCAGAGCCCAAAGGCTTAGAAACACACAGGCCATAATAGCTAGGGAGCTGGAAGGCAGCGTCATCTGGGCTGCCCAAATGGCTGCAATTAACCTCCTGTTGTGACAGGAATAGATCACTTCTCTGCTGCCTCCACGTCTCCCCCAAGCCCCTGCATTATGTATATGTTGTAAATATATGAGGGATTGTTGTCCAATGTTATATAGTCTGTGCCCAGCACAACGGGGCCCAGGAGCTTTTGGGAAGTCCTGATGTCCAACTTGACCACAGGAAGGTCTAGGGTTTCATGCCATGATCCTGCTGGAGCCAGCAGCAGCACATTCAGGTCCTGGAACAGCTCTTGCTCTTTGTGCTGGGGTGTGTGAACTGACTAAATTTGGCCTTAGGAACTGGTGCTTCTGTGAATTTTTCATTCCCATTTTATCCTATACGGAGTCCAAGAACAACAGTTGTCATTAGTCTGGATTTTCCCATATTGATATGCAGACAGGGGGAACATTCAGTAAAGCAAGTTACTATTTAGAGGTAGAATTTGAGGAATATCAGGACTTCTAACACCACTGTCCCAAGTCATTGGGATGGATGCGGTTTATTTTGGTTGCTGCTGAAAGTCAATGCTCATCTGGTGCTGCTCTGAGCAGGTACTTGCAGCTCCCTTGGCTTCTATCCCTATGGCAGAGCAATCTTCCTACCCAGTGATAGATGGGAAATGTGGATACCATAGCAGGAATGATGATACACCCTCTATTTGTTTACAGGGCAGATGACTGACCTTCCAGAATAAATAGCACAGAGGGAAAACAGAAGATAATAATTTATCTCCTCGCAAAACATTCTTCTACAAAAACAGTAAAGTCTCTGCAGATGAAGATCATGGACTCTTCAAACCAAAAGAGAGAGGGCACTGGTCTCCCTGGTGACACCAGTAATCATCCTTAGTTGTGTAACTGAATTCTGTCCTTGTACTATCCTGTCGTGATCAGCAGTTCTGGATGGGCAGATTGCACTTCGAATCGCACGCAGCTCTAATCTTTATCTTTCTTAGCTCAGCACTGCTGTAACCTTTCTCTCTGCTGACAGAATAATTTCTGTCCCTGGCCCCTCTGAGGGCATATGTTACTCTTGTCAACCCAGCACTATCAGGGCATGTGTTCGGGCACTGGCACTGGGCTGTCTGTGCTGCTGGAGTGCTGGAAGGAGGCCTGCCGTGCTTCTGGTCCATGACACCCAGCATCCTCCCAAATGTTTCCTGTGGAGAGGTTGGCACTTAGGACCTACCAGGCACGATACAAAGGAAGGAGTTTGAAGGTAGTCACCCTCTTTTGCAGCCTAGTACACTTTATTATCACAGACATGGACTGTATCATGCATACTGACTTCAAAATGAAAGAATGCACCCAAGCATATTTGATTTATTTGTATAGACTTAGCCTGATTAAATTCCAGAATATTTCTAAAGCTCTTATGTTTCCTTGCCGGATACGCGGAACCGAACTGATCTATTCCTGTTGGTCCTGACAGAAGCCCAGTTTCCCTAGCTGTTCAAGACACAAATGAAAAATAAATAGGGTCAGAAACCACTCTATGGCTCCAGCACAGCCACTGGTTGACAGGAATTGTGAATAGGTTTGCTTGCCACAACAGAACGGCTTAGAAAAACATCAGAGATGACACGGCTGCAAACGTGACATTCATCAGTACATCTGATGAGAGGCTGCAAATAAGCGCTGACGTTGCCAAGCATCTGTCAGTGGATACAGGGAGGCATTGGCCAAATGGGAAACATCTGCATCTTCTCCAAATGATAACCAGTGGAAAAAAGAAAAAGTCTGGAAATCAGGCTTTTCTTGTAAAAAGACTCATGGATGTGAGGGACCATAGACCAAAGCAGAAGATTCATGTAATCTGATGACCTCGCCATGGAACTACATTATGGACAAAACCTGGAGGTGGCAGGATACAGGAAGAGGACAGTGCAGAAAAGCTGGACATAAGAGACCTTTCAGGGTAGTGAAGCAGCACCAAACAAATACAGCCAAACAATACAGCAAAATGTTGCTGGTCTAAGGATTTGTTGGAAGCCTAAACCCAGATGCTCATCTTGCTACAGTGGTGCTATCAGGTAACAACAGGTCATGGCTTCAACCGGTGCTTCTGTAAAGGTTGCTGGTAGGGACAACCAGCTCTTAGGACGCAACTGGAGTAAGCCAGGCACTGAGAGGTTGCTACCCTCAGCTGGACACGGCACTTCCAGTGTCTCAGAGGAGACATGGTATAAACTGCTCTCCTCTCCCTGCCTTTCACTCTTCCAGGGTACCCGACCCTGCTATTGTTTGATGGCTGGTAACATCTCCCTGCTACATCTCTGCTGACTCAACTAATTTACCTGCATTGTTGTCATCTCCCAGATCTGGTGGACTAGGCTATCTCTTGACTTTCATTGCTCAGACACTTTGCCTTGTTCCGTTTGGGAAGTGCTGTCAAGGGGCCAGGACTAGGGCTGTTAAAATTTCTAAGACTGGACTAAGATTTGCTGCACTTTCAGCGTGACCTTATGAAGGTTCTTCTACTCTGTGCAATGAATGTACATAGTCAGTGTATCTAAGTGGATAACACCAAAGGCTTGACACAGCTTTTAAGATCTCTTGCTCACATACCTGACTGTAGGCTACCAGTCTTCCTTGGATCTATGCACTGGGATTTGGATATAACATCAATGTTTGGGCTTTCAGAAACCAATATACCCACAAAATCCATCACTGATTCTGCTGAAAATCAGACAATTTCTACTTAGATGCTGAAATACAAATGTAGGGACATTATTTTAGGTCCGCATTCGCCAGTGAAAAGAGACCAAAGAGAAGGTGAAGGACAAGCAGGGCACATAGTAGAAGGAAAAAGAGTGAAAGTATGAAAACGGTGCATGATAGGCAAAAGATAGGTGGAGGAGGGCAGTTCTTTAAAGGTGGGTACTGAAACTCACTTCAAAAAAGAATGCAACACTTTCACATTGGCTTTTTTTGGCATACAGAATCTGTTCGGTCCCTACGTGACTGGAGCAACGCTGGCCCTAATCTCCCACTTCTTATCTCTCTGTAGGATTTCTAAGCCTTTCAGTCCTCCTGAGCGAGCAAGGCACCTGGTCTCTGCACACCCAGCCATAGCAGCTTGAATACCGCAGAGTAAATAGACCTCATCAGGAGGAGGAGAAGTTTCTTGGGAATGATAAAACAACGAGCAAAGCAGGAACTGCCAGGCCGGCTGGTAAGTGTGGAAGTGATGGGCTTCTTATTGATTGTCTTGCTTAGAGGGATGGCTGGAAATTTTTACCTTTGAAAATGCTACTCTGAGAAAGCTGAGAACAAAGCAGGAGCCAGTGCTGATAAGAGAAATCAATGAAGACCATGGATGGAATGAGGTTATTAATAAGTAATAAGACTGAACTTGGGACCTAATCAAATAAAAAAAGCATTTTCTAGTTGGGGCATTGCACAGGCACTTGATTGCCATAGTAATGGCAATGGAGAGATTAGAAACAATGAACTGTACAGCAAAAACTGGCTGAAAATCCCTCCTTGTGGAAGCATCTATTTAAAAGAATGGCTAAAACAGAACAATTTTCTAGAAGAAATGTATTTCAGGATATTTAACAGAGGTTGTGAACAGGAATCGGTGATCTTTGGAGCGTGTAAAAATTGAAACTAATGCTAGCATAATAATGCTAGATAAGCCTGCCATCTCAATTCTTCTAGTTATTACTAGCAGGGTGACAATTTCACACAGCTGGAAACTGCATGTCTAAGCTCTACAAATTTCTTCACCTGCAGGGACCATCTCCCATTATGCAATACCATCATTCAGTCTTTGGCATCTTTCTCTGAAGTGCTAGTTGGTGTGAGCTTTAGAGGAAGAGACCTGTAGCTGTGAATGAAAGGAAAATATTTCCTCCCAACTTCATTCCATCCCCAACAATGTCCAGTCTTCTTAATCAGGCCTCTAGGATGGGTGCAAATACCTGGAGACCTCTATAAAACTCCATGTATTTTTTAAAAATAATAACAGTACAACTTTTCTGTGTCCTCCCTGACTGTATTTCTTAGGATTTTTCTATAAGTAAATCATGTTTATAGTTTTTCATGATGTATTTGTCTTTTCTATTGAAGTCCTCAATGTCTTCTGATAGATTAGAAAATTGCTACTACTAAAATAGACTAGCTTATCTGGTCACATAAGTAGTTCTAAAGCTAAGCTACAGATAACAACCACTATCAGCTTTTCACTGAGGAAAGGTTTCAGGAGAATTTTAAGCCTGATTTACCTAATTCCATCATGGAGATATCCAAGATCCAAGAATTGAATAAGGAACATAATAGGAAGCAGATGAGAATGCTAGTCTTATTTCTACAATGTAAAAAAAACCAAACAAAACAGCTAAGGTAGAAAATCCCACAAGAAGTATCTTGGACACAGAAATTTTGTAAGCTTGATGTCTTACTGGGTAGCTTCCCAAATGAAGAGAAATGGGGGAAGAGCTAGCATCTATTCTGGTTTCAGCAGTTAGCCGTGCTGCCATCCTAGCATATAGGTACATAGGTACTATAAAACTGGAAGAGCAGCAGACAACATTCACACAATGCTGAGAACAAATTTGTGTGTTCCATTTTCAATATGGGAATCACCTCAAGAGTGGATAGGTTTTCTTTTGCTCCTGAATCTAAGCACTTGGAGATTAAAAGCTGAGATCTCTGCCGATTCCCCCCATTTTTAATTTTTTTTTTTTTTTTTTTTTTTGTAAACTGCCATGGCACCAAGAGGGTTTGATTTGTCATTAAAACAAGTAAACATGTGTGGCTTAAGCACAATTTTGGTCTGATGTGGTAAGAGGAACTAAAATCCCTGTGGGTTTATTGTACAGTTTATACACATCTCCAGTACAGAGGTGTTGTTCCTGGCTCTGAAATGGCTAAAGATCATATTGAGCAATGCTAATGACCTTCTCTGATTCCATTTAATCCCTTCACCCTTGTTCCAACCCTTCCTGGGAAGGAGATGCTTAAAACCAACCCTGATGAGGTAATGAGACATGCATGGTGCCAGCTATTTAATCAAAGCAGCAACACGCACACCATTCAGCTCCCAAATGAGTTGTGTATACAGTATGGTAAGCTGGGCAGGATGGAAAATGAGTAGTAATTGAGACCTGAAGTAGACCCTTTAAGGAGACTGATGGTCAAGGTAATCAATGACAGTACTCATGGAAAAAAAATCTCCCTCTCACATTGACATACAGCTTCTCAGGTGAGGAACCCAACTAGGGACATAGTGCAGGGCTGTGGAGGAGACAGCAGAAGCAGGACTCTCCTTTCTGCCACTTGATCAGAGGATAATGTTGGGGAAAATCTTGTTTCAGATAGGCCTTTTTTTTTTTTTTTTATCGGTAAGGTGCACCTTCCTGACTCACTGTAGGTTTCTCCATGCCCCTATATTTTTCCCACCAGAAAGAAAGCGGATTCCCTCCCCTAAATACATTCCTAAATACGGGGAAGGAGCATCCACTTCTCCTCTACAACCACTGCCTTCTATTGCCTGTTCTCATGTATTTGCCCTTTTAGCTACCTTTCTGGGTTACTGGATATGCTCATAGCATCTAAAACAATCTGGAGGAGCTGATATTTAGGCATTATTCAAGACTATGAGAAAGAAAATCTATCTGAAGATTATTAGAGAGCTCATCTTCTGTCCCCTGACTTGTTAAGGAAGTGCTATGTACTAAGAGTTTTAACTTCCCTTCCTATTATGCTCTGATAGGATTTTTCTTTCCAAAGCACTCTGACAAGATAAGACAGCAGGCTGCTCAACTGGGATAAGTAGTATGAGCACACAGAAGGTGTGTGTGTGCCTCAAGACACAGCAACCTGATGGCTAAGGTAGCTCAATGTACCTCTCACCAGAGAAAACAAAATCAAAAGTTGTTCCAAGAAATTGCCTCCTTCACAAGTGAATGGCAGGGACCAGAAGCAGTTGAGGTGAGCTGGAGGAGGGGGAGCCACAGTTCTGCTGAGGAAGTGGACAGAAAGTCCAAGACCTAAGAGCACACATCTGGGTAGTCTGCAGTCTTTGGGAGATAGTGCTGTTATTGATGACTTCTTTATGTTGAACATAAAATTGTTGGTAGACAACAGACATACTTTTAACAGACCGAAGAGGCTCATCCTATTGAAACTAATGAGCGCACAATTCTACCTAAGCAGAAAAACTTGGTGTTTTTCCAGAAGAACAGGAGGAGGCAAGACTCGTACAAACACTTGAGTTTGAGGTCTTGCACAGAATTTAGAAGGGGATATGTTCCATGTTCACCCTTCTCCACTTGCAAGGAAGCTTGATGGGACCGTTATGCACGTACGTAGTGACCACATGCGTGGGTGTTCACACTGTATCCTCAGCTAAGAGACATAACATGCAATTTGTAAAATTGTCCTGGTGAATTTGGCAAAGCCCCCATCATGATTCTGCCTCTGCTGAAATCCAGGACAGTATCATCATTGAGTATAAAAGGTGCAGGATCAAGAATCTGGAGGAATTTCCCAGGATGCACCTCTGTGTTGTAACCCACACATCCAGCTTCTCATGACAGTGAAGATTTCCTTGTTGGTTTAGTTCTAACAACCACCAAAGTGAAGAGAAAGATTCCCACTGAGAGCTGAATTTCTGAGTGCAGTGCTATAGTCCCGAGGGCAGAACAGTAATTGTTATAAGGGTCTTCAAATCAAAACACATGAATAATATAATGAACTTGACTGGTGGTATGGACCATAATGGAGAAGACTGTGCCATCTTAGCTCTGGCTTTAGACTATGTTCTACAGAAGAGTTGGAACTGCCTCCATGTCCAGCTGCTCATGTAGAATAAGAAGAGGTCTTTGAGAATTCAAGGGAGAGCAGCTTACCTGGAAAAGCAGACTTGGCATTGGGTTAGAAAGCTGCTATTTTTCAAAGCTTTGATCTTTGCAGTGAAATGTGCTTAACTCTCAGGAGAAAAGCTATTTTATTTCCTTCCTAACTCCTGAGTGCAAAGCAATGGTAGTAAGTTAGAGAAAAATAAATAAAATAGAGAGAGATGAGTAAAGTTATCAAAATTCCTAGAGAGATGGCAGGAGGGAATTCAGAAAGTCCACAATGAAATAAGTGAATCCCCATCCCACACGAACACTTAGACCAATGGGGACATCTGCAAGTAAGCACATACTATTCAGAATTGCTGGAATGACACTAATGCATAAAAATTCAGATGCCCCCAGGCTTGGTAGAATAGGTGTTCCTTATTCAAATAACTGTCTACAGTTTCTTGTAAGTCAGGTGACAAAGGGTGAAGCCAGTGTTATCACGGCTCTACTGGCCTGCCAAAGCTCTCCCATGATGCTTTAACCACTCCAGAATAACTTCTCTATTACAGAGACATGAGGTGTGAGAGGCTGATACCTCACATGAGGGAAGAGGTATCTTTATGTTTGAATTATTTTCTCCAAGTAAGGGAATTAGTCTGAAGTTGCTATTCTGCTTGGTTCCATTTGAATCTTTAGAAAGGTACTTTACACCTTGGATCCAAAGTGGAGTCTGTTTTATAGTAAATGTAAAGTGAAATAATGGTGAGAGCAGTGAGACTCAGTGAAGTCATTATATCATTTATACCCCAATTCAGCCTGGTTTTGAGAGGTTTAAATGATGTGCAGCAGGAAATCCTGTCCTTTAAGTCAAAGGAGACATGTTCGTTCACTCTAAGTCATACTATCTAGGAAAGAATGGGATCTATCTGCTTAGGTTTTTTGAAGGGATGTTCTCTTGCCAGAGAGTTTTTTTCTTGGTTGTGGATATTTTTTTTATTTTTTTTATTTTTTGTTCAGTGAACAGTGGTACAGATTTTGGCAATGTCACCATGTAATCATGCTTTATTTGAATGGGTAGACTTGAATGGGCTTTGCTCCTATGGTAACAGATTTTTAGCTGCAATTGTTTTTAGCTTTTTGAAGATGCCATTAACCCCTGTTCCAAGCGGTCTGGTTCTCTGTGTGGTTTGGGCTTTCCACGACTGGGTCTCAAAAGTGTCAAGGTTGTATCGGGCAAAGGGAAGGAGAGTGAGTCATTGGGAAAATGAGATCAAGTGTTTTTTCACCTTTTCCCTAATCCCGGAATAGGCAGAGGCCAAAGCAGCTCCAGCAGAGCTTATAGCAGCTCAAAGGCTGCTGCAAATTCTGCCAGCCTCAATGGTTCCTTGCGGAGGACTGTGCCAGCGGGATCCTTTCTGCCCCACTGGATTCCCTGCTGTGGCAATACACCCTTTGCTCAATAGCGAGCAAAGCTCTCATGGTGCCAGGTGCCACAGGGATCTTTGGCTGCTTCTTGAAGACACTATCTCTGGGGCTGTGTCAGCAAACCGGGTGGAGTTAACAGCGAGGATTTTGGCAATATCTGCAACTCTGGGGCTGTGCTTAGGGTCACATTTCTGTAGCTGTGCTAGCCTTCATTTAATCTTGTTTGCTCTGACGTCAATGCAAATGTAGCAGTAAGCCCATGCTGTTACACGCTGTCTCTATTATTATGTTTTTTCTCTCTTAAATCATGGCTGGTTTCTTACAATTGAGTTAAATTTACTATGGAGAGGGGCGGGTTGTTTTAACAGAGCAGTAGCTGGTGTGTTGGCATATTCTATTCAAGTACAGAGTATCTACACTTAATAATTCCATTTAATTGATTCTTGTTATAACAGCCAAAAAGCTGAGTTCACAGTGAGCTGTGTGTGCCTGTATCCTACTGCGATTCAGCTCTGAATGCTAATGCATTAGTCCTGCCTATTTTATACATAAACAATTTATTACCGTCATATGAATTAAATTTTCATGACATAGATTAATGTATTCTGCCTGCCATCTGGAAGGTCCTACAGCAGTCTCCAAATGGTGCAGGGATCCGCACGTCATTGAAATGTAGCCCTACCCAGAACAGAGCATAGGAGCTGAATAACACCACACAACTTTAGGACCAACTTTAGGCAGAACAGAATAAACCAGTGTCCTGCTGAAACTAGAGGCAAATTTAGGTTGGAATAAGTTATAGTGATTTTCTCGAGCAGCACAGCAGATTTAAGAGACTCCCAATTCTTGCAAAATATCTAAGGCATAAGGATGTTCAGTCACTTGTCTGTGGCTGTGAAGCAAGTCCATATAAAAAGTAGTGACAGTTCCTACATCCCCTGCCTGCCCACTGCACTCTTCTATAAAGCAGCCTCTGTTTGAAGAGTGAAAGGGAGAGGAGTCAGATAATAGGTTTGAGGATAAAAGAAGTGACATCAAAATCTTTCAACATCCATGTCATTAGTGGATCAGGGGATGGGCTGTCGTTGACTCTTCTGGCCTTAAACGCTATAGGAACAAGGGGATGGTAAGTTTTCAGGGAATTAGAAAGCTGTGGACTTTCAGGTCATGTTTAATCATTTTTTTGCAAAGCAGCTCTATTTGTAATACCCCTGCTGTCAAAGTATCAGTGGATTAACAGGACTAGCAGGTAATTCTGTTTTAACATCAATACTGATGTAACAGTATATGCTGCCTACAGCTTAATAGGAAAACTTGAAAAAATGTCTTCGTGGAGTGACAGTGTGAAGTGAGCAATAGCCATAGAATATGGATGAGAAAATTATCACAAAGGATAGAACAAATATTCAGGGCTCATCCCAGCCATTAAAGAGATGGAGTCTCCTTTGCAAGCTCCAGTCCACTCTTAGGTCCCTGATTTTCCCTCCTTTACCTTTAACCACTCAAACTGCAAAAATGTCACTGAAGTGGGATGGGATCTCCTGGAAGATGAGTCACCCCACTGTCTGAGGTCCCTGTTTTCAGAGATGGTGAACTGGTCATTCTCCCTGGATTCTCCATTCCTATTAAGGGTGATGTAGACATCCATTTTAGACTGGACTCTAACAGCTGAAGAGGGCATAGATGGCTCCTGTCCATTGTGCACAGCCTTCAAATAGATCCCAAATTCCTTCCCAAAGCCTTTCCTACTATAGGGAATCCTTCGATCTGATGAGACTACACCTGAAGCAACCCGTTGGGAGTACACCCTAACTAAAATGTGGGGCAAGCCTGGGCTAGAAGCAATTTCAGTCCCTTCTGTTGGAGCTGTGGAGATGAAAACGTATTGCAGCAAGGGGTAAGAAAGTTAAGAGAGGAGCTTTTAGCCTTGTAGCGGGAAATTCAGGAAGATTTTAGTACTGAAACCTCTTTACATTAAGTTGTCCTTGTCAAAGGACATGTCAAAAAGTGCCCTTACTGCCAGCTTGTGCAGTCCTGCCAGTTTTTCACTTCTGGCCTAATCGGTCTAACAAAACCAAACCGAACAATTCTGGCAGGATTAATGACACCACAGTGCTCCACAGAGACAGTGTATGGGGGCTTGAGGGTCTCTCTTCACAGAAGCGAATTTCCTAGCCTATGTGTTTTAAGAAAAGATAATGACACTGCTGACACCTCCTTTTCCAAAGACAGGAATGCTCATTCTTCTGTTCTGAGTGAAATATTGCAAGGGAGAGCTGAGAAAAGGTGCTTGTCTCCCTGGGTATTTCTGAGTGCAATGGATGAGTGGCATCCAGCGAGCAGGCAGATTGAACGATTGCAGAGTTGCTCTCGCCGCCTCCAAGGTGCTGGCCTTTCTTATCAGTGGGACAGTAGAGGGTACCAAATTAATTCCTAGACATGAGTTTCCACTGTAGCAGATTGCTCCATCTCTCTGGGTTCTACAGTGCCAAGCTCTAAATTAAGAAAAACTGGCAAGGGGAGAGCTCAATCTC
This sequence comes from Thinocorus orbignyianus, assembly GCA_013400375.1. Classification (NCBI taxonomy): domain Eukaryota; kingdom Metazoa; phylum Chordata; class Aves; order Ciconiiformes; family Thinocoridae; genus Thinocorus; species Thinocorus orbignyianus. The sequence continues at coordinate 739,401 of VXBW01000265.1, read as the reverse complement.
TTTGTCTCTGCAAGTTCTGCTCATGCTGCTATCTTTGTGGGCATGTAACGTAAGCAGGAGCTGGTAGTTAGCAGGGGATATTGCATTTTTCATTTCTGCTTCACTCACTCACAGCGGTGAGAAGATTTAGGCTGGTGCTATAATGTCACGCACACATTCACCTTCCAGTTCACATCCTGGGAGGTCTGGCCAGCGTGGATCCAACTGCAGATGCAGACCTTTACTTTTCATACAGACTTGTTGAAATGGCCAGGATCTGCAGGTGTTCAGGACATCGGGAAATCAATCTCCTTATTCTGACATCCAAGACTAAGATTTTTGATGCTAAAACTAGAATCTAGAATTATGATTTAGATCCTTAAATAAATTGGCTGAATTTAAGAAGTGCAAAGCCAGTGCTGCTGTTGAAAAACAGGTCATTTATTTATATCTTAAATCTGTATTTAGAAGTCTAATATTAGTTACTCATTTTTTACGAATCTTTACCTTGGTCTAAATAAAGAATGATGTCCCTGTTTAGATATGGAAATTGGAAGAGGTAGCTTACATGGCTTACCTCTTGTCACAGAGTGCCAATAAGAAATTCAGGACTGGAATTCTGCAAATCTTCCTCTTTCCTGAAGTACTGCAAATCCCTACAAGAGGCTTCCCAGGAGCTGTGTTGTTCTCCAAAGCTTGTCAGTCATGCAGGAAGTCTGGAGAGTTCACCATTTGGAAACTGGGTGTGCCTGCAAGGGCAGGTCTGCCGTAGGTTTCCTAGAACTCCTCATGTATTCAGGGAGGAGCTACTAAAGCAACAATTAGGAATGAGAGCTTGCCAAGTTGCATGACATAATGTAATTACTCTTAAGATCCCCAAATTTTATGAACATGTTTAAAATACGCTTTCATGAAACATTGCTTTAGGTTAATGACTACAAATACTAAGGCATGTCCAAAATCTTATGTACAAAACCTACAAAATAAAAGCCAGAATGAAAAACAAGTCTTCTATGAAGCAAAACTTGTACTAAGAATCTGTGAAATCCTATAAAAAGGCAGAACAGCACTGAGGAAAATGTTGCATACATGCTTAGCACTACTTGACATAACTTTCAAGTGATTACAGATTTTTTCATGCTTTGATTGTTCGACAGGAACCACCTTCTGTAGAGCACTTCTTTTCTGAAAACTAAGTTACCTGGAATTGAACCTGTTTTAGGAACTAACATAACTCCATTTCACCTGTTGCTGAATAACTTAAACTCTCCAGTATACTTAAATCTAAAATGCCTCAATGAGTTAGGAGAAGGAATCAGCAGAAGTTTACAGGTGGAAAACAGTCATGGAACTTCTTCCCTGCCATCACATGAGGAGCTTCTGGTAGAAAAGGACTTCGAACTGGGTTCCTTGACACTGGACTGGTGTTCAGACCACTCAGCTGTCCTTCCTTTGATCTGTTTTGAAACTCTTCTTGCGATCATTGCTGTTTTAAGATCCCAAGTGGTGCAATGGAAGGGGAGTGTGGCAGAATGACAGATCTCTGGATCTTGCTCTGAGCAGACTCAGCAGGGACTTGGGTGAGGTCTCCCCACTCACTTCACCTTGGTACCTGGTTGGTTTGGCATCAAAGAGAGTTAGGTGTGGCATTAACACTGTCTTCAGTGCTGCTGATTACAGTCACTGTTACGTTTTATCTTTGCCAGCCTGATGGAACATCTGACCTTCTGGGACCCACTGGGTCTCAGACAATATTGTTTTGTTATTTTTTTTTCTGGTACAGCAAATGGTTATGCAAGTCCCTGACATTGCAGGTGTAAATTACATGGCATCTGAAATAATACAGACGAATACTGCCATGCTCGATATATAAGGCTTTTTGGGGGAGTATTCATGCACTGGCTCTGTTTCTTGCATTGTCCATTCTCACTGACGTGAGCTATTTACTGCATATGCAGAATCTGCAGTGGAAGCAAAGCCATTCATTCCTAGATGTTTAAACTGAGTCCTTTCTCTCCCCTGTTGAATGACAGTGTGTGTAATGGATCTCCGCGTGCCAGGGGGTTTTTCAGTAGCAGAGCTTCAGGCATCACATGGAGAATTAAGGCATATGGAAGGCTTGGTGTTTTTTTTTAGAATTGAACTCAAAGACTCCACTGTGGGGACAAGCTTTCAACCAGATAAGCTGGAGGATTTGATCTGTGAACTTCCCTTCTTAGGTATTTCTGTCCACCCCTTTGAACTACAGCAATCAGTTGCTAAACGTGATGATGGGAAGGAAAAGCATCTGAGTTGTGTAACATCTGCTTATCACTACAGATTATCTTGTAGCAATGAGATTAAAGCTTTTCCTTATGTAGGAAGAGCTTGGGATTTAGAATTGCTTTTTGTTTAGTTTTTGTTGTTGTTTTTTTTCTTCTTATGTAATGTGCTATAAATTTGGTTTCATTGGGCAAAAAGCAGAAATTTCACAAGTGTGACTAAGAAAGCAGGGATTTTTAAAGGAAGCAGAGATTTTTAAACGATTCCCTTCAACCATTACGTATCTTTAAACATGTATGCTATAATCCCAGCATTGCCTCCTGATAGTTATTTTCATGATAGGACTGAAATGGGGGAGCATTTTGGAGCAATACAGCGAAGTGACTTGCATAAAATAATGATTTAGATCTCAAGCCCTTCAGAGATTTGTGATAGCTCAACAACCTGTTGCTTCTTCCTGCTGACGAATTGACTTTCTGGCTAAAGTCCAGCTGGTTGGCAGGATATCTAGGAGAATCCCATGTGCTTGGCCCATTTGGGTTCCCCGCTTCTGCCAGTTATATACCAACAGAAAACTTCAAGGTTCCTGAGGCTGCTTTAAATATCTGGTTTCATCAGTTTTAGAATAACAGGCTGAGGACCAAGACTTGAAAGGAACCTTTGCTCAATCCCTTCCAGCTAGCGAACAAGGTTTTAAAACGGCATCAGATTTCCCTAAGACTCTATTGCAGATCTCACTTTCTGCATATAAACCAAGTGTTTATTGCCTTGCAATGAGCAGACTTCTGAAATCAATATGAAGTGAAAATAGCAGAAGCATATCTCTCTGAGGACTGTCTAGTCTGGGTACTAAGATAGTTTACATAGAGGGTCCTCAGATTCCTGTTGATGTGGGACACTAAGCTTCCTAGATGTGAGACCACTCCATGCTAATTTGCCCCAGGGCTACATCGCATGCAATAAATTTAGCATAATAGTAATAATGTACTGTGACCCTTCTGTCTCTGCCCTTCCATTACTGTGTAGTTTATATCAGAAGGATTTGCAAGCTGAGACCTGGAAGGAAAGTATTTAAATTACATGAAGGTTGTGATTTCTAAATAAAGACTGGTGGTCCCTTTGATAATACCACTATCATAATACTTTGATCCTGAGAGCTTGAAGCAGTCATTCTTTGTTTGGGTCTCTCATTGACTGCAAAGGGAATTTTGGGCACAGAGCAATTACCTACACAAGATTGGGCCAATTACTTAATTAAATTTTAAGTAGGAGTATACACATAGCAGATGGACATTTTGAGAAGGTACTGAGTAATGTGTGCAGGGTAACAGAGGACACAGCTTATCTTGCACATTAGCCTTGGATTGGTTTTAAGTGTATTAACGTTAGGACTTCAATTGGATTTAGGTGGTGTGTAAAATTTCTCCAAACCTTCTCAACTTGGATGAATTTTCCTCGGATGAATGCAGCAGAGAAGGATCCAATCACTTATCACCCTTTCTGAAACTAGCATGAAAACAACGAATGGCCATACCTAGAAAGAGATGTTATCTAGGCAGGTTGTTCTTTAGGCTTGGATAAGTACCTGGTTTTAGTTGAATACTCACTTTTTAAAAGCAGCTAAAAGCATTTTCAACCAAGATCTTTTAAAAAATTATAACTTTTAAATACTATATTGTTTACGTTTTCTTCCATTCCGTTCCCATACCTGCCTTTGCATTGGAGTTTTCATTCTGTCTCATTGCTTTATGTGCCTGCATTTTAGGACAAAGGTTTATTTATGTTAGGTCTATTTTACTTCACATTTATAGAGCTGTAGGCAGCCTTAACTGTTTCACTGGAACACAGAAAGACACAGCAATAGGAAAAGTAGCATCACTTTTATTTACAATGATACTAAGCTCAGGTACTGAAAAAAAATTCCCACCAATATCAGTGGACAGGAATTACCAATGCAGATTTGATTAGATGGGAGGAAAGGAGCTTTGAAATAAAATACCTCATGTTCTCTGCTCATCAGAAGAAAAACAAGCTAGTAGTATCATTTAATAAAACATCTTTATGATAGTAAGCTCTAGAAGTTACGATACAGTCAAGAACATTCCTCTTGATTGTCCTATAAAATGTATAGTCTTTGTGAGAAAAAGAGAGTGAGAGTGGAAGAGAAATCTTATGGAAGAGGACTTACTCATTTGGGCAGAAGCAGAGATAGAGCCCATCTCCTGGTGCCATGCATGAGCCCATCATTGCCTACGTAGAACTAGAAGGTGGAACAGCCAAGTCCTGTTTACAGTGAGATGCTTATATTATTGACGAAAATGAGGAAACAATGACATAAAGTTCCTCTGAACAAGGGCAAGAAATTAATTCCAGATTTACCACGTCTACTATTTAGCAGTTCCTTTATTTAACACAAAAGAAACTTTGAAACTGAATAATATCTACAGTATTCTGAACACCATGTAGGCTTATTTAAGGGTATTTTCTATTGATACAAACAAAATCAGCATTGATTTAATTTTCTCTCCTTTATGGAAAAGCTTCTTGTGAAATTAGGCAGAATTTTGGCAAAAATCAGGTTCCTTGCCCTGCCCTAGAAAGCGTATGTCAGTATATGCACAGAAGTGATCTGGATGATCACCCTCATCAGAAATGCCCATCACTCAGAAAGTCAGAGGAAAGGAGAATGATCCACACCTGAGCCTCAATTAGGATCTTTCCTAACTAATATAAATCCTCGGGTATTTTCCGCGTGTTGTGGAGGTCCTAACCTTCCTTTAAATTAGTGGCTGCAGTGTACAGTATGAGGCTGCTCACTGCTTAGTAAGGGTGCTCAATATTTGGGAGAGAGTGGGAGAAAGAATGGTAATGCTGTTTGAGATGCAACAGTGACAGTTAGGAAGGAGACAAGCCCTGATTCCTCAGTTGTCAGCCTTATTTAGACTCCAGATACAGAGACTTAATTTGCCCTTTATTTTAGATTAGCCTGGGGAAACCTAAAGTATGGAGCAGTGCTTAGGATTGATGGTGATGAGGAATCTACTTCAAGGGACACCAAGCTTGCACTCTTGTCAAACTCCCAAGCATCAGATAAAAACCTAACAGTGATGATTAATACAATGTATGATAGTGATCCCCACATCTGTTTGCTTTCTTTAAGGGTACCCCAATGGCTGAAGAAAAGGCCAAATATAACTGCACTGTCAGTGAAGTCACCATTGTGAACCTGCAGCCTGAGAAGAATCCCATTCTCATCTTGCCAGGAGGGAAGCCAGGAAGTGAACACAGAAACCTTGGTTTCCATCCTCCTTCTCCAAGGGTTTCAGAGAAGAGGCTATCCCAGGGAGAGAAAAAACTATGGCCAGAAAAAGTCAAAAAAGAGGGAGCTTTGTCTCCCAGCCTGAATCGTGCACATGAGTTTTGTAGCACAGAGAACATCACCTTGAAGAGGCCAGTGAAGTTGGCCCCTCTGGAGATCCCTGTGGAAGTAAAAGAAGCGCAGCTCCAAAAGATTATGAGCATCCAGAGAGAAGCCCAAATGGCTGCTCAGAAGCTGGCAGTTATCAACTCCACCAGCAATGAACCCCATGTGAAAAGGGTAAAGAATCTGGCTCAGGGGGACCTGGAAAACCTTCAAAAGATAAAGATGAGTGAGAAGACTGTTCTGGAGGGTAAAGATGATCCCTTACCTCCTAAAAGCAGCAAACCTCTGGGAGAAATTCAAATTATTTTGCCTCCAGAGACCTCCAAGTTGCCGAAACAACCAGGTGTTGAAGAGTCTCCCAAGACACTCCATAAACCATTAATCCCCATTCTCCGGGTATCTGACATGCATGAAGAATCTAACAGTCCTGAAAGCACCCCTGATCCTTCCCAGGGCGTTTCTAGGCGCCGATTCAGACTAAGGCATATAAAAGAGCAGCATGAAGACCACGGGAAAGCCAAACCCTTAAAGGCCATGGATCCAAGTGTGGGGGAAGGCAAGCAGTACTCTGCAGGTCAACGAACCCAAAAAACCCTCAGTGATGCAAGCAAGCTCATTGAAAATGTGGTCAAAAAGCAGAAGGAACGGGGAGCGAAGCAAGGCGAAATGGATGAAGCCTCTTTTGTGAGGAGGCAGTCTAATCGAAGGATGGCCTTGGGAGACATCATTCAAGTAGATGAAGACTGAATATCATGTGCTGTGTAACACATGGGAGATTTAGACACAACAGTTACCCAGTAAAATGTTTTAGACTGACTGCTTAGGTAGAAGTCTTCAGAAGGGTCTCTGGAGATATTAGTAGACAACAAAGTGAATATAACATAATAATATTGTTGAACACATCTGTTATTTCTGAGATGCTCAAAGAAGTTGGACATAGGGCAAATATTTCCTTACTCTGCTCAATAGTAGAAAGGCCCCAGCTACACTCCTAAATCCAGCATGGACTACAACTTTTTAAGACACCTGTGGGCCGTTCAGGAAAAATCTGGATGTAGACTGGGTAGAGGGACTAAGAAAGAAACCTAGAAAATGCTGTGTCTGGGGCAAGAAGAAAAGTAATATAATTTACTCCTGAGAATACAACACTCCCGCTTTCTGCTGTTGCAGGTTTTTTTCAGAAAGACAAGACTAAAGTGTTCTTCATATCTATTGTTGGCAGAACAAAAAGTAATTAGCTTAAGATTTAGCAAGAGACATTTCAGTCAGGAAAGGAGAAATACTTTTAAGGACAATAAACACTGAAGAATGCTGTTTACAGAGAGGAGAATCTCTGTCATTGAAATTTTAAATAATACATTAGACAAACACCTGCCAAGGATGATTTCAGAAGAGTTAATCCTTCATTCAGTCACAACAAGGGCCAGATGATCTGTAGTGTCCTTCAACCTCTATTTTCTAATATTGTATAATCTCACTTTTCAGTTGTCCACTTGCAGGGCTACTAACCAACTAACACTATGTACTGCAAAAATGTACAATAAAAGTAACACTTCACTTTGCACTGATTTGTCTCCATTGTCTTGCAACTGATGTCCGGATATTCACTGAATCCTTCCGAAGGCAGCATCTAATATATGACTGCTTCTCCTTGATTTTTTTTCAGACCTACTTCTGTTTGTTCTTTTCCCAATTTCTTAGTAAAGGGAGGAACAGTTAATCCTAATATTTTCACTGTCTTGTCTCAAACAGCTCTGTCTTGCACTTTTTACCTGTTCACCTTCGGTCGCCTTTTAAGATCATCATCTTTTGAAGACTGAATGTTATTTTTATTTGAAATACTGAATAAACCAAGAATGTACAGTCTCAACTTAGTCCCAAAAATCTTTTTAGGGAGCAAAAACTAATTTTTTTTTTGTTGTCGTTAAATAGCTCTTATGACAAGCTTACAGAGATGCTGGCCCAGTGCAAGTGTTATTAAGTTCAATGTGTAGTGAGATGTGTCTTGTAAATGGCTTTAACAGCAAAAATCAGGATGTTCACTATCTTCTGGCAGTTGGCTTTTTTGTTTGCTTGATTTGCCTTTTTAGTAAAAATGGTCTTTTCTGCTTGTCAAATTATCTTAGAAGCAGGGACTTAAAAAACAATGGTGAGACGATAAAATTATAAGAGTTGGCAAAAATAGATGGATTATTTTGGAAGAACAGAAGGTGGCTAGAAACAGTAGAACTCTGTCTTTAACTGTGCTGGGGTTAGTGGGAGAAGAGAAAGGAAGAATAAAGCACCTTTGTTATAGAAAAGAAGTAAGTCTGCTTTTGCCTTTTATTATTTCGTCTCAGTACATGCTGAAGACAGCCAAAGACCGAGCAGATCAGGTTTTGAAAATTGTTTGAATCTTTTTCTGCATTCCAACAATGCCAGAAAATGTGAAACTTTCTTTGATTAAACATTTCTTCATTGTTCTCTTAGGAAGAGAAGAGGCAGCATTCAGAGATTCCTCTGGAATTCATTCTTTGGTTTTTCTTGCTGGAGAGAAAACAGACATTACCAGGACTGAAATGATGCCCAGGTTTGTCACCCTGTGGCTTGTCATCAGCTTTATCTATCAGTTTTTTATGGTGAGAGTAACTGGGGAATGAGAGCTTCAGGCCAGATAATTCATGTTGACTAAGGACTGTTGTTACAGTTCAACACAAGTCAAGGGATTAAAATTAGATGCTAAACCAAGAATTAAAAATGTGAGAGGTATGTCCTCTTTGTGATGTCTGGGCAATAAGGAGAAATGGTAATTTAACTCATAAACTCAACTGGATCTCTGACTCATTGCATCTACTTAATTGTGAATATGAAACTGCAATCCCAACGTGTTTTGGTAGCATCTCACAAGTTCCCAGCCAGAGAGTATTACAGACAGTTTTAATGTGATCTCCAAAGAAAATGCTACTAAGATTTGTAGTTCACAGTGGAAGAAGTATGGCATGACAGAACAGGTGAGTTCTCACATTTGATTCACCTGGTTCACCTGAGAAGCTTTTTCCTTCATTAAGCCATGATGTATGAAGGTTCCTCAAATGGGTCTTTGAACCCACCAAGGACTTCAATATCCCGACTTTGTCCTGTGACTGCAGTGGTGAATTGTTGTTGGATTCATGGGCAAAGGACTTTTGATTAGGGGAAGGGACTCAAAAGCTTTTCCAACTCCAGCATTAGCAAGGTCATTGCTGAACAGTGTCTCCAGGATCCAGTGTCCAACTTTACATGGAATTTTGTGCTCCCTGTCCCATGCTTCAAAAAGCATCTTCACTTATTGGAAAAGTGCTAGAAGACTGTTTTGAATTCTAGGAAACCTACCTTCTGTGTGACAGGGAAAAAAAGTTATTTGTGCTTTATCCAAGGTTCTTTCGGAAGAAGAAAAAAAGAAAGATATAAAAAATTTAGTGGAAGCTGAATCTTGAGAAATTCACACAGGAATCAGGTGCAGCATTTTAACTCAGGCTGCTGTCCCATATAAATGTATGCTGTCCTGTTTTTTTGTGCTGGTTAGACCTTCCCACAACCCCCTTATGCTGGCACTGCTTCTCAAACAGTACCACAGTGACCTGGGGCTGGGAGTTTAACATAGCAAATTCCCCCCCAAAATGAGTTTTCAACTGGGATGTGCCCCAGTCTTGATTTACTGAATAGCTTCAGCAGTGCTTGCGTCAGCATGAAGGAGACAAGGACAAGGAAGAACACATTCATTCTGACTACCCCTGTCACGTTTAAGTGTGTCTAAACTAAACTCTAAAGGCAATAACTGCAAAGGAAAACAGTGGGCTCTGTGACGTGATACAGGTACAAATTTGGGCTCCATTCTTAGGCTTCTGTGTATTGAAAAATAGTCATAGCTTTAGTTTAGAAATGCTGGGCCGGCATTAGCTGGAACAGCAATCTAGGGAATATGATGCTCCACTCTCTGCTCTGAAACTGTGCATCCTTCTGCTCTACTGTGGTTTTAAATCTATTCAGTCTGAAATATGATCATAGCCAAATGTTTTCCACAATGGAAAATTATATCAATGTGGGAGCATCAAGGGAACTCTCATACTTAACCAATCTGTTAGAGCAGGATGCTCCCAAAATGTTGCCTTCTGCTAGTAAAATAGGCGTGACTTGATGTTACCTAGTACTTGCTAGGGTATTAAGTGAGTAATGAAAAAGCAGTCTCATGCACACATAAAATAACATTTAGAGATCAAGTATAACTTCAGAAGAATCCCATTGAAAAAGCAAGATTAAGGTAAAATAGGGATTTTTGCTGGACAACTCTGGACACGGCAAGGTGGGTATTGTGGAGGGGAACCAAACTCTGCTCCCATTTATGTGCTGTGCCTATAGCATCTCTCCCTGAAGTCAATTCAATGGGTTTGCCTTCAGACTTCTGACTTAATAATGTGTCTGAACCGGGGATGGCACAATCAGTGAGCTGAGATCTAATTGACCCATAAATATATTCTCAAAATCTAGCAACAAAATATTGAGGGGGATTCATTTTTATGTAAATAAAGTTCATACAAGAATAAATAGTGCTTTAAGGATTCATATCCATGTATCTATTCAGTAGGTGGTTCCAAGAGAAAACTGCTTTCCGCTTTTCTGCCTTTACTTCCAATGATTTTGCAACTCAGGAACCCAGGAGGTAATTTCTTTTCTGTACTGCAGAAGCAAGCTCCATCCCTCTCCCCAAGGCTGTGGAAAAGCAGGAAACAAAGATGATCTTCAGGAATTTTTAGGCATCAATGTAAAATAAAGAGGCAGTGGAGGGACACAACACAGAGCAAGTGGAATAGTGAGATCCTTTCCGAATCAGCGTCATGATCAAAAGTCACAGACTAGTGGCACAATTATCTAATTTAGGAATAGTGCATATTTCATAAATAGCACTTTACACCCCCATAGAGTTTTACAGCACAGCAGAATAACACTTGCTGGCATGAGGAAAAAGGGGAAAATTCTTGACTGATTCATAGAATTCTAGAGCCAGACATGGTGGCTCATTCAAAGTGTGAAGAGGACAGCCCAGAGATAACTGGATCCCAGTCACGACTTGAAGCAGATGGGAACGCTATGAAATAGCCAAATGTCTTGGCTGTCCCCTACAATGTGCAGAAATTGTCCCTGGAGACACTGCCTTGGTGCTTGCTTGCAGTTCATTCTCCTTTCAGCCTGCAGCAGGAAAACAGTCTTGAATGGAAGGCAAAACAACAGAGAAGAGTTTCAGAAAAGCTTCTAGAAGTGAGTACGTGAAGCAGCAGACTAAGATTTTTTAGCTTTTTTATTATTTCTTATAAGATTCCCATTGCATTTGCCCTTACCTTGTCAGTGATTGCCATATGGAATTTGTGGAGAACTATAGGAAAGGACAATGCAGCCATCAACAGACTAGAGGAAGGGAAAGATATGAACCAGAAACATGGACCTGAGAAGGTCTCCAGAGACTGTCCTCATTCTGACGGCCATTCCTGCTTGCTGCAAGGTTTTCCTTGTCTCTTCTAGTTGTGAAGGCTGGGAGGATTAAAAAATCCCAGTCAAAGTCTCCATCCAGCAGTTGGTACAAGCCCGGAGGAGCCTGAGTTGGGCCCACTAATAATGAATCTAAGACTCTCCACTAGACTCTGTCCAAGCACTTCTGTGGGGTGAACCATAGGTAGCAGGATGGTCCCACATTGCAGCCTGTGATCCCAATGGTAGTGACTGGCTTGGGGTTCAAGCAGCACTGGGGTTCTTTCCAGAAGAGCTCAACAATTAGCAGTGGTTACTCTGTTATTCTAAACAGGGACATTTTTTTTTTCATTGTGGGGCTGGGAGAAAGTAAACCCTGATTTCTCCTGCCCGTGTAACCCAGGCACATTACACTCTTGGAAAACAGTCTTACAACTTCAGAAATGAGCTGGCACCATGCTTGCCTTTGGGATCAATGTGCTAATGTTCTCCGGCCGTTTGTACCAACAGGTTGCCTTAATTTTCAGTTTGTGAGAGACAAGATTTTACACATAATCGTTTCCTCTGAATATTCACTGAGGCCCTGGGGGTGACATGCTTTCAGGCAATCACAGCAGAAACGTCGATAAAAGGAGCAGTGCTGGAAAATCATTAGCAGAGAGTACTTTTAAGTTCATTCCTCGAGTACATGGGCTTATACCCTGGGCAGGCTGCTGACACTTCTTCGGTCCCCAGAAATTTATTGTAGCAGTGCAAGATGAAATTGGTTCAGTTAGAATAAAGGATGTATAGAGCCTCCAGCTAAACTCATCCTTCTTTACTTGCTAATTCCTGCAGGAAATAGGAACAGAAGCTCTGAAAGATCTTTTGAGTGTTTCTGGCCCAGTAAGGAACAGAAAGCAGCATGTGAACTCATCTGTCAGGCCTTCAGAGCAAGAAAGATCCAAAAAGTCCAGTAAAGTTGAGATGAGCAAAGAGCACACGAGGTCTTGGTGTGACCAAGACTTTTTATTTGCTTTTATAGTCAATGGGAATCTATCAGCAGGACTTCAGTGAATTTCTGAGGCAAGTCATTCTTCTCGGGCCTCCTGCAGCTATACATATTCAAGTCCTCACAGACACCTGAACAGGGATTTATTCTAATGGCACTACGCTGTGTGTTAGAGGTGAGTCAAATACACAGTGAGACATTCCTCAGCTCAGACTGGAGGCAAAACGCAGTAGCTTCTGGGTGAAATTCACAGGTGTCATATAAACAATGTCGTCTCTGCAATCCTGACTTCAGGAGACTAGGGTACCGTTTGTTTTAGCCAGGCTGCACGTTTTAAGATGTAGACACAGACTTAGCATGAGAGTATGGGGAAAACATGATGGAAAGCAGTCACTTAATTACCAGTCACATAGTAGAGAAGGAGGTATGGAATTCCTGTTGTTCGTTTGCCCAAAAAAGAAAGTTTGAGGTGACCTTTTCCCCTCGTCTTTCCATTTCCACTTTGAGATAAGGAAAAGAACATCATTTATAGATTACCTCTGAGGGTGACACAAACTCAAAACTGGGAATTCATATTTTTCTCCAATTAGAATAGCTTTAGATGGTAAGGAGCCAAGTCAAAATTTAAAAAAAACCTTTTCCCCATCCCTTTCCCATTCCCAACTTCCTCCCTGTCCCCACCCTCTCTCCCTACCCTGAGGGGCACAGGGCTGGGAACGGGAGTCAGGGTCCATCCATGGCAGCCCCTCTGGGCTGTTCTTCCCTTATCATCCTTCTCCCTGCTCCAGCGTGGGCCCTGCCCTGGGCTGCAGTCTTCAGGGACACCCTGCTCCCACTTGGGCTCTCTATGGCTGCAGCTCCTGCAGGAAATATCCCCCCAGGCTGCAGGATGGGTCTCTGCTCCAGCGAGGTCTCTCCAGGGCTGCAGGGGTCCCTGCTCCGGAACTGCAGCACCTCCTGCTCTCCTCTTTTCCACCCTTCTCCACCTTTCATAACCTCTCAGTCCCAACCACCCAAGACTGCTGTATTAGGAACAGAAGTGTGGAAGATTTTTTTTATTTTTCCTCTTGAAAGTGAGCATCCTTTTTCATGTCTATAATTCAATTAATGTTTTTTCCATCACCAGGTTTCTTCTGTTCATCATTTTCTCATTTTAGAGATCTGTCAGCGGAAGGTAATGAAAATGTAAGCAAGCCAGGGTTGTGTGGGCGGGAAGTAAACTTTGGTGTTAAGTTAAAAATCACAGTTTGAGGTCTGGGTGCACTTCCAGTGGTAATTCATTTGGTAAATCAACCAGTTTGTCCTATCATCAAGCTGTCATTTCCAAGCAGTACTGCACCAGGTCCCTGCCAGAGACTATTAAGCAAGTCATTATTATTTCAGCCCCATTAGCTAACAGGATACACCTCTCAACCCAAGTAAAAATGCTAATCAACTTTGTCTTGAAGCAGTGTATTCAGCCTCTTGCTTCTGAATTATGGCTTCCTACATCATTATTAAATATCAACTTGAACTACGGGGCAAAGAGCAGATCATTCAGAGGTGAGATAATCCGGTACCTTCTTTTTCTGGCTATGTTGGCAAGTACTGAAGAAAAGCTTGGGACCAGGAGCTACAGATTCCATCGGGAATAGAATAAAATCACGGTCTTAGTTTCCCAGATGAACATGATGATCAGTTTGTTCCAGCTGCCTCCTCCTTCCTCCTTCAGTTACCTTTGAAAACTGAATACATGCTGTGAAGTCACTTAGGTGCCTTTGGTAAGCTCTCCCCCAGACTTAGTTACCAAAGGCTCTGACCCTGAATTTTTCTGCTATTTTTTCAGAGGTAGCCAAACCTGCTGGGCTTCAGGACCCAGAGAGTTTCCTCCTCTTCTCAACCCAATAGCTGTGAGGTTGCTATCGTTCATCCAGCTTCCAGTGTATAGATAGATACACATACACTGCAGACTCCACACGTGCCCAGACACACAGACCAATGCAGACAGAGATTACTTTTCTTTTATTTTTTTATTGACATCCACATGAAAAAGTCCAGCACCCATAGAAAAATGATCGAGGACAGCTCAATCCTCCCCTCCGCTCTGGCTGATTAGGATTGAAGGCTGCTATTGGAATATACACACATACTGTAGGTCTCTCCAGAAGCTGGTCTGGGACCCCCAGTCTGCCCAGTACCCAGCCCCTGGACCATGGTCTCCTCTGGTTCTCAGACCTCTTATCCCAGTCACCAGGCATGCCACCTTGAAGCTCACTAGCATTGACAAATGTGCACTTAGAACAGAGAGGGTAGATGGAAATTGGATTTCACGAAGATATAAGATCAAACACTGTCCAATGAGACAAATCTGCTTACCAGTATCATGGCAACACATGTCCAGTTCCTTTCCCCTTTACTTTCCTGCTCTTGTTTCTCCCCAGTTCATCTCAGTCCCTCCCTTTCTCCACCTTCATTTCTTCCTCTAAAAATCCCAAAATACGTTTTGCACATTTCCATAATCCCCTTAAAACCTTCAATACTAAATTTTGCACAATCCCAAAATGCTCTTCCCATGCTAAGTCCTATACCTGGCACCAACTGTCCAGGTGATGTGGCTTTCTGGGGAAGGAGTGTCTTTTGTTGGCTTCTCCTGGTGGGTCCCCCACCAGGACAACGTTCTAGTCTTCTTCCTCTGAACATCTGAGGAGCAGCTGGTTCAGTGCTCTGGTTTTCCTTGGTTAAGTTTTCACCATGCAGATAGATGGTGAATCTGTGCTTAATATTTTGTGCTCTACCTCTGCTCATGGCATTTTCCCCTCCATCAGCATTTAACAACTGTCTAATGGCCTACTTTTAAGTAGTCTCTGCATAGTTTCCTCATCTTCTTTTCCAAGCTGCTTATTTTTCACCAAGTTTGAAGAAAAAAATTGTATTTTTTTTTCAAGCATCGGCTCCGTCCTGCAGTGCTAGGAAGGGCTATTGCAGCACTACTCCAGTAGATGGCTGGCTTCAGTCATGAATAAAACTCTCCCAAGGAAAGCACATCGCTCAGCAGCGCATTTGCAGCAGAGAGCAGAGATTTATTTCTGTGGGCTATTGATTAATGCAGCAGTTCTCTTTCCACTTTGGATCCGTTAATGAAACTTGAAATAAAAACAACCCTGTGCAGTTCAAGGCAGGCAAATATGACAAAGTAAAGTAAACTGCTGACATGAAACCATTCCAGGTTCAACTCTCCTTTTTAAAAACTGGTACTTTTAAAGTATTTAACACTTTCGTTCTGAATGGATTCTCTTTTGGTCATGCTAAAAAAAGGGCTCTTTCCCTTCCCTAGAACCAAAGGGAAAAGGCTGAATGTATTTAAGCAAACAGATTTGATTTATCTCAGTAGAAGAGTGAGAGATGAAACAAAAAAGGCCAGGTGAGATGATCTTGCAGTTCTTGAACATTCAGATATATGAATTAAAGTGAGCATGCTCAACAGCAAAGCAAGAAAATCTTCAGAAACTGGGAGATGTTGGATTCAGGTTGCTTCTGATAAAACCCATGCCCTGAAATCTTTTTGCTTTCAGTGTCATCATGTGCAAAAGTAAGTAAATCCCAATTCTTCACAGCTCTTGAAGTAGAACACGGTGGGTAAAAGGCCCTGAGTCTAAGTGTCATAAAGGACACACATGGAAATTTATCCAGAACTGACATACTGGTACCATCACTGCCATCTTTGCAATAGCTAAACTGATAGAAAACTTGATGTTTGCTACTGCATGCAGTAAATGGATGCATTTATAGCCAGGGAGCCACAGCTGAGGGGTGAATACTGTGGACCAGTGAATCAAAAAACAGGGTTTAAGAGACTTCCAGAGACCCTCCTCTGGTCCGTGTTCCTGCTCCACACATATCTGTCCTAGTACTGCTTTTTCAAATTCTAAAAAAAAACCACCACAATACCAACCAACCCAAACCCCTAAACTTTCCAAAAATAAAGAATTCGTGTCTATTTCAGTAGCTACCTGAATACTGTTGGTTTGTTTTCTTTGACAATTTGTCTCTGTCTTCCTAAAGAGAACCGAAGTCCATTGCTTGTTGACCTAACCCAGATGGGTATGCAGGAAAATCTACTACCTTTCTCCTTTCAGCAACCTTCTACATATTTCAGGATTTCTGTCATGTCCACCTTCAATTTCCTCTTTGCTAGGCTAAACAATCCATTCCTTTCAATCTCTTTCCTTAGGTCATGTTTTCCTGACTTCTGAGCATTCACCCTGCTCTCTGAGTTCTGTCCAGAACTCGGTCACTTCATTCTTGCAATGTAGAGCCTGAAACAGAACACAGCACTGAGTGTTGTAAAAAGCTGGTGTTTAAGAGTATTGGATAAGCACCTTTTTGGTCTGCAAATAAAAGCACCTGTTCTGCCATATGGCTGTTGTCAATTCGACATGTGCCTTTCTTTTTTGTTAGCGTAATTCCCTCTCCAGGTGAAGAGGTGAAGGGATTAAACATATGTGCCTGTATTCCAAGTAGCTGTAGAGGAATTTATATTTGGAATGTGATCCAACCCGTAAAAGTACTTTGAAAAGTATTTCAAAAGTCTTCTTTCATGTCCCATCGGCACCACAGGAACAAACAGATCCATAGGTCATCCAGTGCAGTATTTTCTGAGTGATGGTTGTCATCTTTGATATTTAAAAAAGGTACCATTAACCTCATAGGCAGTCACTGCGGGATGCCGTGGGCATGAGAAAGTGTTTTAATTCCGTGACGGAGAGATGCGCTGATGTTTTTAAATCTGATAGTTTATGTCCCCATTTAAAAGCATGGTGTAATCCTCACTCATGAAGCTTATTCAAGTTCTCAGACTGCTAAACTGTTGGGTCCAGCAATCTGTCACATCCCATTTAAATCAATTTATTATTCTTGCTTTAAGAAGCAATGGATTAGTAGATACTGAGGCAGTGACATAATGGTATTTCATGACTTCTGATGGCTTTCGGGAAGGTCTGATGTGACGTTTTTAGATACAGATGGTGAGCAAAAAATGACATATAAATGACAAATTGGAAAATCACTCCCAAAAGTATTCAGTCAGTTTGAGTGGAGATGCTGAGTAGGCTCCTAGCAGAGTCTGTACTTAATCCACAGATACTGAGTTGTTGTCACTAACGACCTGGGTGGTGGAAGAGAGTGAATTTTAGTAAATGTACAGCTAACACCATGACAGTGGAAAAAAGCTGAGATTGATTATTTCTATTATTCATGCTTGTTTATGAATAGAAGAGTATGTGCAGTTACTGACATAGGCTTCAATGCACAGACCAATTAGAGCGATATGAGCAAAAAGCAACAAGGCTGGCAAAAGCTGTTGAGAATATGAAATAATCTGGTTTGTTTAGGAGAGAAAAGAGCGTGCTGAGATGGAATTCAAGAATGCTGTTCAACTATCTAATCAGATAATTTCTTTCTTTTAAAGAAGTAATGGTTAACTTTTCCCAGTTCATTCTGTAGAGGCAGTATTCATCTTAATTCATAGCAAAGGACATCTTGGAGGAACTTTTTAACTAATAACTCTCAAGTATTAGGAAAAATAATAATAATAATAATAATAATAATTTCTGAAGGCAGTCATCTTTACCCAGGTTAGACAGGCTTCCACTGGGAAGGTCTAAGTTATAAGGTTCATTTGGTAGCCTACACGGCAAACCCAATCCATGAGGCATTTCTGTCTAGTTCACGGTCTTCCTCCTGTAGAGGACTGGAAGAGCTATTTGAGGAGAAAAGGCCATGTGAGCAGGTTAAAGCTGTTTCTTGAACCAGAATAGCTGTCTGAGAGAAGTGCTCACATTGCAGTGACGCTGTCTCACCAGGAAGATTCCAAAACTGGGAGTCATCTGTGAAGGCAGCTGAGGCCAGATGTCACTGATCTGGGATTGACTAGAGAGATCAATCTGGCAGAACTGTGGCTTTCTATATAATAATTAGTTCAGAAATAAACCTCTTGCAGAGCTAAATGTTCACATTTTTCCTTATTCATGTGAACCAGATTCGCTGCTGGGACAAGCCATCACATGCCAGTCTAATGCTGCCCTGCCACCCAAATTCCTGTTAAATCAAAGAACCTCCTTTGAGTTTCTAAAGGACACTACAGGCTCCTAAGACTGCGTTAAAGAGAATGTAACTGTGCTGCTGCGCTCACTGCTGATATTTTGCTTAGATTGTGATGGCCGTCAGATATCCCACAGTCATCGCAAGATATAACACCTAACTAGGATTTTCAGTTTAGAAGAGGAGTACTCCGCATTGACAGAAGCAGGGAAACTGTTTTCACAGGCTTCCTTTGAGACCATGAGTTAGATCCTACAGGGAAGCATTTTTGAAACTGTGTTGAACATTTCACTGAAACTACTGAGCCGTTTTTTGGCTACGTAGTGATATTTCTTTTCATCACTACTGAGAAAACTATGAAAAGCCCATGATGTACCAGACCAACATAACCTTCATCCCAGTAAAAGGAACATAACAAACTCAAAGGACCAGACAGAGATTAATGTCCCATCCTTAACTGCTCCGGGATTTGGGAGAGCAAAGAAGTGGTAAAGGTCAAATCTGCCCTACTGTTTCTTAACCTTACTTATAGATGACTGATCGTTGTGTCTGATGCTTACAACATCAAGCCTTGCCCAAGCTAGACCCTGAGTACAGCGCCTTCCTTCATGCACGTCATAACTAAGTATCCTGGGAAAAACGTACCTAAGATCAGACATTTATTCTGTGCACTGGGTAGTTAAAAGGACTTGATCAGAAAGGTGTTTTGTGAGGAATCTAACAAAAAGTCAGATTGCTTCATCAAGGTTTGCCTCGACACAACCTTTTTTTTTCAGTAAAAATCCTTATAATTAAAATTTTTGTACTAAAAATGTTGGGAATTCTAAAAAGATAAAAAGGTCAGTTTTAACAGGAAATATTTTTATCGAGTTTTTTTTTACCTGTGTTGATGTTGAGTTTTTCTTTACTAATCTTATTTTTTAATCTTTGTTTCTTAGGGCAATTGAATGAATCTCCTCACACTCCCTGTATCTGTGGGACAAAATATGAATCGCTAATCCAGAAAAACATTGCTGTCTTTTCCTGTACTCTTGCTCTTTATTCTCCAGAATTTCTTGGGCTTGTCCTTCCGTACATTTTATTTCCCAGTTACTTTCACTGGGGCTGTGTACATCTCTATCACAACAAACTGCCTTTTCCATGGTCTTCCTAACATATGTCTTGTGTCTGATTTACCACATTTAACTCCCAGATGTAGATTTCCTGCAACAAGTAGCAGAATTCTGATGCAGAAAATGGAAAATCTTGTCATGGGAAGTATTAATGAGCAAGAGGATCAATTATTCCATTGCACTCAGAGCCTGTGAGGCCTCATTTGGAACACTGGATACTGGTTTGGGTATTAGACTCTAGAAAACATTGACAAAGGGAGACAGCATAAATGAACAGGAAATAATTATGAAGAAAAACATCTTTGCTGTCAGTGAAGTGTGGGTCTGTTTATGCTCAGACTAAGCTTACCTACTTTTTACATTGTTTACCATGATTTGTGCTTTGAAAGAGGATTCCTCAACCTGAGTCTCAGATTTTACCTGGGTGTCTTGAAGCTGGTCAACACAGGGACAATCTCAGTTACTTTATGTATTACAAAGCGAGCTGAGATGCATCTGAAGGTGCTTGGGACAAGTCCTCCAGTGAACATCACAGAAGATCTGCCAGTCATTCCTTGAGAGGCTTCATGGTCACTGTAGCAAAGGTATTAAGGGTCATCACATAAAACAAGCAGATGCCAAATACATAGATGCTGTTTTTTTGCAGTGTGGTAAAGTTTTGAAACTTTCTACAGGGTAAGTTTGTATGGGTTTAAAAAATTGTGTATTTCATGGGGAAGAAATCTCCACTGAACAAACTAAACTACAAATTACTCAAGTGAGTGAGATAATTCTGGGAAGGTTCACTGTAGATTTGCCCTGTTTTCCTCTGGGCATGTGTCACTGGCTACTGGTGGAGTCAAGATTAGGGGCTAAGTGCATCTTTGGTCTGACTCAGTACAGCTTTTCTGAAGATCCTGTAACTTCTAAAACACATGCCTTATCCCACATTCTTCAAAATGTGACCAGAGAAATTGTTCTTCTGGTTTGCCACTGTACTAAGTCACCCTGTCATCCTGCCCTAAGCTGCTTGGTGGTCACTCTGTGAAATTCAAACCTCCTTGGTGTTCCTTCAGAAACTTCACAATTCTTTCTGCTCTCAAATTTTCTATCTGTTCATATTTTATGTTATGTTTAAAGATCAAAGTTGCAGCATTTTGCATCCAGCAGTACAGTCTGGATCACTCAGATGTGTGCTGTGTTGTAGGCACAGAATAACCTTGAAAGTTACTCTCCTCTCTACTTTCACCTCAACTCATCCCACTTCTGTCCTCTCATCTCTCAAAATTTCTCTTTTTTTTTTTTCTTTTTCTTCTTTTTTTTTTACTTGTCCCTCTTCTAAAATGATATGTCAGATCATAGAATCATAGAATGGTTAGAGTTGGAAGGGACATTAAAGATCATCCAGTTTCAACCCCCCTGCCATGGGCAGGGACGCCTCCCACTAGATCAGGTTGCTCAATGCCCCATCCAGCCTGATCTTAAACACCTCCAGGGATGGGGCAGCCACAGCTTCACTGGGCAACCTGTTCCAGTGCCTCACCACGCTCACAAGAAAGAATTTCTTCCTAATATCTAAGCTAAATCTCCCCTCTTCCAATTTAAAACCATTAACCTTTGTCCTATCAGTACACTTCCTAACAAAGGGTCTCCAGCTCTCCTGGAGCTCCCTTCAGATACTGAAAGGCTGCTCTAGAGGTCTCCCCAGAGCCTTCTCTTCTCCAGGCTGAACAGCACCGGCTCTCTCAGCTTATCAATAATTAACGCAGATAATGTGTTAATATTTCTTTGATGGGACCAAAAAGAAATAAAATAAGCTCTTCAATTGAAAATGTATTTTGTATTCAGATGGGTTTTTTCACCACCTTGCTCATTCTGTAAGTACCTAGCAGTTGGGTTCATTGTTTTTTTCTCTTGTCAGTGCTGACACTGATTTTCCTCTGTATGTTGAAGTCTACTGGAAAGAAAAAAAAAAAACAAAAAACAAATTACCAAACTAAAAAGGATGTGTCTAGTAAATACACTATACATGAGTTATGGATATCCATGTAATGAATTCATATGTTATTTCTCTTTGACCACTTTACCATCTCAATACTCTCTAACCTTTCTTCCCAGACTAATTGTAATATTTCAAATATAAAAAAACATTAGGCATTTACTATTTAAAATAAGTTATCCTATATGAGAATATCATCTTCATCTCTCAAATTTATTTCTTAAAAATTTCCTTCTCTGTCTGTCTTGGCTTGAGGCCCTGAATAAGCCATATCCAGACTGGGTCATTATTTTTGTATTCTGTACGTAAAAATCTACAGAACTTTATTTTCTGGAAATTATGGGAGAAGAAATTTGACTTTATCTTTGGTTAAAATGAGATTTTTGCTTCCCAGCACGATGCAAACTATGACTTATAGACCCAGAAGGTACGAAGATATGAAATTATTCACATTGGAAAGTTATTTTGGCATTGAGAACCTTATTTTGCATTGAATCTATATATAGAAAAATGTTATAAAAATAATTCTGAACTTTTAAAGTGGCTTCACAGAGAAGGACACTTGGTGGTGTAAGCACGGGAATCTATGGTGGATAGGACAAACATCAACCTTCCAAGCATTTAATGTGGCAGACAGCAGACTAATATAGTGCAAATAGGAAAGGTATGATTAGCACTTGCTTAGGATGTCTAGCTCCTTTGTATGTGAGTAATAGCCTCATCTCAAGTGTACCTTGTGAAAGGTTTTACACCCACAGAACCGCTCGCCCTCATATTTTCCCTTTGTGTTTGACATGCACAGTCTCTTACATCTGATTTACTGCTTGTACACTGCTGGTGAGTTCAGTTGTAAATTCTCCAGGGTGGTACTAGAATTAAGCAAGGATGCTCAGCCCATGAACAAGTTCTACTGATGTGGAGCTGTTGCAGGATATATCAACCGGAACAAGCTGGAGAACAAGCCATTTCAGATCAACAGCTTGGAAAACATATTTCAGCACAAATAAGGGCCACAGTGCTGACTATAATATCAGAATAAATTTATTTCCTTACAGGTGTTGTTACAAGGTCATGAGTGACCACAGGGCCATGAAGCTGGTCAATTGTCTCATTCAAACTAAGGATTGCAACATTTTATATCTACATTGGTACCCTTAACTCTAAAGTCATAGTCATATCTTTTCTCTTCTGGGTCCCTTTTCCCAAGTAACAAGTGATATGACAAGAGGAAAGGGCCTCAAGTTGCACCAAGGGAGGTTTTGTTTGTATATTAGGAAAAATTTCTTCATTGAAAGCATTATCAAGCATCAGAACAAGCTATCCAGGGAAGTTGTTGAGTTACTATCCCTGGAGGTACATAAAAGATGTGTAGTTGCAGTGCTGAGGGAAGTGATTCAGTGGTGGACTTGACAACGTTAGATTTGTGGTTGGACTTGATCTTAAAGATCTTTTTCAACCTATATGATTCTAGAATTCTTTAATTCCTGCTTCTGGCATATTATTTTCTATCCAAAGAATAGCTGCTTGATTTCAATGCAATATTCATAGAATCAAAGAATGATTAGAGTTGGAAGGGACCTTAAAGTTCATCAAGTTCCAATCTCCTACCATGGGCAGAGACATCTCACACCAGACCAGATTGTTCAAAGCCCCATGCAGCCTGGTCTTGAGCATCTCCAGGGATGGAGCATCCACAGCTTCTCTGGGTAACCTGTTCCACTGCCTCACCACCCTCACAGGAAAGAATTCATTGCTGATTGTGAGAATACTGAGATGTAAGTGGAAGAGGGGAAGAGGTATGTCTCACTGTTTTAACGGAGATGGAAATACTACCTTTAGGTTTTACTTTCAACAACCAAAGCCGTGTCTGCTTTGCCTCGCTCCACTGAAATGTCAATAAAGAGGCATTGATGTTGATTTTCCATATTACAAGGAAACTTGAAGTGCATTGACGGCAAATCCTTGAAATGTTGCTCAATAAAGAGGAAGAAAACCATTCAATTCTAGTTCATCAGGCAAACTCCCTTTTGCAATTCATTGACTACTTGAACCACTGAGTCATAGACGTATTCAGAACAATTCCTTTCCACTGTATCAATATCATTAAAAGTGTCCCGATTTCAAGCATGATGTGATTTATTATCTTGCTGCAGAACTCAGCACCACAGAAGTTTATCACCTATAGCTGGAGAGAACAGCATTTAATTATAGAACTGCACTGTCACCTATGATCAACTATCTGATTTACAAAAGCCACTAAATCTAGCAATAGTCTTCAATTGCAATAATTAAATCAGACCTATGTAAATGATGTGATACTTGGCCCTCTTTCATATTTATATAACTAACTAGAATTAGGTTATATGTTTGGCATTTGCATTGCTTTTGCAGATATTGTGGAAGGAAACGTGATTAATCACATTTATTACATACAGAGAGCTTTGTTCCGCTGTGCATCCTGCTCGTATGTCAACCCAATGAGCTGCTTAAAACAGTTATATTTTACAAAAATGAATTTTAACATGTTGGCCGATCCTAAAGAAAGTTTCTTCTTTTCTCTAGCATAGCATTCTCTGTCCCAAAATTACATGGAGAGGACAAATGTGGTCTCATTAAATATTGTGATTGGTTTAGGTTACAGTATCTCCTAGCTTATCATTTTAAAGGTTACATTATTATAAAGGTGAGTTATGAATGAAGGGCCAGAAGTTGGTGACTGTGGAGATGGATAAACATAAACACTGTGTATTTAAGAGATGGAGCAGTATGAGTCTATCCTTGGATAAGTCAGGAAAAAAGAAATACTTAGAATGTAACGAGAATAATGGATTGCATGAGTTTTCATTGTTCTTACAACTGTTTTAGATTTTATATGGCTCACAGCCACCTAAAGAATGATCTTTCTAGAGACCAGGCAGCAAAGTTTGAAAGTGTTTGCTCATGTTGTTGGTGATATTTTTCCCATTTTAATTGCTATTTCTCTTCAGTCTGTTAAGGTTTTATTCCAGAACACATTGTAGGATTAGTAGAAATGTTATTTGTTGTTAGATTAACTTTTCACTAAACTGTGAGAATTCCGTAATTCTTGACTTTGTAACTTGCAGTACTGGATGCAGTGCTCATCAAGCAGGAATTATTTATGACTTAAGATCTGGGAATGACAAATCCCGTAATTCATTAACAATGATAAAGATAATAAGAAGTAAGGCCAAAATAACATTGTGTCATGATAAACCTATATAAAACCATCATATAAAACCTATAAAAAATTAAACCATGACATAAGGCACATAAACATCATAGAGCCCATGATGCATAACGCAACAGGAGACAGCACCTATATTTTACAGCAGAAAAAGACATTTCTATGCTAGATAGGTTTGTTTTTTCATTTTTTTTATTTTATTTTTTTTTAAGATAGACCATTTGAATCTGCTTCGTGCCTTGAAATGTAAGCCATTTGGAACTATAACATATAGTGTGTACAAGACAATATATATAAATATATAAAAGGTACAGAAGGATTCCCCAGTGGTGTAATTCCTTGTTTCCTAGGAATTTATGAGTTGTAAATGCACAGGTACTGATCTGAGCCCTGCCAGCATCAAAATTTTCAAGAATTTTCATGTCAGAGCCATGAGACACCGTTAAGCAGAAGAAAAAGCACTGCACAATTGCAGCAAATTTACCAAAGAAAAAACTGGCTGATGGTTACATAATCATAGAATCTTCTATGTTGCAAGAGACCTTCCAGATCATGAAGTCCAACCACCAGCCTAACACTGCCAAGGCTACCACTAAACCATGTCCCTAAGCACCATGTCTACCTGTTTCTTAAATACCTCCAGGGACGGTGACTCAACCGCTTGACTAGGCAGCCTGTTCCAATGCTTGATAATCCTTTTGGTGAAGAATTTTTTCCTAATATCCAATCCAAACCCCACCTGGCACAAACTGAGGCTGTTTCCTCTTGTCCTGTCACTTGTCATGTGGGAAAAGAGACCAACTCTCACCTGGCTACACCCTCCTTTCAAGTAGTTCTAGAGAGCAATTAGGTCTCCCCTCAGCCTCCTTTTCTCCAGGATGAATAACCCCAGCTCCCTCAGCTGCTCCTCGCAGGGTTTGCTCTCCAGAACCCTCAGCAGCACTGTTATCCTGCTCATGACTCACTCCAGGTACGGAGTCATGGTGTTATGGTTATATCTGTGACCAAACTAGTAGTTTCAGGCAGTGAAGGCACTGTGATTTGCAGACTGTGTAATTCCTGTGAGTGAACTATTGTGGAATACGTTGCCACAAAGCATTTTGAAGCAATATTTAGATGGATTCAAACTCAGCTGCTCAAATTTACTGAAGACGAAAGAAGTGTGAGCTGTTCAAGCCACATACAATGCCTTTGTGAGGAAATCCCCGTGCCACATCGCAGGCGGAGAATCTATTCCGGGGAAGCATTGTGGAATGATTACTGTTTTCTTCCACATCTGCTAAGGAATCCGTTCCTAAGGATAAGATAGCAGGCTACACAGACCTTCTCCCTGACCTGCTACAGCCATCGCTTATATTCTTAACCCTGGGGTGGAAATGGAAATAAAAGGTTCATAATCAGAACAGAAAGAACTACAGAATGTGGGGAAATTGAGATTTGTATCCCCGCATCGCCAGTTATCATAGCCCTCCCAGCAGCTGCTTCAGTGCTGTTTCCAGTAGCAATCCGAATAAGGCAGCGGCTTGAATTACCATCCACGTATTCTTGAAAGAGTTTATGTTTCTCCCCAGATCACTGGAAACAAAATATCTGCGGGGAGGAATGATTTCCTTTCTGTTAATCACCTTGGTGCCATCTAAAGCGAAGGAACAGCTTTAACGACTGAGCTTGCTTGAAGTATGTTGACAGATGTTGATTATACGTGGTAGCTGAAATACTAATGGTTGCAAAATAGAACTACATACTAGGCCACTGTTAAAGACAGTGTAAGGCTATTTTTTCACTGTATGCAAAAGTCATCTTTGATACATCACTTGGTTTAATCTCTTACAGCTGACCAAGCTAATGTGCTGGTGAAAAGATCCAAATTATTGGCAAGGCACTATTCTTTAGGGAGAAAACAACCAGGATCCTATAGACTTAATATTTTCACATTAAGTAAAGGTATTATTTCACCAAATATTGGGTTGAAAAGTAAAGCAGCCTGAAGGAAAATGTACACAGAAAGTCAGCGTAGATACTGAAGCACTCAGTTATGGGCAAAAATGTTGGTTTGCTATTTTAGTCTGGAGTTAAGCAACCCTCTGTCCTCCTGTTTCTTTTGATGGAGTTTGTGAATGCTGGAATGGGAACAGTCTGAGACAGATGTTTCCTTTTCAGGGTTATAGATGCATATGCAGAATTAGATACTGCATCTGTTTTTTGTAGACTAATGAAAGGCTGCTTCTGCTGGTGGAGCTGTGAATAAACCCTGCAACCACTCCAGAAGCTGGGCAGTATTCAACCAGGTTGTGGGTCCTCAATATATTTTTCACCATTCTGCACTCACTTACAGAGGTTTTCTTTTTGGAAAACAAAAAATAGAAAAGAAAAATTAAAGGAAAAATCTCTGAACAGATTTGCCAATAACCTATGCCTAAAATGCAATTCTGCAAAGAAATTTTATATAGCCACACTATGAACTTCAAGTCCCTATTCAGTAAATAAATACCTAGTTGCTTTGCTGAATCAGGCTCTCGCTTGTACTGAGGTAATGATCCCTGCAGGAAACCTGAAAGGAGCAGCAAAGGTGATGATCCTTCTTCATTAGCTAAGTCTTTTTATACCCACACAGAAGATAAGGAATGAGTTCTGCCCAAGGGAGGGAGGAATTGATGAATGAAACAGGTCCTTTACAAATGTATGGAATGGTTGTGAATGGGTCTCAATAACGTGCAAAAGATAATATTATTATAGCCTGTCTCATTGGCAGTGGAGGGGAGGAGACTGGGGTGAGTGAAAATAAGGTCTGTCACCGACAAGGGGGTTTATAGAAAACACCAGAGCTACCACCCCATCCGTCTTACAGGACAGAAATCCTCACCATTTAAACACGTTTTAATTTCACATTCAAACTGAAATGAAACTAAAACAAGGGGGAGCCTTTCTCCTCTGCACTATTTCATAGCGACATAGACAGGCGTGTGGTGAGAGAGGACAAGCAAAATAAACCAGCATCTAGTTCAGTTCAATCTCCAGCCTGCCAGAAACTGCTATGGTAATGTTAACATAATTTATTAGAATGATTAATTTATTTTAAAAAATATCATTAAAAGTATTATATTCAATAATATATATATATCCATTCGAATCACATATAGGTATTACAAAACTTCAAATTATACACATACAGGTACTTCTATATAACATAAAAAAAGTGAACACATGATCCCCAATACATTTTGAAATCCGGCAAACTGACTTTGGTCAGTGATTTTCCTTTGGAAAGTTGAAAACTCTGTTGAGGGGGAATCTCCTTCAGCTCGAGGGTGAGCTGCAACATAGCAGAAATCAGTTTCTGCATCTGTTGGTACCAGGTAGCAGATGGACCAGATAGAACTATGATCTGCTGCCAAAGCTGCGTGGACATTCATGAATCTGACCAGCCTCAATTCTACTCACACCAAAGCCCTCAACCCTGCACTGGGAAATTTTAGCAGATGCAGGAAGGTCTCCATAACCTAGTCTAGATCCTGGCTTACAGACCTGCTCTAGATGCCACCTCATTTACAGCTATGCTAAAGAACTAGATGGCGATGTGGGGAGATGATGACATCCTTTGTATCTCCTGTGGTCCCTATTTTGGGGACCAGCAGTTTGTGACTGACTAGGCTACTTTGTGAGCCTCAAAGCCTGCTCTGATGGACACCCATCCCGGGTGGAGCAGCTTGGGGAACAGCTTCTTAATGGAGAGAAGCTGCGGTCTGCAGTTGCAGCAGAGGAGAAGACGGAGGGATGTGTCAGGAAGAGGGGTGAAGGACTGGTGGCTCCAGCACAAAAGTCAGAGTTGAAATTTAAGCAAAAAATATCCCAGCCAAGGGCTTTTTATTTAGACACTGAGCTCAGGGAGGGCGTAAAAGCAGAGGCCACCTGTTTGCTAAACCACGCTGTCTGGGAGCACATATCCCTCCAGTTCTCTGTACCCTCCGCTGAGGGGGGGACATTTCTCTGCACCTCTTCTTGTAAGGCAGGAGACTCGGGTTGCCCACATGTCCCTTGGGTCACCATCCCTCAAGCATCTCCCTTNTCCCGCCTCTGCGCCCGTCCCGGCCCGTCCCGGCCCGCTCCGCAGCCGCCAGGTCCCGCTGCCGCCCGTCCCGTTCCTCCATCCCCGCCTGGCCCGTCCTTCTCTCCCTTCTCTTTTTTTTCCTCCTTTCTCTCTCTCTCTCTCTTTCTTTCTTTCTTTCTTTCTTTCTTTCTTTCTTTCTTTCTTTCTTTCTTTCTTTCTTTCTTTCTTTCTTTCTTTCCTTCTTTCTTTC
>VXBW01000265.1:687859-710523 GCA_013400375.1 Thinocorus orbignyianus | reverse complement strand
TCTCTTCCTCTCCTCTCCTCTCCTCTCCTCTCCTCTCCTCTCCTCTCCTCCTTTCCCCCTCCAGGACAGGGGTGGGTGGGGGAGAGGATGCAGCCTTTTGCCCATCCCCGCTCTGTCACCAGCGCGTCCTTGTGAGCCCCTGTGTGCGCAGGGGGTGTTCGGGGTGTGTGTTTGGAGGGTGTGCCTGTGTGTCTGTCTGCGTGTCCGTTTGTGTGTGTGTGTGTGTGCTCCTGCCACATTTCCACAACACGTCTCAGGCTGGGCTGAAAACTCCACAAAGCGCATCTCGGCTGCCTGCTGAGCAGGGCTCAGGAGCTGGGCACCACTTTGGGTGGTGCTCTATTTGTGCAGGTAAGAGGAGATTTTTGGGTTTACACACCTGGTGACTCTGAACACAATCTTTGCTTTGTCCTTTCCTTTTAATTTTTGCCTTGTGCAGGGAGGCAGCTCAAGTTTGGAAGAAGACTGTTTATTTTAAGTATGCAGACATGCAGGAACAGGATCTTTTTCACAAAGAAAATCCAGAAGGAACTGTGTTACATTATTCTTAATCTGGGTTTGTTTATTTTTTCCTTGGTTTCAAGAAAAGTTTTCAGACCACAGAGTCTGCTCAAGGCGAGTCTGTCATCTGAATTGGGTCTGGTTCAGAGTTGTGATTAGTGGATGCAGGGAGCCTTCCCTGCAGGTGATAAAACAGAGCCTGAGGAATGCATAGTGCCTTCATTGAGCAAAGCCATTGAAAATATTCGGAGGTAACAGGAGGTTTACAGATGTCAAATTTACATTAGAATTCCTGGGTTTAGGGTTGGTTGCCCTAATCGTAGATACCTTGGGATTTGGATGACCTAACACCTTGTTGTATTCTGCCTGTGTGACACATCAGTATGCGGGAACACCATGCTGTGTTAACAAGGTAATGTTTTCTTCAGTTCATGCTTATAACAAATGTGTTGTACATCACTTTCTAGCTGTAGCCTCTAACTCTCCCTCTAAGCTGCCTAATTCAGCAGTTCCTTCGCTTCTGTATTTTTACATAGCTAGTGTTCTTAAAAAAAAAGTGTACTGACTGCTTCCCAGCTGACACTTCACAGGCATTAGTATGCATGCCGTGCTCTGCCTGTTTGCACTTATTTTGATTAAGACCTTAAAATAACACAGCCCATCTGTGTGGTGTGGACACTAGTAGAATCCTTCTCAGGAAGATGCACCTGCAAAATCTATCTATGTAACTCTGTGCATAATTTCCACCCAGGATTACTCTAGATGCGTGCCTGAATCTCCTTTTTTTTTTTTTCTTTTCTCTTGTTGTTCTGTGAATGACTGTTTAGACATCTGATTCGGGGGAGTTTGTATAAATACTGAAGAATAAATACTAATTGATAAAAAACCAAGGGGACTTTCTCAAAGAGGTTAGGTAGGTGCTTGCAAGATTCATGCCACTTCGAAATCTACATAACTTTTTTTTGACTCTTTTTTTAAGAGTAAGCATTTAGTAGTTTTTACTGAAGTTTCAATCCTTCTACCAACTGTCATGCTTATTTCCTGGTGTGATGCTGCTATTCTGAATATACAAAGACCACACTCTTTGTCCACCATTGGGATGGTGCTCTGAAGTAAATTCCAGTAAGACATATTAAGTATATGAAGCTGTATATTAAAATTTACATCAGTGAAGTATTTCTCCGTTTATTAGCTATAATAATTTATTTATTATTACGACAGAAAGTTCTGAGTATGTACTGCAGATTAACTCTGTACCTTCAGTAAGTGTGTTGTGTTGCTCTTGCTACTAATAAGAGACAAGGTGCTGTCTTGGGATTCTTTCTGGTGAGAGCAAGGCTCGGAGAAATTAAGAATCCCATTCTAAGCTTAGCAATGGGCAGCCTACCAACTGCTGAATGACATCTGGTTTTGGGTAGACTTATTCCAAGTAACTTGCAGAAGAGCAGTTCTTCACATGTTGCAAAGCAAGGGGAAGAAATCAGGTCTTCTGACCTCCAAACCAGCAGATGATAGTGCTGCTCTCTCCTGGGATCAGTCTGGGACAAAATCGTTTACCAGTGAAAACAGTATTTGAGTGACCATCTCTCTAAGCTGAGGGGTTGTCTCTCTAATTTGAGTGGGAGTAATGCCATGAATGAGAAGAGGCTTTGGGCTGGAATACTACATCTGATGAAGGATTTACCATGGGGGAAGTATCAGTATGACTCATGAATATGACTCATGTTAGTATGGTGGAAGAACAAGGTCCCCAATGGGGACCTAACAGAGAAAGAATTAGTTGGAAGAATTAGTTTCTTTTTGTGGTCTGTGGGAAGTATTTTCTGGGCTCGGAGACCCAGACAATGTGTGGGTGAGTGTGTCTATAGCACATATACGTGCACATAAGTCTTTTCTTACTTCTGCTGACATTTCATACAGTTTTAGGGCAAACATCTTTGCTACATGCTGGAGCTAGCTTTTGATTTTGGAGATTATGATACTGAAAATAATAGGAATAAAAGAATGCTTTTGTTTCCAGCATGTGATATCTTTCTTGCTAAAATACATTTCTGAGATTTGCCCAGCAATTATCTCGGCTTCAAAGGATATTTCAATTTGTCATACTGCAACACTTTCTTCTAAAACCTGTTTTGATTAATTGCTGCTGGGTGATCACAATTCCTCCCTTTAAAAAAACCCATTCTTAAACTCTTCCCCTTTCTCATAATGAGGAGAAAATACTTTAAGAAAAAAACTGCTTTGTATCAATGTCTTGTCTGTACCACCATACTGAATAATACGGTTGATACTGGGCTATTTCAGCTGTTCAGGCGATGCCAAATTCCACAATTTTTCTTCGATAAACTTTGATTATGTGTCATCTCCCATGACACTGAAATATCCAGCCTTTCCAGTTCTGTTTTTCCTAGCAATGAAGATGTGGCAGTGAATTTCTGCCTTTGCAACCAGGTCTTTAGAGAGGAGCTGTTCCTGCAAGTCTTTCTGTGGCCAAATAAGCCTAAAGACGGGGATGCTTGGACCTTATTGGATGCTGTTCACTTTGTATTGGGCACTGCCAGTGGTTATGAAAGTGTTTTGGAGCACAAGAGCTCAAGTTTTAGGAATGAGGAAAGGGAGAGACAGTGTCAAAACTGTAACTGAGCAACTGGGAACGTATTTTGAAATTCTTGTAGCAAACATAGGTAGAATAGGAAAAGAGCAGGAAAGTTAATAAGCTAGAAAATATCTAATTGTATTTGGACACAAGCTCACTCTTCTAATTTCCTCCATAACACACTTCATTTTACATGGTGTTATCCTAATGGATGTTCCAGCTGCTGCTGGAGGTTTTGTGGTCCCCTTCATTGGAAGTCACACCAGGCTTCTGAAGTTGGCAGGAGCGAAGCTCAGCTGAGATGACTCTGTCCCAGCTCAGTTAGCAAAGCCAAGCCAAGAGTCATGTATTTTGCAAAGAGAGAAGTTTCTGCAAAGATCTCCCCTTGTGCTTTTGGGAGACTTGCTCGAGCTGCACTCAGACTCACATTCTCCTTGGCAAGCAGGTGTGAGATCTTGTAAGATAATAAATCATCACATTTATTTTTACAGTTTTCCTTTTCAAGCTTTGTTTTAAAAGCACTGTAGGTTTCGGGGTGTTTTTTTAAGGGGAGCAGAGGTTTATTGTCCTAAGGATCTTGGTTTATAAATGATATCAAGGATCAGTAAATTACAGATGAAGTTAAGGGGTTTTGGCTTAACACTGCAGCTAAAAACCCCATTGGACTGTAGTCAGGGGTCATGGGCAGAGGATGTTGCTCTGGCAGATGTGCTGCACAGCCTTTAACAAGGCACTGAGTCTGCACAACCAGTTCTTCCACCTGTGAATGAGAGATAATATTAGAAGGTCTTACATCAGCTGTGACCTTGAGATCCTAAACAAAAGAAGAAGAAAAAAAGAAAACAAGAAAACTTTTATTAGTTCAAAGCACTCTGATTTCTTGTTAATTTAGTGATATATTCTCTAACGACTGCAACATTTTCAGAATTCCAAGTTGCAAGACTAGCTGGATCAATTTTTTGGGAAGCATAGAGTGACTTATGCTCTAACATCTTTCTCCCTTCCTGAACTGGAGCATGTCACCCATGAAAAAAATCCATCCACATCTAGTTTATGCGGGGGAAGGAGGCCCTAAGGACTCAGATTTACCCTGGAAGGGCTCTGAAACCATGAAGGAAGCTGCAGAATGGAGCAGGCTGGCTCCCTTTCTTTTGGTGTCTGAGATGTGTGCATGGAGCTTACCTGACTGAATTTCCAACCCACTTCCAAGAGTCTTGCAGTGTGTCTGTACTCTAATTATTGAGAAATATGAACAAAACCAACACTGTCTTCTGTTCAGAGAAGTAATGCAGCACTGAGAACCTCTCAACCCATGTTTTCCATCTCAGGACTTTTTCTTTCCTTGACATGATCTCCTTTGCACTTGTTGGTGCTGGCTGCCATGGGGGATGTGATTAGCAACTACAAACCCCAGGCTGACAATCACAGTGGAAGAACTTGGCTGGGGGTCTGGGGGGATGACCGTGCACTGATTTCTTCTCCCCATTCTACTCCTCATGCCCAGCTCCACTGAGTAGGCTGAAATATTTTATCATGTGAATATGATCTGCAAAGCAAGATCTGCAGTTGTGATTGAGGTAGAAGTTGCTTATTTGTTCCTTGTCTGAATATGAGGGAGGGAGGGGGCTGATATTTGTTTCAGCATCATTGAAAGGTCTATGAAAATTAAATAGCTGATATTGCAGCTAGCAAGGAAAAAGTATGTGCACATTATTATTATATATTGTCTTGAGAAAACTGTTTCAGGGTGGGTAGATGGTGGGTATATCACCTACCAGGGATTTGTGGTATAGATTAGACATTTAATCTGGATTGGGGAATAAAAGAAACCATAGACATCTATAGTAAACAATATTGATATATGACAGATATGTTCCTTCCCATTGGTTAGTGGAAAATCGATTTCACATCACAGGTGATGCAATTAGTGAGATTACTTTTGTATCCTTGTAGTGCTAGAAAAAAATTATTAAAAAAAAAAAAAAGAGTTTCTTTGCTTGGGAGACCGAAATCGGGCTGGGCTGCCATTCTTTATTATATTGAGGTTTTCATGGCAAAATACCTGGTATATTTGTGTACAGTGACAAACAAGAGTCTGAGATTTCTGAAAGAATTTGGACTTTATATGGCTTCTTTCCATAAAAAGTTATGAGCCCTTTTTAAACATTTCCCATTCCTTCCTCAGCAGGGAGGAAATTCAGCAAGAAAGGGAGGGCAGGTACCCGTGAGCCCTGGCACTTGCTTGGAAATCCTTGTGCTACAGAAATAGGGAAGCAACCGATCCTGAGAGCCCATTGAAGAGTCACAAATTCCACACCAGGGGGTGTGCAGCTGCAGAGCTGGACAACAAGTACAAAACCTGGAGTCGATCCGGCTATGGGTCAGAAATCTTCTCCAAGGTGCCTTAGCCTCGACAATTCATTAGGAATGAATGAAAATGAGTTATGGGTCATATTTTGCAAGTGCTGCCAGTCCTGATTTTGCAGTTGTCTTGATTTCATTTGCTCAGGGATTACTGCCATCGCAGAGCTTATCTACTATGCAGTAGATGCAAGCTATCCTTCCCCAGCCTATCAGAATCTGTTTACTTTGCATTGATTCAGCTCCTTAGAAATTAATCTTTGACTTGTTGCAAAATAGAAGGATCCCTTGGGTTCAGTTTAAGCAACTTGATTTGATTATTGTTATGGCCCGAATATTGATTCTTAAGTGATTTTAATAAAAGATGCCCAAACTCCCATACTTCACATCACATTTGAGGGGAAGTCTAAACTATTGATGGTTTTAAGTATTTTTGGACTCATGCTCTCTGATCTAAGCTCATCCAGCACTTGGTTGTCTTTTGATGGCTTGTTGCCCAAGCACAGTTTTTGCAGGGCTGTTTGCTTAACTGTGTTGAATTCTGACAGCACCCAGGTATTTTTCCAGAGAAACGAATTTTGTTTTGATTGTCATAAGAAGAATCTTTCTGCACATCAACTGCAAAGATTTCCTTTGTGCTGGAAAGTTTAGAGCTGGGGGTGCCAAGGGGATTTCTGTTGGCTTCATGTTTAGTGTGGAGCTAATTACCACTTGTACGACAGAACTTCAGTAATTCCAATTTCATCAGCAGATAAAGGCTACAAATAGCCTGAATGAAGTGTCTTGATTACCACTGCAGTTCTTAAAAAATGAAACAACAGCTGGTACCCATTTCAGAGCACTTCTTGTACTGGGCATCCCTGCAACCCTTTGCCTGTGTCTGTGGTAGGGCACAGTTTTTCTCCCCAGTGAGCGAAATACCGTAATGAAATGATGAGGTAGAATGGAAAGGAACACGTGGTTTTCAGTCCACTGTAGTGCTTGACAAGAGAAGGGTGCTCAGTGCTGATAACTGCAAAATATACTAGCAAATCTTTAACAAACTGCATTGACTATATCTAGGGTGGTCAAGCCCTGCGGTTTTAACTCCTGACTGGGAAATTAATTCAGTACCTTCTAAGAAGAAGGAAGGCACAGCCCTTCTGTAACACCCAAAATTTAGCTCATCCTGTGGCTCAAACCTGCCTCGTTTAGGCAATTTATTGCATCAAAGCCTGGGATGTTCTCAGTCTGAACATGGGACCTGATCATCTGGTTCAGCAGCAGCTGGAAGAAATAAAAATAAATAAATAAATAAATAATAATTAAAAAATCATTCCTTTTTACAGGACAACATTTTAGCATAGATAATAAAGCTGTTGAACCTCTCTGGGAGGCTGAGGCAGGAGTGAATGGCTCATTCCTAACAGGTGGGTTGACAACCTTTGTTGAAGTCTGACATTTCATAAGCCACCTTGTGCTTGAGTTGCTTCAGACCTATTTCTGCTGTCCTGCTTTGCTGTTTAGTTATAGTACCACCTCTAGAGTATTTCTAAAAGTGTTTTTTATGTTTTCTGGAGGGTTCTCTTAATTATACGAGTAAGTACTTTTATGACTGATACCTGAAATTAAAACAGTTTACAAATGGGCTTATTGTATCTTCTTTCTTTGCCATCTCTTGGGTTTATTACTGAGCACATTTTCTGTTCTTTTTTTTCACTGAAGTTATTGGGGCATTTCTCAATACTTTCTTCTTCTTTTTAATTTGCTGTTCTTTTTTTTTTTTGTCGCCATCTTCAACTTTTTTGTTTTTCCTTTTCAGTAGGTATGTATATTGTCATATTTTCTTCCCTTAGCACCCTTTTCACTTGCTTTGGCAGCTGTTCTCAGACAGTGGGCCACGACCCCAGGAAAGCTGTGGCAGCTGTGAATGGGTTATAAAACAAAGTTGCTCATTTTAGATGTGGGGGGTACAAGAAAGTTGGGGAAATGCTGCTTTCCAGGATATTATCTGATCGAGCTGTGTACTAACCTAAAGAGAGATCACCTTTCCCTCAGCAGTTTCTGAGTGCAGGCTGGCAATAGCATGCAGCAAAACAGATAACGTGTAAAGTACCCTTACATCTGATTCCACTGGTATGATAAACTAAGTAAAAATATTTACTTCTACTTCAGTTTCTCCTCGTTTCTGTGGGATGATTCATCTGATCTGTCTGAAATGTAATACTCCCTAGAAGTGTCTGCTCCTCTTTATGGATTATGAAGGGCTGGTAGGTGGTTTACTCAGATATAGGCAACTACACTGTAAATCTCTGTATTTGGTCAGATTAATCCCTGTAATTTCAGTAAGGCCTCAGAGCATCACTCAGCCGTGTTAACTGCCAGGACTGTGTTTCCCAGAGGCAGGCTGAGGGAGTCCATAGCTGTTGACCAACATGCAGTGGCATCTCCTTCTCCATAAATTTAGCACCGCAGGAAGGTTTAGTATTGATTAAAACTATCAGAGCAGTTTATCGCAGGTGTCAGATTTAGGATCTTTCAGGAGACAGGCAGTGTGGCAGTGATGTCATATAGCTGAATGCATGTAGAGAAAATATAGGAAGTATTAGGCTGTTGGACTGCACATTATCTTATAAAAACTCTTCCCTCTGTCTTCAAAGGCTTGTGCAGGAGGAGGGATTACGTTGGCTTTGGAGAATACTAGCCTTTGTGCTGATTTATTTGCCCCCTGTATCCAATTCAAGACAATATTGACATAAAGACAGTGTTTCTTTTGCACTGAAACCAGCCGGTAAAAATTATTGATGGAGCTCGGCGACAGTTTTCTTTGAAACAGACACTTACGTGAATGATCATTTCATTTACTTCTGTTATGAATGGGATAATGTTTATTAATTCTGATTTGTCATTAAAAGGCTCCACAGAGCATGGATTTCTCCATTGTCAGTCCTATGCTGTCTGCAAAATCGGCCCTTTATCTATGAAGTCTCTCAATTAAATAACAGCATTATGAATACTCCTGATCCATGCCTAGGTGGGAGGATCCATGCCCTTGTGCATACAGCTTTTCTGCCTCATTACCAGCTCTTGTTTAGCTAACTTGTTTGCCTGATGGGATGATAGGTGCTAATCCCTTCGCTGTTCAGTGACATGATGCTATGTTGGATGGCAGACAAGCCGACAGGAGTTTTTCTCCCTAAATATCCTCCTTAAGAATGGGAAGGGTGAGGAGTCCATTAATCCTCTTTGAATCCTTTGTGGCTGTGTACACACAGGATTTGTGAAATCCTGCCTATTAGATTGTAAACTCTTTTGGCACAGGGATCATACCTGGTAAACAGGGCACCCTTTGCACCTATCCCAGGAGAGATAATGTGGGAGAGAAGGGTTCTCCTTTTGGTACAAGGCTTGGACTGCTGGGCTGAGCTTAATTCCTGCTCTGTCATAGTAACCTTAGACAAAAAAGATCCAAGCCCCCTCTGTAAAAAACTGTTGTTTTGAAGACCAAGTGACAGGTGAAGAACCTGGTTTCTCATCTCTTCAGGATGCATTTTGAATTCAGTTCATAACAGAGTTTTGTGGGGAGATGTATCCAGGTGGAATACTTGAGGCACGGTGGCATCTTGAAGATCAGATGAGGGAGCAAATTATTTTAGGACTTTGAAAGGCTTACTCAGGAGAGAGAAACTTGGAGAAGCTCCTATGGTACCATTTGTCCAACCTACCCCTGTTTATCCCACCATCTGCCTGTATTGTTTATAAATCGACTGATTCATCTTTCTTCCTGGAAACCTCTGGCTGGGAAGCTTCTTATGTTGCTTTGGAGCTGTGACAATGCCAAGAGCACCTCTCAGATGCCTGGGCAGTAGATGAATGCCCAGGAGGGTTTCGGAGGTTTTACACTAAGTCTTATGACTCCCTGTTGTCTTACTGGGTTTCAAAGAGAGTCAGTTATTACCTATTCATGCTTTTGGTATTGCTGGTGTTTCCCATGTGTTGCCTGCTGCCAAGAGCAGTCTTCTTCCTAGGCATCCTACTGGGCTTGTTTTATGCTTTTAGATGATGCACATTGAAACA
Organism: Thinocorus orbignyianus; assembly: GCA_013400375.1. Lineage (NCBI taxonomy): Eukaryota > Metazoa > Chordata > Aves > Ciconiiformes > Thinocoridae > Thinocorus > Thinocorus orbignyianus. Next base: position 701,009 of record VXBW01000265.1, on the reverse strand, counting down.
GCAGTCCTGGGAGTTGTGCAATCTTGTGTTTGACTGGAGATGGTCCATTTCAGCTCATGGTTTATCACAAAAGACAAGCTCTGGACTTTCCGGAGAAGTCAAAGCAAATCATAAGAGACTCTTATACTCCAGGGCCTGAAATTTATAAAGTCACTTTGATACGTACCACAAAAATAGAGAAGAATGGGTATTAAAAGCTAAAATTTGCAAAAGGGGGTTGTAAGGTATTAATAACTGGGTAAAATTTTCAAAATTTGCTATTTTTTTCTAGAATAAGGGAGGAATTGGGTAGCCATGTCTTATTAAATATAAAAAAATAATTAGCCTGTCACTTGAAGGAGAATAAACACTTAAATCTTCCTTCAATGATTCAACTGAAGTGAATGTTCTAAGATGCATTTGAAAGAGCAAGCTGCTTCCTTTGGGGATCATCTATAAAAATAGTGGTGTGCACCTCTCTTTTAGTGCTTGCTTGCATGCTGTAGGCTGTTGGATCCCAAATTTTTAATAAAAGTTTTGGTGGTGAATATATGTAGATTTTCTGGATGGGTGGGAACTCAGGGATTACTCATGGATTGCTTTATATGCAACTCTATATTTAAGCCACAGACATCCCTTTCTCCAGGTTCTTTTATTGTATCACCCTGAGATTGGGGAAAGACCTCTCACTTTGTTCCCACTGATGCTTTCTTAGACAGTAAAAATTGATTCTTTGGGATATGGTTTAAACGATGTCTGAACAGAATGGGAAACAGAGATAGGAAAATTGATGCAATCCTTCCCTTAGGTTTAATGCTTCCTGGGAATAAATCCATGAAGCCAAAGAAGGGCTCTGTCACCACCAATAGTTATCTGTGATTTAAGGTTTCAACAGTGTGTTTGGTCTGATACAGACTTAAGTGGAAAATGACTCCCAATTCATTGAGGCTTCTATCACTGTATCTTTATTTAGGAGCTGGTTCTGTCATTCCAATAGAAAATTATGGAGTGCTTTAATCCGCTAAGAGGTATGGTGAGATACCAGTGGGATTGTCTGAACATTGATCTTTTCACAAGCTGCGTTACTAAATCAACAGGGCCAGCAAAGACTGTAGTCATTTTTGAATCACATAATTCAGGGTGGGGTATTTAAGAAAAAATAATTGCCTGCATTGGCTTCCACTGATGTGGTGAGATCAGCACAAACACTTAAAGTACTAAAAATACATAATTGTTTAGATACTTAAAATTTTAAACGTGTTCAAAAATTGACAGTGTAATGTAAACTGTATGTTTAAAATTACGACTTAAATCTTCTTGGATAGGACAAGTTATGAAAAAACAATGCACTCAGACTGCTCTCTGCAGCAAGAACAGGTGAGCTACAACATTTCTGGCAATATCCCTTCTAGGCTATTGCATCAGGAAATGCTTGAAATTACAGACTAGAAGCCACTGATTGCCAGGCAGGGATCTGAATTAGATGGGTACCTGCAAATACCAGTGCATTCACAGTACACAAATGCTGGTGGTGCAAGCAGCACAGAGATCAGTGTATCTGGAGATGAGATAGATGCTAAACACTGCCTGTCTGTCGTCCTGGGCCAGGCGAGAGACAAGGATAGACGTTGCTCAAGCAAAAATCATGGGAGGCACTGCACCAGGGATAGCCCTACGTGACCATCCTTCTCTTCTGCATTTGTGGTGGCCCTGAGGGCTACTTTGGTCCCTGGGAGGAGTAAAGTAGATCCCAAGTTCTGCCCACATCCTGCCTGTCCCTGCCTGTTTACTTGCAGGGCTGTAGCCTGCAAGAAAGAAATTCCTCTGCTGCAGGACAGAGCTCAGATATAAGGTAGGTCTTCACGTGGCTGAGAGCCATGTGGTGGGAAAAATGTTTTTCCACCCACTCAGTCTTTTCCTAAACTGAGACATGGGATAATATAATCCAGTAGAGGATGAAGTCTTTGAATTTCTTCTAGAAATATTCCCTTTGCTACGAGATTCACACTGTGCAAAGCCAGTGCTCCTATTTATAGCTTGTGGTTGAAGAGAAGTCTCTCATTAAGTAGAAGAGTCATCTTAGAGTAACTGTTGAACGGATTCAAATGCTTTGCTTACATATTTATTTTAAGAGCTTGCTTTCTACAGAAAGGTGGTTCAACCTCACCATCAGGGTCTGTGTGGCTTTATTCATATTTTGTACTTGTGTAAATCCACTAGGGCTTTGGTGGGTGGCTTTTTTTTTGTTGTTGTTAGCTTTGTTTTGGTTTTTCTTTTTGATTCACACTAATACCTAGAGTTGCAGCTGCACAACAGGATGGAGCCAGGCTCTGAGATACCAGAGATTTGCTGCTATGAAAAAAATAATTGATTCCTGCTCTTTGGAGTCTGATGAAACTGAAATGTGTTAAGGTTGAATACTTAGCCTGCACTTGCATGATCTTTCCAATAACTCATGTTCCTTTGAAGTTATTTCATTGTCCTGACTTTCCTGTTCTTGAATTGTTGCCAGTGAAACCGAGTCTTCCTGGTGTAATTCATAGGCAGGAGTCATAAAGCTGACACTCTTATACATTGGTATGTGGGGAAGAAATCTTTTTGCCTCTAGGATGTTATTAGGAACAAGATGACAACTTGCGAATATTTTCCAGGTATCATAATGCTTTAATATATTGGAATGTTGAATAACATTTGTGCTAACATCACAGTAACGTGTGACAGAAGAAGTAGAGTTTTTGTTACACTGAATTGCAGCTTTGTTCTAGCTTAAGGTGGACATCAAAAGTCTTAATGCTGAAACCTGTATTATAGCTTTTAACATTGTTTTTTGCCTTTTCATGCTTTCAACCTTACAGGGACACATACAAAGCACACAAACCCAGGGAAAACACTAGTCCCATGGCATATTCTGTTGATATAACTGAATGCTTTATAAAAGGAATGGAATAGCTTATATAAAAAGCATCACAAAGCAAAGCTTTTGGAAGAAATTTAATAGTAATTTATGATGGATTGTTTTTTTTGGTGGGTTTTGTTTTTCATTGTGAACTCATCATAATTAGTGAAGTCACGGGCAAGTTAGACAAGCTGCTACATGTGAATAAATGAACCAATACATCAAATTGATGTAGTGATGTGGAAAAGCAAGAAGTATCCCATTGTCAGCGCGAAGAGACTTGGCGGGGTGTGAGAGCAGACATGCTTTGCGCTTTGCTCTGACAAATATTTTTTCCACAGACTTCAGAAGGGGAAAGTCTGCCTCAAGATTGAAGACCTGCACTATGCTTTCAGTCATTTCTCTGTTTCATACAGCTCAGGGGGAAATAAAATTCTGTCTTCTCCAAGGGGAGATCAAATGTGAAGTGCTATCATACTTCTTGGGACTCAAAGCTGTTGTTCATGCAGATGGGAACACCAGAGAGAAGAGTTAAGCCCACAGCAACCTTCTGCTCAGATGGTTGATTTGAACATAGGAATCCAGCAGCACTCTCATCTAGTCTGACATAACTGTTTCAAGACAGGGGAATGAATCCTTTTCAGTAGACAAATGCCAAACATGACTATTGTGCTGTATGGTGCCAATCATATAGAGAAGACAGCGTCATGGAAAGGTATAATTTATACAAGATAAACTATGTGTAGTGGCTCTCAAAGCTTTCATATCCCAAGCAGTGTTGAAGTTTTATTGCTTTACAGCACTTGCTAGTAAGCAAATGTAGCAAGACCAGAATTCTGATGCAGCAAATATTTCTCCCAATATAACAATTTAGTGTTCTTAAAGATTATTTCTTTTCCCATCCCCTTTATAGTGTTTTGGGACTTACACCAGCTATTGCTTTAAGTATAATTCTTCTCTGCTGTCCGATTTGCCTGAGAGATGTAAGCGTTTGTGCCGGCGTGGCGTTTCACTGGAAATGAAAGCCACGGTTCAGCAGTTTAGATTTAAGCCTGCTGGATTTTTGGAGAGAAAATTCCTTCCCTGAATTTGGGGGTCACCCCAGCAACTCACATGCCATGCATGCCAAGTAGAAGCAGAAGGGTGGAAGCTGAATGGAGAGCAGGATTGCATTCAAAGGCCTGAAAGTTAGATACGTAAATAATGGCTGAAAAAATGTACTTTCTGAAGTAGCTTTAAAAAAATGTTTTCTAGTAAAAATACACTGAATGTGGTCGCTATAGTTACCAGCAAGATTTTGTGGAGAACTTCTTGAAGTACTTACTGTTTAGTTGTACACAAATGCACTGTTTTTCTTACTCTGAGGATTCAACATCACCTTGTGTTTGGATTCTCCCCTAAAGCATTTAAACTGCCACTGGTAAGCAGCAACAGTGTTTAAGAGTTTCTGGAGACAGAGAAAGGCAAGGAGCTATGCTGATCTTGAGAATTATTTTTCTTTTTTTTTTCTTTATTGCACAAACAAAATATTACTAATGTAAATGAGGTAGTGTTTTATTTATTTTCTTATTTGTTTGTCTGCTTGGGGTTCTTTTTAGTCTAAGGAATAGCTAATAGCTTTGTGGGGTTTCATGTTTGCCTTAGTAGGGAAAAAAATTAAATCCTTTAATTATTAACCACCAGCCTGGCAACTCATTCTGGGCCCTGGAAGTCAGAGAAAGGTTTCAGATTAAACCATGACACTGCAAACAGAAGATGAATGCATTCATTCTAGAGATCAAGTACATCAGGCGATGATAACTGAGCACTTGAACAACTTTCTAGTTCTGGTGCGGGAATATTCTGTCTCATAAATCAAGACTGATGGTTCTCTAGAGCAGGAAAAATACTGCAACTTTTGTACAAGATATAGAAGAGATACTGGTACTGTTAAGAATGATGTTGGACTTACGTTGGCCAGGAGATCAGGCTATACATAATCTTCAATAACCTACAAATAAAAGTTGTTCCCTGAATGCATTAACTTGAATATGAAAAAAATTCGTTATGTTAATTTAGGCCTTATATGTATCCATGGAAAACAAGTTATAACTCTTGGTTTTATCTAACAAAGAATAGGCTGTCAGTCTTGCTAACAGAGACAAAACAAAACAAAGATAATCCAATCATCTTTTTTTTTTTTTTTAATGTAAATTGGAAGTAGATAGATTAAAACAATTTCTCTTCAGAGAACAATTGTGTGTGCAATATTTCTTATACCTAAATGGGGTAAATGTGTGTGCATCTGTGCCCATCATGGCAGTGTATTAGTACTTTAGCATTTTCTTTGGCATCAAAAGGAAAGCACAGAAATGTACCTGCTTGGTAGTCAGTGGGGTAGGAAATCTAGTGACGTAGATACAGAAAAATAAAATGTAGAAAACAGACGTAGAAAAGGCCAAGGTGCACAGTGCCCTTTTGTAACCTTTATTTTACTGGTAAGGACTGTCTTCAGGCTCCCAGCCTCCTGAGCCTGCTCACAGAGAGCAATGCATCTGTAATCCACTGGCATCAAGAGAGCTGAACATCAGGATTGATTTCATCCAATGCAGTTTATGGATGCAGAAAACTGAGGCGGAAATTGAACCGTTTATACAGTCCAGGATTCCAGAAATGCTCCATAGTTTTAGTTCCCATATCCATTATCAGTCACCCAGAAATCGGACTAAATCCTGCACAGGATGTTTTTAAGCTCTCTGTATGTAAACCAGTGTAAATGTTCCCAAAGACATTGCTTTTTCTAGTTCCATTTTTGTCCTTTTACAGAATGATGCTTTTCTAAGACAATGTCATCATTCAGGAAGGGGTATCTGTTAAGAAATCTAGATGTGCTTCTTCTGTTCCTCATTAGACATACACTTTGTACTCAAGTCTTTTCACCCTCTTCCTCTGAACTTGCTAAAGTTTCTTATTATTACCATTACCATCTGTTTGCTGTTGCTGCTTTTGGCTGACTTTCTTATGTCACCTTGACCAGATAGACATCTGCTGAAATATTGGTATCTGTTGAAACATCAATAGCAAAATCTTAGCTGTTTGTCTAGGTTCCTTTAATTGTGTCTGGGGAAAATAAGCACTTCTTGTGTGTAGTTAATTTATTTTCCTCATCCTCCTTAGAAAGAGATAAAATCAATCTGGCTATGGATTTTTTTTATTATTATTTTTTTTCTCTCCATGAACTGGAAAGCAGACACACACATCACAAAGAGCTCAAGTATAAAACCACATACAATGTTAGATAGACACCTACAGTCTAAACTTCAGTGAGCTAAATCCCAGCCAAGGCCCTGCAATATCTTAGGGAACAACCTAGTGCGAGATACTATCTTAAAATTCCAGGAAGGCACATATGTAATTTAAGTTCTAGAACTGCTGCCTAAGTGGGTCTCCTTTCCATTCATAAAGTTTTTCCCATGTCCTTTCTCTTCCACCAAAGTTTCCAATTTTGCATTTGCTGTTATTTTCCTGGTAACTACTACACATCCTGCTATCTGATCCTGGCTCTGTCATTTTCAGTTTTATCTGCTTTCAAGGAAAAACTTCTTTCCTGATGCCCTTGGCCATCTACCTAAACAGAGCACATGGTACAGATATAGTATCCTAAAAGACCTGTGCCTAAAGATCAATACTCTCTTCCTGAGATAAAAATTCAGTCTGCAAGGTTGTTACCAGTTTGGGAAGTAATGGGAACTTTGAAAACGTTTGAGTCCTTATCCGTCTGAAAAAATCCTTCCTTTAACTATCAAATAAAATCTGTGATGTCTACTGTTGCCTACCTCGTGGCTACCTTTTCTTTTAAGATACAAATTCATATTACATATGAAGAAGCAAGGAAAGGGAATTGAGTAAGTTTTTAAGTTTCAGGTCTTTTAGAGACAGATTGGTATCACAATTTTTCCTGCAGTTAATTATGAAAGTTTGGGATATGAAAAAATGAGAATGAGATTTGCTGTCCAGCTTGTCTTCACTCAAAGCTGGTGCTGCACTAAGGCTGCGCTTCTTATTTACTTCTTTTATTTCTCTTCTTTCTTGTCTTTCTCTTATTTTAAAGGAGTTCATGTGGTGGTGAAAACATTCAGAATGGAGACCTCTATAGTCCACCTTGCCCCAGCTCTTCTTATGGGAGAGAGAAACATTTGAGGTTAGAACCAAAAAAAAAAAAGACTTAAGCCACTGGCTTCCAAGATTTTCAGTCTCAAATCCTCCATGCAGCCTCCCCAACTCTGCAGACACCTAAACTGGTTGAGGTATCTGATCTCAGAGTTCTGTTCTTGGGTCTTCCCAGGCTTGCCTCTGCCTTAAACAATATTATTTACGCAATTATAAGAAATAAAATCAGCAATCCTATGTGACTCCCACTCCTACTTTGTGTTTCAGGTCAGTTCCCAAAATGCTTTGCTGCCATGCTACAATATGAACTAACTATGGATTAGTTTCTATGGCCTTTTTCTAGAATAACTGGTGGGAAAAGGTTGCTTGCAAGCTGCCTATACCCTTTCAGCTATCATTTTCTTTTTTTCTGTTTTAAAAGAGAAGTGGCAGTGCTTGTTCTCAGTAGACAAGAACATGGAGATATTCAGCTTGGGTGGATCTCAGGCAGTGGATACTTCACAGAGGACAATTCCTCCTGCAACTTCTAGGTAAAGAGGGAAAGCTTCAGAAAGGGGTAAGGCTGAGGACATAATCCTGCTATCTGCTCCTCCCCAGGTAACAAAAGGTATCTCTTGTTTTCATGGCCTTTCTTCAGAGATCTTTCATTTTTGCTGGTGTGGTGATGCTCACAGTAGAGTTCTGTGTTTCATCATAAAGGCCAAGACCATGGAAATTCAGCTATGGAAAGGCTTTACAATACTAAATCTCTCGATCAAATGTAGAGATTTTTTATGAACAAACTTTCACGACATTAGATGGGCATCAGCCTGTTGGAACATGTCGGGGAGAAATTGACCCGCATAGTGCAAGCAGGAGGCATTGATGCTCCACTATTTGGGAAATTTTCTGTTCTCTGGACAGTTTGTGAGAAGTGTTGGGGAAGTGGTGAGGGGAGAACCTGGTACATTTCAAATTATCGTAGCCCTGTTAATAACCCTGAGAGTGACAGATAGTTGGTATGAGCTCATTTCTGGAGCTTGCAGGGATTCTGGTAATCCTTATCCAGGCCACTATCGTAAGGCACATGGCAAGGAATCCAAAGTAATTCTTTCTTCCTTGCACTGGCCTCAGTAGGAGCTCTGGGAAATGCATTCGCCAGGCTTCTCTTCATTAGAAAGTATGTTGCCTATTTTCCAAACAGATTTAGGCTGTTACCCCATCCCGATTCTTTCCCCAGCTTTGCTAGCTGACTATATAAAGCCATGACATATGGGTCTTTTTACTAACATAATCCTCTACTGTACTAAAAAAGAAAATATTAGGTTTCATTCCAAAAGCTGGAAGAACTTCCATGAGGATATAAAAAGCAGGAAATGGTCCCTGTAAGAGTAGAGCACTCTCATATTGTATAGCCTCGAGGGGCTCCATGTTCAAGGCTTCTTCCTAACAGTTAATGTGGGCTGGAAGAGCTTTGCGTCTGCTTGAGAGGAAATGGGATTTGTGAGACTTTCCCCTTACAGGTTATAGGGCTTAGGCCAAAAGGAATGGTGTCCTGTGACCCTGTAATAAATCAACATGCTCCACACGTAAAGTAGTGAGGACAGTCTGAGCATGGAATACTGGGGACAAATCTCATGATTTTCCACTCCAAGGCAAACTTTTTCTGCACTCTGAAATGCTTGCTTTCCCTGTGGACATAATTTTTATCTTTTTCTTGCTTATATCACATTTTAGCGGTGGACTTTGCAATTCTAAGACATGTTTATGCTGCAAACCCTGCTTCAGTGACAACATGACAGACATTTCAGAACTGTGTTAAGTTTAAACAAAGCAGGAAAGGGAGTGTGGACAAAATTTTTTAACTTAGCCAGGGTGTGATAAAGTCATTGAGATGGGTGAGATGTGCAGCAAGTCCATCAGCATTCATAAATTTTTATCATAGAATCATAGGATGGTTAGAGTTGAAAGGGACCATAAAGATCATCTAGTTCCAACCCCCTGCCATGGGCAGGGACACCTCCCACCAGACCAGGTTGCTCAAAGCCCCATCCAGCCTAGCCTTCAACACTTCTAGGCATGGGGCATCCTCAGCTTCTCTGGGTAACCTGTTCCAGTGTCTCACCATCCTCACAGGAAAGAATTTCTTCCTAATATCTAATCTAAATCTCCCCTCTTCCAATTTAAAACCCTTACTCCTTGTCTTATCACTACACTTCCTGACAGAGTCCCTCTCCAGCTCTCCTGTAGCTCCAGATACTAATAATGTATGTATCTAATAATTTCATTGTATTAATATCTGCAGAATTCAAATACATTTATGCCCCAATGGATGAGCCACTGCAGAGGTATAATATATACAGACATGCTGTGTAAATGATTTGCAGTCTATGTGACTCAAATTACATATTTGGGTATATTTTAAGGGTAGGAGAGGTTTGCTCACAGATAAGATTAAGAGCCTCCTGTTCTGTTCCTAATTCCCTGGTCCATGCTGAAGAGGTTCAGGTTAGTGTTTTCCAAAGGAAAGTAAGTAAAAATGAAGGGGAAAATATTGATTCAAACAAAATACAACACCAGAAGGTTACTCTACTATAAAGTAAAATGCACCTAGGAGTATTGAACCAATGCTTTGGTTTTAAGTTCAAGGTTTTATTTTTGATTTTGCTAAGCAGTAATTAAACCTGGGGAAAGCAGGTATTAGTATGCACACTACAGGTGTTGGTGCATGGTTTTTGGGCAAATCCTTCTTTACAGCCATTGTTTCCCCAAATCAGATAGGCAAAGCTTCCCTTTATCAGGTGTCTTAATACCTTGGACCCCACATATGCTGTGAGACACTTCCTGCAAGTCTTCTCTTTGATAATTATTTCAGTCAGGTTAACTAAGATGCTTCTGGAACAGTATTTTATACAGAGCCAGCATTTGAGAAGTAAGATTTCTTTTGAAATTCAAACTCCTTATTTGCTGTAGCAAGACAGGGTTACCACTTGGTTGCTCAATAAACACGTGTTCATATGGTGCAGAATGGATTTTCTTTACAGATGGATTGATGATGCCAAAACCAAAGAACTGCTGGGTGTAACTTTCTCAAACATTGCTTGAAAATGTGCTTTTTCTGCATTAGCAAGAGATGTAGTTTGTTTCTAGCTCCTAATAAGTTATGGCATAAGAGTGAGGGACAGTTGCACCCTGTGGCATGCCCTAAACCTGCTTTAGCTGTTTGGCCAGAGCTAAAAGGATTGGAGCATCACTTCATAGTATCTGTTCTCCTGGGCAGAGCAGCTGGGGCACATGCAGAATGGAGTGCACCTATGTCTTGCACCATCAGGAAGCTGGGATGTAGTTACAACACACAACTGGTCCCACCATAAGAGTGCAATCTGTTTAGAGGAGAGGTAACAACATTAATTTGGGAATGATGATGTGGATTTGGTAGTACCCTAACCACAGACTGGAGGATTTGGGAGATTCTGTCATAGAGACTTTTTATCATGGGTTGGTTTTGGATTTTCTTAGCCAATCAGTAGAAAGATTTCGAAGCTTGGCATGTAAGAGTACAGTTTAAATGTGGAATTACTTCCTCTGGACAAATCACTGTAAAGTTATAGTTGGGGTTATTTCATCAGGGTTTTAGCCTGCAGACATTGCGTGGCTGCAGCAGGCAAAAATACATTGCAAAGTCCTTGTCTAGCTCTTAGGGTATTTTAGAATTACAGTGATTTGGCAGGCGACCAGTAAGAGTTTGTTTTAAAGTGTCTGTGGTAGATGCATTTACAAAGGGGTCAATTTGAGGGATGCATGGTCCAAACGTAGGTTAAGGAGTCAGGAGTGGCTGAATTCTAATTCTGACCTTCTCTCGGGTTTCCTTGTGCACGCACATGGAACACCACAGAGGTTAAAAGAACATTTCTAAGGTTGTACAGTGGAGCACACAGAAATTAGGAAATGCCCATGCTGAGTTAATCCAGTTCCCCTTGGAGTATGCTTTATGGCCCTCTAAGAATCCTGCTTACACTCCCCTGTGTGATATTTTTTCTCATTCAATTCCTGATTCATTCATTCTTTTGAACAGATACATGTCACTTAGGAAACTGCTATTTATTATTTTTCCTCTCCTGATTTTTCAGTATTGACTTTATTTCTTGTACAATCAAACCTATTCCCAGTCGCAGCAATATTAATCATTCACGGACCCTGGTAGTTCCAGCACTGAAGTACTTCAGGGCAGTGATAGAGTTCAGCTAAGGCAAACAAATTGATGGGTTTGAATGGTCTGCTGATCTTTCCCACCACCCTCTCTCATGTCCTGTAAAGCTGACAGATCGCTTTGGCTAGCATTCGTGTTAACCATGTCTCTGCATCTGATCAGGGTTTTAGGGATTGTGTTAGAAGTTGGTCTTGAGATGTGATGTTGCAAAAGAAGAGAAGAAAATTCTCAGGTCCTGCAGCCTAGACAGCATTAGAGGAGATGTTGGAGATGTTCACTAACAGGCTGCATGAATTTCCTCATCCAACATACTGTAGAGCTGCTGACAGTCTCCTCCTTGATTTCAGCAGGCTTTGCATCAGTTATAGTTGAACAAAATACCTCAGGAACAACTCTGGTATTAGCAGAGGATTTTCTGCTCTATTATTCACATGGGTTTTGAAATAATGCCCACTGAAATCAATGGCCCTCTTTTCATTAACTGAAGTTGGCTTTGGATCTGGCCTTGGAAGACGCACATCTTCCAGAAATGCCATCAGATCATTTCTTTAAAAAGCATTGAACAAAGTTATATGACTACACGGGCTGATTGGGAGAAACAAAGTCCCATCTCTCTTTTCTATGGTTGGCTTCCTGCTCATATCAGCAATAATTTAGATAATTAAATTGCTTAGTTCTGTTGTTGGAAGAGACACGATCAACAAGATGACTCTACTAAGATGTCAGATGTCTTAATGTTCTGGGTTTTTTTTTGTTTTTCTTTTTTTTTTGTGTGTGTGTGAAAAGCTGTATAATTGGACTCTGTCTTTTTCACCCCAGGCTAACCTCTTCTTCAGAGGAGCATACCAAAGACATTTAAAATCACATTATGAATGCCAGCATAGTTAGAACATTTATAAGGCGTACGGTGATGTTCAGTGGCAGCAGACGAATGGATGAAATTAAGCACAATAATAGCATTAGCCCTCCTTGAATTTAACAGTTGATGAACAGTTCAGCGGTATAATTTAGTAAAATGTAAGTAAAAGCTCAGATATGTTAATGAGCTAAAGTTCATAGCTGGACATGCTTTTTACATTCAGCTTTGAATCACTGATCTTTGTACTGTCCCTGCAGGGTCTTTGAACTTCTGCTTGCATGAGGTAGTTTTATTAAATCACGCTCCTGAAACTCTCATCTTACTATTGACTCCAGTTTTGTTTTGTTTTGTTTTATTAATATTTGTGACTGAATCTCTCCTTTGAAGGATAAAAGAGATTATAGGAAGTGTTCTGGGTTTTTCCATCTCTAAGTCATGTGGGATTTGCTGTTGGTGACATCCCTCAAACCAGGGCAGAGAAGCAGTTTCTGGAGAGGCTGCGATAGGGAATATCTGGTGCATGTGCCTAAATTACTCCAGTTAGAAAAGTTATAAAGTTTTCTTCTCTGTCACATTTGAATCTGCCCCTTTCATTTTCCCTAATTTTTTTCAAGGTGCCATTTCTAAACAAACAGCTTTTATTCTGTTCTTTCACACAATTTTTTCCTCCTCGTCCCCTGAATCGCAATGATGCTACAGCATTATCTGAGAAGCAAGGTTAGACTGAAGTCATTGTATGTCCCTCCAAGATCAGACTCTGGCAGTACAAAGACAGAGACAGCAGGATAGAAAACATCATGGTCTTATCTGCAATTGGCAGGAGTTTAATTTTCTAAATAAACTGGTGTCAGGACATTTTTTAACTTTGGTTCAATCAGGAATAAACCCCAGGATAAAATGCAACCACTCTGGATATGGATGTGACTCTCTGGAAAGCAGAGCCCTAGCTCATCTCCCAGCTTCAAAGGATGAAGTTCAAGAAGACAGAATGTAGATGTGCAAGGGAAGCCCAACAGTGAGCAAAACATTAAAATGCCTTTCAGATGAGAAGACCCGGTTCTTCTGCCTTTTTTTTTTC